>QJNU01000011.1:24686-340316 GCA_004154915.1 Monosporascus ibericus | reverse complement strand
CAGTTGGTCAGAGTGTCGTACTAATATATCCTGGGCTCATGATGCTCTGGAGATATATATAGTCCATGCGAAAGTCGAGAGTTCAAGCCTCTCCGTGACCATGCTTCCTTCCTTTTTCTCGTTTCGAAAGTCTGAGGTGTTAAAAGATAGGTTGAATGAATACCTGTTGGGTTCCATGCTAGGTGGTCTGTCCTTAAGTCTGTTTTAGACAAGTAGTGTGGCCCTTAACCTAACATGAGGACCTTTCTTCGATCTGTATTTTTTACACTCCTCATTTAATGCTTTAAGGCGCTGGCTGGGTGGTAGGCCCTACCTACTACTATGTCCATCATCCCGCATCCTTCCTTTTTTTATGTTTCGAACGTCTGAGGTGTTAAAGATAGGTCCCGTTGGATTCCATACGAAGTGGTACTAGTTCACATCTGGTAATAAGTGATCTGAGTAACCAAGTTGTATTCTAAGCTGGCGGCTATCTACACTATAGGAGAGATAATGAGAATATATATCTTAAGCTGGATCCGTTTGGATTCGGGAATCCATTCGAATCACCGCAATGTAATCCTTATGGTTCGGGAATCCCACCAGATCCATTCGGATCCCTGTCACGTGACCTGCCCATTTTCGGAGAAACGTTTGGTCCCGCCCCGACCGCCCCCCTTGGGCCCCTGGGTGTCAGGCCATAACAGTGGAGCGTTCATGGGGGCCATCTTAGCTGACAATCTAGAAGTAATAGTTATAAACAGTACAAATCCACATATAAGATATGACAACAATCGAAAATGCTTCCTTCCACCGTAAAACATGTGATGCAAGAGGGGTTCATGCATGTTCGCATTGCAGCTAAGCGTCCTGTTTGGCAGGCCAATACTTCTGCACAAACTCCAGTGGCTCCTTCAGCCATGGCGTTTCCATGGTGTGGTTCTTGTCGAAGACATGGTCACCGGTCTGAAAAGTGAGGTAGAGCGGAACATCCGGTCGTAATTCCCTCAGTTTTGTCGCCCATCGCTCCGTGTGCGTCCACGGGATCTGTCGACTATCAGCTTTTCTACATCTCTCCCGGACGATCTCAATTTCGTAGGCTCGCGACTAACCGACTCGTCACCTTTGGAATGGTATAGGAGGATTGGCGGCAGCTTTCCAGCAGTCTCAAGACTGGTCATCGGGTCAATCCAAGCTTTATCCCCCGATATGTCACAGAAACGCTTCGCCCGGAACATAGCCCTAACAAGGTGCATCTTCGTGCTGAATGGGGCCCGCGTGCATATCCTACCTGGCTCCAGGGCCGCGAGGTGATCCTCAACCACGGAATACGGTACCTTAGCCGAGGAAGAGGCGAACGCCTCGGCGCCAGGTTCGTCGGGGTCGTCTTCTAGTCGCAGGAAACTTGCCATGTCCAGCACCGGGTATTGGACGAAGAGAACTTTGATCGGCAGGGTCGTCATACTCAGAAGCGCCGTCTGCATCGCGTGATGTCCGCCTGCGCTTTCGCCGCCCACTAGTAGGTTGGCCACGTCTAGCTCTAGATCCGGGAGCGACTTGCGCAGGACTTGCTGCGCGTCCTGCTCAACCCATTTCCAGAAAGACCGGATGTCCTCGATTCCCTCCGTCAATTCGTGTTCGGGACGCAGACGATAGTCAGGCGTAAGGATCACCGCACCGTGTTTGAGCGCCAGTTCGAGAAAACTGTTCGATAGTAAGCCACTGGAACGCCTGATGTATTAGTGAAATCTTGATCTGGCGTACAAAGGCCGTAAGGAAGCCTCAGCTTCGCCCTCGGTCCAGCCACCACCGTGGAACCTCACTAGCAAGGGACGTGGCCCTGGTGGCAGTTGCTTGGGTATAATGAAGAATGCGTGTATAGGCTGGGAATTGACATATTTATAGGCGGTCCTGTAAGCATCGAACCGACCCAGGAGCTTTATGGAGTTTTCATGTTGGTGGGCGGGGTCAATGGTATAGGGTTCCATATTCAGTGATGAGTCTTCAATATCCGCCAACAATAAAGTTTGACTTTTAATGAGCTGTAGTGTCCCTACGATGTCGAAGATTCTAATCGTATATTATGACTGGAGATCACAACAGAGCTGTATGCCTAACGTCTCTCTTATACTTCCCCGCAACCTAGATTCCTTGCCTTCTAGCTTCTCGTCCTCCAGATTTGATTTAGGCAGCAGCTTTGACCCACAGCCTATGTCACTGTTCCGAAAAAGGAGCAGCCTGAACGAGCATGGGTTCCTTCCTTTATTTCTAAGTGTCGGCAATTGGTGCTTACAGGTGTTGCCTGCTGGCTGGGACACCCTTTGTCCACAGATGATCCTTTGTCACCCAATCGTGTATGTAAGGGCGATTGCCCACGGACTAATTAGATTTGTCCTTTCTTAGAACACATAGAACCAACACATGAGAGTTACGCCAGATTCCTGCATTTGATCACTGTGGCTGCTGACACTAAGTCGCTTATTTATCGGCATTGTTATAAGCTGCTAGAGAAGCCGCGCCATGTGAGACAGCTTCACAGGCGCTCCGGGAGAAAAGGTATGGGTAATTGGATAACAACTTCCCGACTTTATATACTGTCATAACTTATGTACATTGGAATAAAGCCATATGTTCGGCAATTGTGCTATGTCCAGAGAACTCTAAAACATCCATCTAGGCCCCAGAGCGGCCGTGTGGGGTTCCTAAGAGGAAAGGTCAAGACGTTCAAGCAGGTCCCTGGAAGAGGCTAGCAGTCCACCAGTCTCCGATGGCCCGAAAAATTATCCATGCGCCATGGCCCGTCCTAAAAGGAGATATAGGGTCAGGCCAATGCTTAATCGGCCCAGCCCTGAAGACGTTGAGCGACGTCACTGACATAACCGGGAGTAGCACCCCTTCCGTCGCTGAGGTCGTTGGGGTTGACGTTTCCGGAGTTATACTCCCGCATGGCTGGGTAGACACAGCTCTCAGTCATCGCGTCACCCCAGTTCCGGAGGTTGCCCTTGTAGTGCTCGACCCCGCCGCGAACCATGTTATCAATTTCTTGCTACAAATCGCGATTCTGTCAGTCATTGCTCGAGCTTTTGACGTGAAGAAGGGCATGGACTGAGCTTCTGTCCGGGAAGGGATAAAATCCGCACTATCATGCTCGTACCTGGCTCAAGTTCACTCGTCCAGGGTATCCCTGGCAGCCCCAGCACTGCATCAGTCCGGCAGTAGGAATGCCCTCCCAGCTGTAGGTGGTGCGGACTCCAACGTAACCGTGGCTCTCCTGCATAATCATGGCCAGGATAATGCGGGGATCAACGCCATACTGCGCGCCGATATTCAGGCATGAGGCCCTGATCTTCTCGATATCGCCCCAGGTGCTGCCCGTCATCGCCATGTAGGGAGAGTGGATGTTATACTGTTTCAGGGGTCAGTGGATACGATTCCTGCTAAGATCTACAGGGGATGCGAACCAGTTCGTCGAAGCTCCTCCAAGTGCCCATGCTTGGGAAGTTATACCACGGGCCGGAGTACCACTGAGGCGCTGCGTCGACTACAGAGGTTGAGTTCGCGCCAGGAACGGGCGAGGCGAAGGCCCCAGGGGCCACGGCGGTGATAGCCAGAAGGAAAGACTTGAAGGAAGGCATTGTGAGCGTCCGACGTAGCCGCGGTATGGAGCCAAGGAATTAGGGATGAAGGAGTGACTGGACTGGACTGCTGGAGGTGCCTGAACTGCGGATTCAGGAGAGCAAACATCATGGATTTCTTTCTCTTTTTATATTTCGATGCCGTCGAAGAGGTTTGAGACGCTTCGAAAGGTCGGGCTTTGACCAGGAAAGTACACACAAGCCCTTTTGTCCGCTAGGTTCTAGATGCTTACGCAGACTAGCCCCAGGGGAAGTCAGATTGCCTCTTTCGTCTGCCTCGAGTGGTCGAACTGATGAGACCTTCCAAATCCAGAAGGTGACCTGACAATCATTTCCCTGCGCAACATACCACCGCAAAGATCAGATTAGCATCCTGGGGGCTTCCCCGGAGAAAATAGAGCCTCAAATGCCGATCTTGGTCATTTCCGTACATTGATCGACGTTATCTCGCCGTCGAGGAGAGGCCCCGGTGAGTCCTATAGAGACTCATATATCTCATGATAGAAATGCTAAAGACTAGCGATAGTGCGCAGTTTCAAGAGGACGAACAAAAGATAGAATCACTTTTACCAAACTGTTAGCCCCTGTAAAGTCACCCAAGTGCCGTGGAAATTCATCTTTCGGGCTGTCCTGCAGGTGAACCAATCCAAATGCAACATGTAACCTTACCCCAGGAGACATCGATCATCCGGCAACTAGACGTGCGAGTTCAAAGCCGGTCGCCTGGCTTCGAAGCTCCATTATAGCCCAAAAAGTGCCCGACGCTTACAGTGGCACCGAAGTGATACTACGTAATCGCTGTGTGAAATAGGAGACTTGCCCGCCTGCTCAGTCGCGACGCCAGGCCTGCTTTTGATTGGCCCACATTCCGGCAGTCGACGGCCATTATCTTGGCGGCAGGACAGGTACCACCCCGGATTTACGGGTAATATACGCGGACCGCACCTCCAGTATTCGGGCGGATTACCGAACTAGGGCACTCGATGTTATAATGGTCAATAAGATGCTGGCTGCATGGAGCGCCCGCGCCGAATTAGTAAGACGTCGCAGTGCCAAGGCCCTGAGTTTGGCAATTCCAGTCGTCGCCGCGTCTTCTACTTGCCTTTTAAAGATTTAAGCGCTTATGCTTACGTGCTAGCTCACTATGACATTCGATCGAGTCAAAAAGGTTCTCCGGCGGACGCAATGCCATAACGCCATCTGATGTGAGACATTCTCGCAAGCCGTTTCCGTTACCTCTGATGAAAGGGGATAAAGAAGTGGACCCATAGAATCGTGCCTTACCATGGAAATCAATAACTAGTTGATATTACAAGAAGCCTGGTTTACTCAGGTGCCTCCGTCAAGCAACCTCGTAAGGCCCTAGCCTCATATCACGGGGCTCCCAACCCTAGAGTTGTTTCTGACGCTTTAAAATATTAGCACCTATTGCATTACTGATGGCGTCAGTCTGACATATCCGGAACACTCCTGATCTAGTATTCTATTCGGAAGGTGGTAGACATTCGACATCAAGGCGCACTGCATACCCCCCTTTTACCCTACCAATGTTCGATTCTGGTTCTACCATCTCTCGGAGTACGGATGAAGTGCTTTGTAATAGCGGCACGTGATCCTCACCGAATTGCCGGGGATGTATCTATCGCAGATCTATACAAGAAAAGAAACTTCGGACGCTTACTACACATGGAAAGTGGGAAAGTGGACGGAATTTTCGATTGCTGTATGTTCCACAAGAGAGCACAAGATAAAGGGGGATAAACAGAGTTATCGCTGGTATGGCGGAGTATAACTAACGGGGAATACGCATACTAGGCAGGCTTTTGCATCGCAACCCAAGAGATAACTGCCTTGGAGTCAGGTATTAACAAAAAAGAAAGCAGAGATAGGGAAAACCTGAGCGAGTGGTCCCAGAAGCGCAGGATTTATGGGTAAATCATATCGACAGGCTCAACGTTCCATACCCTCTGGAAAACTGATTTCTGCGGATATAAGGGGATAGGATGATTTGCTACGGGAGGCGCGATCTGTCTTCCCTTAGACTCGAACTATGAGACCATGTTGCATTTTGATGGAATTAGAAGAAGCTAGAACAAAATAAACATATGCCGCATGCACTTCGAGACACTCGAAATTTTTAAGCATACACGTCGAAGTTGTGGATGCATAAGGCAATAAGAATGAAACCTTACCAAGGTAACTGCAACTCTATCGCGGAAAACGAATCTTGCGTCTTTAGCCCTCCATTAGCCTAGTCACATACTGGTGTTTCGTCTCTGAGCCCGTCCTTGCCGTTCAGTACTTCTAACTATCCAACAGAGGCGCGACACTCTCCCATTGGAATAAAGGGGCTAGGATAAGACGATACGCTCCGTCCTGTGAAAACAGCTCAGTGTTGCAAGTACTTGGCTTCGTAATCTGTTCCCAGTGTTGGCATGAACGGCTTTGGTCTGAGAATACGCCTCAAACCAACCTTACCAAGTTCTCTTCCGATTCCGCTTTGGTTTGCACCTCCAAAGGCAACCCTCGGGTTACCGTCTTGGTTACTGTTTATCCACGCCATACCGGCTTTCGTCTCAGCAGCGACGCGGCACCCCCGCTCGAAGTTGGTTATGAAGACGGCCGCGCCAGGGCCATATGTAAATCGTTCGAGAAAGCCGCCGCCTGCTCCTCTTTAAAACTGAAAATAGCTACTACTGGGCCGAAGATCTCTTTTCACTAAACACGTGTCGAAGTCGAAACGCTGGTAAAGACAGTGGGTGCCATAAAGAACCTTTTGCACTTCTTTCCTGATTAAAAAGGGTGCCTACCAACAGCTACAATAGCGCCTTCCTTCTTGTCGCTATTGGTATATGCCAATAGTCGCCCGTACTGAAGCTCGGATACCTAAGGATCCTGATAGCTATTCTTCTGCTCTTCGTCCTTGACCTTACTTACTTACTTCACGGTCTTTTATTAACATTGCCACGAAGTCGTCGCAAATCTCCTCCTGGACTATAATTCTCTATGTCGCAGTACATATCTGACCTTAGTTGAACATAATGCCGAGCTAAAAAAATACTTAATGACCTTGTCGATTTCTGCGTCGTCGAAGACGAACAGAAAAGACTTGCCTCCCGTCTTAAACGCAACGTTTTCAAAATCTTGGCCGGGATGATCGTCAGTTCTGTACTGTCGGAGTGGCGCTGGTTTTTTCTTCTTGTTCTTTTTCCTTATTAGATTCCCTGTAGCCTAGACACCGTCTTACTCTCAACGGCTAGCAAGTCTAACATGACAAGAGGCACGCCGTTCCGTTTCATCGTCATCGGCGCCGGCGTCGCGGGTTTTGTCTGCCTCGCATTGTCTGCGAACGGCCAGAATCGACCATGTCGTGATCGGAAAGAGTACCGAGAGCACGCCTGAGGGGGCGCATCCTCTCCCAGATGGGTTGTCTGGATGCCATGACGGAATCTTGCGTCCCATGCAAGTCTCCCGGTCGCACGGGCCAGATGCGAAGCCCATCACGAAGGCTTCAGTCTTTGAATTTCTGAAGAAAAGTATGCGCTATCGAATCTTGAGACCGTTTTCTAACATTCCGTGCGTTATCGGCTCGATCAAAATCAAATCCCTAGCGGATAGAGTCCGAAAGAGCTGGGCTAATGAATAGGGGTAAATAGCCACGGCGAAAGAATCACCATTCTTTGAAAGACACAAGCTCCTATAAATATGTATGACTGTTTGCCAAGCAAGGCACCAATTCAACTCGGATGTGAAGTCGGGAGTGTGCGGAAGCATACGATTGGGGTCACGGTTACCCTGAAGGACGGGACTGTCAAAGAAGGTGATATGATCATCCGGCGTGACGGCGTGCACAACCCAACGTGCAGAATCACGTGGGACCCTGCTGACTAGATGCAACCGGGTATCATTACCGCGAAGGAGAAGGCAGGTAAGATATTAGTCCTTTCCTATCTAGACAGCTCATTGGAAGAGCCCAATGACTGGAAATGCCCGCTAATTCAGTTAGTTATGAAGACAAGGTGGAAATGTCTCGTAAGCACGGATCCGGCATCCCCGAGCTCGGCGAGCGCGACACGACGGCCGTATTTGATGAAGGGATTCCGTTCTTGTGCATCACCCAACCCACAGAGACCTTCAAGTTCGCCTTCTTCAGGCTGAATAAGGGGTTCTCTTGGCCCAAGAGAAATCGGTATTTACATACGCACATGATGCTGAAGCCGCAGCCGCCGATTCGTCGGTTATCCTGTGTCTGGGTCGCTGGTCTTCGGCGAATTGTGGAAGAGGCGCGACCGTGCATCGGTGCTTGGTCTCGAGGAAGGCGTTTGGATAACTGGTTCTACGACAGTAAGGGCCCGAAGATTGCGTACGGCTCTGACACCGCCGAGAGGTTCGGGCCGGGCGGGCGCCTGCGCTGGGCCGACGAGGAAGAGAAGGAGGGGGTGGGGAATAGCAACCGCCTGCAGTGGATCATCAGCGTCGTGACTGTTCTTATGGTCGCTATGGGCGTCACGCAGCTAGGATGGCTGAGGTCTCTCTTGGATATCTAGTGGAATCTCACCTTAGTGGATGCATTTGATTCCCGCGTTCAAGCTTCTCATGGTTTACCTACCTAAGAAAACAGGTCAATCACGAATGCAAAACTTTCTATGCAAAAATGGAATAACCGTGGGTTAGTCACTAGCGTATTCATATAGAATACTACAGTCTTAGCTACTCAATTACCATGTACCTCACCGCTGAATATTGGATGGACATAGGTACCATATAACGGAAGATATTGCAATAGGGGCTGGAATAGTGGTTGGAATAAGGGTAAGGCGACCCTCACCTCTGTGTATATATGTAGTTGGAGTTCCCGGGTCTTCTATGCAATGGCCAGTAAGTAGCTTAACCGGTATTCGATATGTCTTCGACGTAGTAAGGGCGGCGACATGACTATCTTGGGCGTTGGGATGTTACAACGCCAAGGGATCTAACTACAGGATAGGACTACTACCACATGGGCTCTGCTATGAGAGCTGACAGTGTTCCCGCCATAGTGTGGGGCCTCGCATTCTGGGCATTTATCAGACTGGGCATCTGCACTTCATACTCTGGGTCTCTATGGGATTGACATTCGTCTTAAGAAATCAGAGAAGACCATAGTGCATGGCTTCTAACCCCTGAATCGGGCGATAGGCTACCGAGTCTACAATCCCACGTTTCGTGGAACCGCGCATTAGGAAGAAATGAATGCGGCGAAAAGGAGCATGAGCGCGAGTGGTTGGCCCAAAGGGTCACTTAATTAGGTCAGCTGTATAGTATAATCTGAGTCACGTTTTGGAAAGCATATGATCCATATTGATTAGCTAAGCTTCTTTGCGAGGAACCGGGTTGCCCGTATCCTTTGCTGGAGCGTCTGTCCTCTTCCATAATGTAGCTAATGCACGCCTAAAGAAGCTCAATAGGAGAATGCCTGTCCTACCAGCTTCTCACTTAGCTTCCAGAGTCTATCGGCTTCGATGGGGCTTGTAGCCCAGGGCTTTACGATATCATTGTACGGATCAGCGAGTCGTGAATCCTGGAAGTAGCCGCCGTTGTGCTCTAGAGATAGGTTAGCTTTGTTGCTGTGTTTGACAAAATTTAGCCGCTACTGAGAGCTGTGTTACCTTTGATATCAGGGGAGTAGGCTGCGAACACGTGGGTCGCGGCACCATGTTCCTTATCTTTCAAGGAGAATCCTTCCGACCAACCATCCTTATTTCCAAGCAGTTTATCTGCATATCCTGTCTCAGGTATCAGTATCACAGCAGTCAATGGAAGTTAGCTATTAGCAAAGGGGGGTTCTTACGCAAGGTTTCGAAATCAACGCTCCAGTCGCAGTGCGCACCGAGGGTGGTGCCCATAACATGACCAGGGTGGAGACTAAAGGCTAAAAGCCCCTTGGGTCCCAGCCTCTCAGCTAGCGACAGAGAAAATAACATGTTGGCGGTCTTCGACTGGCCGTAGGCTTGCCACTTGTTGTAGGTCTTGCCTCCCTGCACGCAATAACGTCAGCATCTCAATTCGGCGTTAGATTTCGCGGCACACTCACATCGAAGTTGAGGTCGTCCCAGCGAATAGGGTTAAGACGATGGCCGTCGCTCGAGACGTTCACGATGCGCGGGTTCTTAGAAGCCATGATCTTATCGATGATCAAGTTGGTAAATAGGAAGTGACCAAGATGATTCGTTCCGAACTGGCTCTCGAAGCCATCGGACGTAAGATGGTAAGGAACCGCCATGACGGCAGCGTTGTTGACCAGGACGTCGACGTAAGGCACATCTGCCCATCCGTTCACAGCCGCGGCGGCCTCACGCACGGAGGCGAGAGATCCCAGGTCGACCTTGAGCACGCGAACCTTAACATTAGGGTGTTCGGCGGTGACGGTGTCGGCCACCTTCTGGGTCTTCTCGACGCTGCGACCCGCAAAGATCATCAAGGCGGGCTCACCCCTCGCAATGGTTCGGACAAAATGCTCGCTCACCCCACCAGGCGACACTCCAGTCGTAATGATCACGCTACCCTTAATGCAGGGGGCGAAATCCTTGACCAGCTCGTCGCTGGTGGTCTCCTTGTTGTACTTGTGGGCCATTCTGTAGCTACCCTTAGACTGGACGTGTGTGGGGTCGGTGGAGCAAAATTGAAGTTACTATTAATAGCGATGCAAGCGGGTCACGCAAAGGGGAATAATAAAAGCAGCTAAGACTAAGGCGTACAGTTAGGATGAATCGAAGATAGCTTTCAGACTTTGTGTCGATTTTGATATAGACTATTTGGTCCCTCTTGCCTGGAGGAAATGAGGGCACTTCTTATAGTTGCGTGGGTGAGATATTACGGTGTTAAGCGGCGTTAGAATAGCATATCTCCAAGGGCAGTCACATCATTTCACCCCGTCTCTGCTGATCTGACTTCTGTCAGCTATCGAATGCCCTTCTTCGGTCCTTTCCAGCGTGGCTGAGTGAGTACTCGAATAGTATTTGGGTGACCATACAAGGACGCACATGGTCATGCATCGGAGGTCAATGCGACCATGGTTTCCATTGGTGTCAAACGAGAGCCAGTCGGCCCCGAAGTTTACCGTGGCCTTGAAGGCTAGCTCGAACCCTTGAACCATCTCGATCATCCTAGTTGGCATTCCCTAGATACTCGTAAGTATCGTTGAGCATGCTAAACTCTATATGGCCAAGGTCTTGGCGCTTGGGAACTACTCAGATAATGTGTCAACTTGGAACTGTTGTGAATGGCTCCTGCAAGGCATTAGCATATAACGGGAGTAACCGGAACGAATTTAAGCCACTAACCCAAAGGGTTCACATTGGCCAATGCTTACGTTGGTGATGATGACAGTCTTAAAGCTAGGAAAATATGGAGAGTTGTTGAGACATGATTGTAGTGAAGTCTAATCTGTTGCTTGTAATCAAGGTTGGAAATTCACTGCACTCTATATATAACGGCATGAGTTGACCACGATACTAAATATCATGTAATTATACCTAGTTCTCGTGCCCTCTGATTGAAGAATACAGGAGCTGCGAATGCGAGGGTCGGAGAGGTCCCCGAGGATTCTTGGCAATCGACCGGTCGGACCTGAAACCAATGTAAGATGTAAGATCGAAATCTTTAATAACTCAGAACCGGTGCCCCAACACTGCAAACCAACGTGGGCATAAGCAACGACGTAGAGGATGGCAGATCAGTTCAGTTGTATATAGGTCCCTGGCTCCTCTCCTGAACCTCGCCGACCCACTAGCCTGCAACGGTAACATTACTTCGCAACGAACAATCCTGCAATAGCCAGAGCTCGACTAGGAGCGGAATCGTCTGTTGAATACTGAGAGAAGATACACGATAATGCACTCAGGAACCCAAACTGTGGGTGGTATGGCAGCATCAGGTCTAGCAACCACTGGACCACCATCGCGCTCGGAGAAAGTCTGTGTTGAGCACAGACAACGGCACGATGGCGGACCATGTCGACGACCAGAAAGAAGAGTAATTATTCAGAAGGTCTTAAGTTGGCCATCATTCTCGTTGCTACGTTCTTGAACACTTTCTTGGGTAAGATACATACCCGAACACTTGAAGAGCACTCACAACCAGAACTAACATTCCGTGCTATGAAGGCTGCGCTGGATTTGGTAAGCTGTTCGAGACGTCCCGAGGAGCGAAACTGGATTGGACCACATTGAAGTCACTAACGATTTCCCAAGGGAATCGTTGTTACCGCAATCCCGTCATCATTGATGAATTCCATCAACTAAACCACAATGATGTGAGTGCAAGGCCACTAACAGAGTAATCCTGGACCTCGGGCGGTGTTCCTACGGTGCTGCAATTGGCAAACGGTAATATGCAGAAGTGTTACGGGAGCGTCTACTTCCTAGTGATAGGCGTATTCTCCCCCTTTTGGGGCAGGTTATACAAAATACTGCCGGCCATAACCGTCCTCCTTAGTACTGTCGCGATTTTTCTTGTTGGCAGTCTTATAGCTGGTAGGTATTCCACTACCTTCTTACCCCTATCTAGACACTCTCCTATTTTCTCGCTCTCTACCCGCACCGTCAGTCGTGTAATCGGTTTGACTGGCATCCTAAACCTACCGCGCCCAACAGCACAACATTTATCGTGGGTCATGCAGTTCAAGGATGGGGAGGCGCGGGCACCCTCGGCGGCGGATTTCTTTTAGTGCACCAAGTTGCAAGGCTTATGAGCCGGCCGACCTTTACTGGGATGCTGCTAACTGTGTCCGCGTGTGCGGCGATCTTCGGCCCAATAATCGGCGGAGCTCTCGCCGCCGGAGTTACCTGGAGGCGGTGGTAAATATAGAGGTCGCACTCTTGCTCGGCGAACGTACTAGTCAGGGACCAGTTTATATATCAACCTGCCCATTGGTGGCGTCACTATGGCACTCATCCTGGTTTCCTAGACGCCAAAAACACATGAAGCCCGTTCCGGCGACTGTCAGAGAGATCAGCGTACAAGTTGACTTCCCTGGAATGTTCTCCCTGAGTGCTTCGCTCGTCTATTTCACAGGCTCCTCAGTGGGGCGAGTTGACCTTGCCATGGAATCCCGGCCCAGTTATTGCTACGCTGGGGGTGGATCATTTTGAGTATTGCATTCGTGGCAGTCGAGATAGTATCCGAAGATTATGATACGGTTCCCACGCGGCTGATCAAAAGGCGTGAGACCTGGGCGAATAGCTTATATGGGTTCACGTAAGTCACCCAAACATCCGGTCTAGTCTATCCAGGCTTCTAGCTCACTTCTCATTATCTAGTCTCAATGACGCAAACTGGGTTTTCTTATACTACCTCCCTATTTTCTTCCAATCAATTCGCCGAATGCCGGCTACTTCAAAGCGGAGTTGCCAACTTCCCCCTTCTTGCTTTGGTTTCTGTTGGATCGTACATCGATGGTTCCGGCATTGGGAGAATCCGCCATGTGCAACCCATTGGAGCAGCAGTCGTCTTACTGGTCACCACCAGATCTCTGCTTTACACCTTGGACGAAACCCTCCCCTGGCTCAAAGTACATGGGATATCGAGTAATCTTTGGCTGGGCGCCGATATCGGCAACCAGCTACCGATGACGGTGATTCAGGGGCCTTCCTCTTCCGAGGATCTAAACACAAACACTGGAATTGTCTCCATAACCCATTTCATAACCCTAGCTCAGACGGCCTTCCAGCCCCGGATAACATCTTCCGTACAGTGGCACAACTTATCAGCGGTTGCTACCTCTCAACCACTGCGCACTCGATTTTTATCAAATTTGATGATTGGCGCACTGCCTGGGTTCGCTGCGGACATTGACCCCGTCGTTCTACTTCACTCCGGGGAGCGTTTACCTTAGGACTTTCTGGAGCGGTTCTCGGGGTCTTGATAGCTTCCTAAGTTACAAACAGGAACTGCCTGCACCAAAGACTGTGAGTGGAGATGAGTTGAATTCAGGGACTCGGGCTCAAAGTGAAATGAGTCCTTGACCGGTATTGAGCCTTTTTGTGCAATTGAGGTGAAAGGTACGGCTATTAAAATCGTATATTTGATATGAAGGTTGGCAAGCGGCAAAATATGGCACAGATACGCGATTAAGAGGCGAGGTGGCCCGGTCCAAGGTTCTTTAGCTAATCCTACTCGAGCAGTTAACATGATACCCCTGAAATCCCGCCCTGCCGCGCATAGGTCAGCCGTCTATACATGTGGGTGTATGCCTACATGGAAATGCCATCCGCCCAACTTATAAGTGGAAGGTTGTAGGAACTCTTTTCCTCGTGCATTTACACTCCTACCTGGGTAGGAGGCCGTCAGGATAATGCAGATGGCAACTTGATGGGGTTTCCTGTAGGTGTGTGAGTCGTCAATTATGAGACCCTGACATCACACACTGAAGCATATATTGGCTGAAGAAGAAGGAATTATCTGGTTGACCTCTAAGAGGTCCTGTCTGGAAAGGGAGGGTAGCAGAACCTCCTTAAGTACACATAAAACAGTCGCAACTGAGAGAAGCGATACCGGAGACATCCAGCAGCCTCCTCCACTAGTAGCAAAGCTAGGTAAGCCACGGCTTAGCTAACGAATCTAGACCTTCACCTAGGTCTGACATCAATTGTAGGAAACAATCCCTTTGTATCATATGGAGTTGCCATATTGCTTCGGTTCGAGTCTGGGGAAAATGCCACTGCTGTCGTAGAAAAATGGTATCCTGCTTAGTTATCAAGTTAGCAGTATCCTGTAGGTATCTGAAGCCCAGCATGGTGTTGACGGACAATACGTTAAAAACCAATGGATTTGATAATCCTAGGCCATGGCTAGAGACTTCGGTCATCTTTTCTATGATCTAAGCTTCCGCTTTGGCTTTAGTCAGGTGTGGTATTAGCCCCTACTCAACTAAAGGGTGGGTATGGCGTTGCAAAAAGAAAAGCTTATAGGTGTAAGGGTCCGGCGAAATCTTTCATGAAGGAGCCGGAGACAAGATCTTTACGACTCGATCTTGCAGACTTACAATCGTCTGCACCAGGACTCCCCGCATCGGCGTTGATGATGACGTATATATATGCATTTCTCTTCTGATCGCCTGCACTTCTCACACCTGGGTTGCACCATTGTAACGTACCTTGCGGTCGCGGAAAGATTTAATGCAATGTGTCTAGGCATATTCGATTAACAAGACGACACACGCAACTTCGCTCGGATGAGTCATCCTGGCAGCAGGACAACTCGTCGACTTATACGACTAAAGACGATCATTCAAGTTCCCAACTACATAGGAAAACAAGGGTTCGCATTCTCGAATATATACGTCCTTGACTATCCCACGCTTGATTTGGCGACTGAGTAGCAGGTAAGGCTGCATCCTGATTATCAGACCTCCATATCAAGGAAGGTGTGATCTTCCTTTACTTTCCTGCGTCATCATACAGTTTTTTATTGCGCTCGGATTGAAGTTCAATGGCCCGCGTGCCTTTGGGGCTGATGTTATCAAATTTGGTACCAGCAGGATTCTCGAACATTATCTCCATGCATGAGAGATTATCTCGCATAAGATGGCGCAAGCGGCCCCAATGTTTTGCTGGTATCTGATGTGAGTGGGGTTTCTGATCAGCTAGTTTTACTGCTCGTCGAACTGGACTCCTTGGGCCCATTCTCCTCGGATAACATCGTATAAGGCTGCATAGTCATGCAGTTCCAGTCAAACACAGTGTAGACGAGACTGTGTTATTCATATACCTCCTCAACCCCCTGACGGTTCAATCTGCGTGTGGTGCAGTCAAAGAGGTGAAGCAAAGTCAACTGTGTTACTGTCTTGGCAGCGTTACGGAGACGTAATGTGGCTCCACTTCCCGGGGCACAAACAGCCAGGGTTCTTCTGAGCCGTCCCAGCCCCTAGAATAACGGAGCATACCATTTTAGGTCGTAACCCTTCTTTGTTACCCACATACCCACTCTGGATCTGTGATCGCTGCCCAGACTGTAGCTATATTTCTCTGGATGTGCACTGAATATAATACTTGATTGCCACGTAGTCAGTACAGAGTCGGGGCGCAGCCGAGTCCCATGGGAAATGCCGCAATGGTTTGAACAGTAGTACCTGACTGTGGCCCAATTACCAACGGAGGCACAACGACAACCGTTTGGAAATAAGAGCACGCCGGAAACAGAAATGTGGTTCGCTGGATGTGGTAACCCGGTGGCTGGTCCACGCCGTTGTTTCGAATGGGTCAACTTGGTCTAGTCAGCGAACCCCTTGCTTGTCCTTCAGGCTAACAAGGGTCGCTCCAGTCCCGACTGCCGATATACTAGTGAATTGCCATTGAAGTAGGTGATGAGGGTCCCTGCGAAGCATTGGGGCGTCATAGCTTATCTAGTGGAGTATCCTAAGTCGGGAATTGACACATCCCTGTTTAAGATCCCTTGTCGTCTTAATTGCGGTGACTCTTTCGACCATGTGAGCGAGTTGTCGGCTAGATAAATCCTAAGCTCGGTTTCAGGTTCCACTGAGCATGTCCAGTACACGATCATTCTCTTCCTTCCTACAACGCCTTTAGCCTATGTAAGCTTGCTTGTCAAACTAATACAGGTAATAGCCAGGTAGGACCCACGCAACTAGGCCCCTTATCTTAGCGCGCAGAGAGTTAATACGGTGAGCAATTTATTTATCGATGAAGGAGATTAATAGTGTCAACGCGACGTGCGTTTGCAAGTCTCTGGGGCAAAGATGGCCTTCGTGATATGCGGTCCTATATCACGAATACCCTGCACATCGTGGATGCATATGGTTCATAAGAGTTCTAATTGGCCGAAATTCTAAAAAGCGAACTGTCCTTCCTCGTAGAGTCCGCCCTTGGACGATACACGCGTATTAGCTTCTATCCCGCTAGTTTACATCAACCCACCGCCATTGACCCCCTGTATCGAGAACACCGCGGGCACAAGGTTTGTTCACGACAGGCAGGGCACCTAGCCAAGAGTAAGCGGTCAGAGCGATATTGGACCACTTTCATCTTTGCAGAATGTTCCTTCTTCCACGCAGATGCCCCAGGCGTTCAAGATCGTCCTGCCAAGACACTAATCCTCTTCGCGCCTTCACGTCATCGCGTGGACGTGCGAATATCCCACGTCTCCCAGACGATTGCTGTGTTCGCGTTGCATCGCTTCTGCGATTGGCCCGTAGCCTTCATCAGTGGTACAACAATGAAGTTCTGATACGTCACGCTAAGCAATCGCCTAATTACTACGGCTGGTTCGAACGGCATGACTCCCATCCGTTCTTACACGACATCTATAGGAATCTTCTGGACGTTATGTATACTAGATAGACCATGAATGTTTGGAAGCCACTTCTCTTTTAGGCCTTCGATATAAGCCAGCCCCGTCAGCTCCAGCTAGTCACGGAGCTTGTAATAACGGGCACGCTG
Organism: Monosporascus ibericus; assembly: GCA_004154915.1. Lineage (NCBI taxonomy): Eukaryota > Fungi > Ascomycota > Sordariomycetes > Xylariales > Monosporascus > Monosporascus ibericus. The sequence goes on along the minus strand of QJNU01000011.1, from coordinate 323,266 downwards.
CACGCCCCTGACAGTTTAGGGAGCTGAAAATAAGCTCGACATGTGGCTTGCGGCCAGTAGTATTCTTTCTACAAAGTTCTATATGCTCTGCATCTATGATCTATTCCCGTTTGCCTCTTGCCGTTGCATATCCGGTATCCGTATCCCTTCGTTGTGTGCCCATTAGTAACTTAACTTTTGTAACTAGCCCTGGTCATGCGTCACATGCTCTGATGGACACCTTTTCCTTGTGGCGAAGCCAGCTTCCTGCTTGCTATATACTCATCTACGAATCCATTAAAGTCCGTAGGTTGGTAGGGGCTGAATATCTCCGCCATCATGTTAGACTTCCTGCGGCTATTCAGACCGAGGTCTGCAAATATGCTATCAATATACTATATCTTGTTAGTCGCAGAGGCCTGCAGTCCAAGTTTAGGTTCTTATGCAGGTACTTACCGGAAGGAAGTCATAAAGAGAGTACGGGAATTTTTGTCCTTGGTTGAGGTATCTCTTTCGTGTCCAAGCATTCCAGAGAGCGACCTCCTTTGCCATCTCGTCGGTATCAGGGAGGTCGATCTCTCCAAGGAGGTAGAGTATAGTCCAAAGCGACTGGACTTCTGAAACTAGTGGAGTTTGTACGGTATGGATCTGTCCCAGAATTGCAAGGGATCGATCCCCTTTTCCGGCTAGCGATACTGGAATCGAGCGGCGGTAGAGTCTCCATTTTTGCTGCAAATTCGGATCAAGTGATTTCGGATATTTCAATGTTGGAGGCTTTGCGAGGAAAGGCAGCATCTCGTCCACAATCCTATCAGCCTCAATGTCGTATCTTCGCCAGTCGAACCCCTTTTCCGAGGCGTCAGGGATTATCTGCCCATGGTACCCGGGGAGGCCGATGTCTGCCTTATGTTTCTCATCGAAAATGGCAAAGTGGTCGCCCCAACCTGTGCACATGACCAGGTAGTCGGCGTCAAGCACTTCGCCAGTCTTCAATGTGACGCTGCGTTCTTGCGTAGAACGTATCTCACCACGGACGATGTTTAGGCTCCGCTTGTGAAGTGTCGTCCAGAAGTCCGGCAGGGTGACTACGCCCAGACCCGAATGGGCCCAGAAGACGCTAGCAAAATAGTCAACAGCTGCTCACTACACGCCGTGCTGATAGAGTTCTTACCTCTGGCGATCGATTTCTGGCCTTAGCATTTCCACGTGGTCGCCTCTTGCGTAGCCCGCATGAACGCCACTAACGTAATCCAGGAAATCCCAGAATCGCCCAACGCACCATCGGCCAGGCGTGGTTCTTTGCAGAAGCCAGTAGAGTCGCCCTTTCGTATTTAGAATTGAAGGACTGAGGTGCGTCATCAGTCGAGTCGACGCCACGGCAATGGTGTTTACCATGTTGAGGACCCTGAAAGGCAAAATGGATAGCGGGCCACCTCCGTCCTCCCGAATCACCCAGGTCACGTTCTTGCCCATGTTGAGAAGCAGGTACACGGCGTCGTAGGCTGACTTGGCAGCGCCGGTAACAATGACATTTTCAATGTTGTCATCGCCGAGGGCATTCCAGGAAGTGCCGAGATCTCGAGAGTGGATGATTGGGACCGAGTCCGGAGCACGCTCAAGGGCTGGCATATAGGGGATTGAAGTAACTCCAGTGGCCACGAGCAGCTTCTCAGTCTCTATTACGTCTTGGCACTCGCGAAGAGTCAGACGCCATCCATCAGGTAGCTTCTTGGCTCCCTCCACGAATGTGTTGAACCTTATCCGGCGGAGTAAGCCGTGATCTTCCGCATACTTTTGAAGATAATTGTGAATCATCTCGCCTGTAACTCTTGGGTCCTTAGGGTCGCCACCGTTAGGTGGCATCGGCGTATCAGAATAATTAAAGAGCTTGTCTCCAGACGTCAGCGCGGAGTCGAACTAGAAAGTCTTTAGCTAAGCTTTGACTTACCCCTAGCCGAACTTGCGCTACCAGATTTGGATATAACCTATCCTTGCTCCAAACCCCACCAACGGTATTATCAGAGTCGATAATGAGCAGGTTTGCATCTGGTCTAAGTCGAAGATATGTTCTAGCACATACAAGCCCATACCACCCTGAACGCTGTGTTAGCACGGGGTCGGTACCTGTAACTTAGCCCGCCTTACCAGCGCCGATGATGGCCACATCGACTTTTTGGACCTTGCGTGCGTCCATATCACTGGATGTCTGAAACAGCTTGTGATTGTTTCGGTGGGAATGGAGATGCGCACTGAACAACAGATTGAACTTGATGGAAATTCCTGATACACACCAAAGCCAATAAGCTAGTGTAAAACATATGAAGTCGCATTCATAAGGGTCATCAAAAAATATCGTTTGAGAAGATTGACCAGAATTCAGTAGATCTATAGCTCTCGCAGTCAGGCTCCGTTTCCTTACTTCATATATGATATCCCCTGGCGAGCATGCAGACTTTTGCCTTAATAAAGCTCGGGAAGTCCGCCGAAATGATGCTTGGAGATTGGCGTCAGGCGTCGTCAACAACACACGATATCGGCCTGCAATAGGGGCTCCGCATTGGTACTGTGGCGGTTACTTCCTAATCTTACGTAGGCGCTTTAAAGGGGTATGGGTCCAGGGCTCCGCGGCAACCCGAGCAGGCGGTATAGGGCTGCTCGGACGTTGGACCGAAGGCCCCACGCGGCACTACGTATACAAAACGAACCGGGTTTCCGCTACGAGTATTGCATGTAAGATGTCTGTTCGTCGGTTTCGCCGCCGGTGAATGGTAATGCTGTAGCCTGAAATATGTATATTGATGGATGATGATTGTTGGCACGACGGTATGGGACAGCGATCTCGGCTGTTTCGAGGTGAACAAGTGTATTTATTCGTATCCCGCGCAATCTTGTTGGAAAGAGATACTCTACCGAACATCAAGCCGAACTTGGTAAAGTACACGCATTGGCGCGTAAATTCTGCAGGGAAGTATGCGGGTACATTTTGGCGGACCAGATTCTTTAGCCGAGTATGCAGGTTCGCATCCGCAGAGAAATTCTTTAACGGGATGTGGGGGTCACAGAATTCGTTGCAGGCTTCCATTATGGATACTTGGATGTAGCTAAATAGACAAGGCATCAGTTCACAACGGCCGTGCAGATTGAGAATACGGTATTGGTAAATGGCTCAATGCGTAAGTCGAGCTAAATTAGCCTACACCGAGCCTTCACCGCTTCACCGCCCTCTTGTGTATCCTACCAATCACTTCATGAGGTCCCCTAATGGCTATTTTGTATCGGTAATTTGAGACCCGACGTCTAGCTCCTTTTCCCGCGCGTACAGAGCCAAGGAGACCGTTGCCCTATAACGAATCAAAAGTCAGCAAGAACTTCCGAAAGAACGGTTGTGGCGGTGGAGACCTCTCGGTCAAGCTCGCCTTGGCAACGTTTGATCGCGCGGTGTAAGGATCCGCTGTTAGACTACTCACCCTGGCCCAATCGTAACATACCCAGCAAGCATCAGCAGAACCAGCATCGGCTTCGAGGCCCGTTGCCCTGCGGGGGTCCTCGTGAGAAGTATGAAGGCCCACGACATGCTCGAGAGACCAATGATGATTAGGTCGTACTGAAGGAACAGCCAAGGACCGCGGATCAAGATGTCTGAAACCCCAGCAGGACCGGTGAACGGGAATGGCACATACATCCGCACGAAGTTCGTGCTCGGGTCACTGCTCTTGAGCATCCTACCAACGGAATACAAGTGGCCTACCGCTGACGAGACCGCTGCCAAGAGATAGGATCCCCGGATCCACAGAAAAGAGTTGTGAGTAGGCTTTCTAACGTCAGGGCCCGTCTGGCCACGTAGCCACCGCGTCATGTTCTGCAAACCCATCTGTATCCAAGCTACCCAGATCGGGTCCGGTTGCCAAATTGCAAGGATCACCTGGTGGGCTACGACTGATCGACTATCTGGACCGTTCCAGGTGGGTGCCATGCCAATAACTGCTGGGAGGATTGCGCCTATGAGGAAGCTGAACGGTATAGCTCTTGCCCTATTCAGGTTCCGAACTCTGTATACCTCCGTTTCGGTGACCCAGAGTAGATGGCAGGCGTAATATAGGGGCAAGGAGATCGCAGCACCGAAACACTGCCAGAGAATGCCAAAGATAACCGGCCTGGAGAAGTGTGAGTCACCAAGCGGATCAAGACAGAAATATGGGGCATGGAAAGATATGTCTCTCACCTTGCAATCCACTTGGGCTTCTTCCCTGGACGGATTGTCTCGACGAACAGCCAGACAAATGCAGACTGGAGCGTGGAGTAAGCATCCACCAGGAACAAGGTATAGCCTTCATCGTGGCCGTTGGTTCCGTAGAAAAAGAAGGCGACAAGAACCGCAATAGGATAATCAATAAGGGGGATTCCTGTGTAGTTCGTTTTGAGGTGGACGCTTTCGTTCAGCTTGCCCTGCCATACAGCAAGTAGCAATGCTTTGACGGTGCCGTTCATAAGACATATCCCCCAAAGGAGAAATGCCGCCAGAACGGCGAGCGAGCGAAAGTAGAGAGTCGTAGACCGCATATTCGTGACACCGTTGATTTCGTATGTGCTAGAGACGACGAGGTCGCGAGAAATTCCTCAGGCTCGAGATTTGGGGACTTGATACTGAAGAATACGCTCAACCTGGAGACATAGACAAGACCTAGCCAAGACTTCCAATTCTTCGAATACGTAATCTCGGTGGCCTGGAAGATATCGGGTTTGCCACCGAGAAGCCCCAATGATGCAAAGGCGGTGTTCGGTCCGACGGTGGGACTCGGGGTCGCCCCAAGCGTGTAAACAGACCGGGAACGACACCCAGACGCAGCAAGTGATGCACCCGGGAGCCTAAGCTGCCCCGAGCTTAAGCTAGCATGGGGATTGAGATGACGAATCTCTGAGTGATGTGATCGTGGACCGCTAGTTAATAAATCACAGGCCGAAGTCCGCGGTCGTCGGGTCATCTGATCAAGTTGACACCACATATATTTGACATACCTGCTGCAGTCGCCTACTTAGCATCAGCATCCTGCGCAGAACGAAGAACCACTGGTCGGAAGAACACCTACCTCGATACCCTAAAATGTCTCCAAGTGTGTCCCAAGGCAACGGCGATGAGAGCCAACGTCCGACTCTCGAACCTATTGCTATTTGCGGAATGGGTGAGCAGATCCGTACCCCCAACTAAGGCGATAGACGACATGCTTCTTCTCAAGCTGCCCTCGCATGCCCCTTCTATCCAGATTGCCACCCCATAAGCCTTCCGGGCGTAGTGTGTCCTTGCTTGCTGACTATGGACGTATGCAGCATGCCGGCTGCCTGGCGGCATCGATTCGGACGCGTCCCTCTGGGAGATGCTCGTCAACAAGCGCAGTGGTCAGACTCCTAGGGTACCGGCGTCGCGGTTCAACATCGACGCGCATCTCCACCAGAACCCAGAGCGACCGGGGTCTTTGAATGTCCCAGGTGGATACTTCCTCGACGGCAGGCCTGAGGATTTCGACCCCACCTTTTTCAATATGACACCCATCGAGGCGCAATGGCTAGATCCACAGCAGCGAAAGATGTTAGAAGTGTCGTATGAATGCTTGGTTTCTGCCGGCCTGACATTAGATGCCGTTGCGGGCTCTAACACGGCCGTCTTTGTCGGGTCGTTCACCTCAGATTATCGTAAGCCTCTTGACACACGAACTCTGAAACAGCCTCTAATGTCGGATGCACAGAGCAGATGTCCACGCGGGAACCCGACTTTCGTCACAATTACGCTGCTACTGGAGTGGACCCTGGAATCATCAGTAATCGTATCGGTAATACGTTCAACCTCAACGGACCAAGGTGGGCCAACTCCGGCTTGAGCACGGACTTTCATACGAGACTTGGAAGTTAACTTGACCATAGTTTCACAATCAACACGGCTTGCTCTTCTTCTGTTTATGCTATACATAATGCCTGTCATGCACTTCGGGCACGTGACTGCGATGCGGCTATCGCTGGTGGTGTCAACTTGATTCTCACGGTTGACCAGCACATGAACACGGCCAAGCTGGGCATATTATCACCAACCTCGACATGCCACACTTTTGACGCCTCTGCTGACGGCTATGGCCGCGCTGAGGGGGCCGGGGCTTTATATCTGAAGCGTCTCACGGATGCCATTCGAGATGACGATCCTATTCGTGCGGTGATTCGCTCCACCGCCGTGAACACGTGAGTCTACTACCCGACCACGGGACGATCTATCCCACACCTAGTCTAACACGGTCCTGTACGTAGGAATGGTAAGGTCGAGGGGATGGGTATTACACACCCAAGCGGAAAAGGTCAGGAGCGTGTTGTCCGTATGGCATATGCAAAGGCCAATCTGGATCCGAACGAGACCATATATGCCGAACTTCATGGAACCGGCACGCCAGTCGGAGATCCAATTGAAGTTAAAGCTATTGGGCGCGCACTAAACGACACACGGCCAAAAGATAAGCCGTTGTTTATGGGAGCTGTATGTGCGAGTTCGTCCCGAACCCTTGCGAAGGAAAGCTAACCCGGCAACAGATCAAGCCCAATATTGGCCACAGCGAGGCTGCGAGTGGCATTTTCGCCGTCATGAAAGCCGCATTAATGACGGAAGCTGGGGTAATTCCCGGCGTCGCGGGCTTCAAGAAGTTGAACCCTGAGAGTTAGTGCCGCCTCCTTTTCGAGCTCACAGGGAGCACAGCTAAAGATGATTATAGTCTTGGAAGGCGAATGGAATGTTAAAGTGCATTCCGACACAGCCCCCTGGCCCGCGGACTCGCTAGTACGTCGGACAAGCGTGTCGTCGTTCGGCTACGGCGGCACTAATGGTCATGTCATCGTCGAATCTGTCGACTCGTTGCATCCTCGGTATCAGCACGCTAGGCAAAAGAGCGTTGCACAGTACGACCATTCATCCGAGAGGCCTTATTTACTATGCTTCTCAGCGCATGACAAGGCAACCCTGTCTCGCAATATCAAGGCGATCGGAGATGTAGCAGCGAAGTACTATGCCGCCGACCTGGCACATACTCTCAATTTGCACCGTACCAAATTCGCGCACAGAGCATTCACCATCATGCGCGAGGGACAAGAAGCCGACTGTTTCAACCCTGCCTCGATGTCGAGCGGGGTGATTCCAAAGGTGAGGGGCAAGCTCGGCTTCCTCTTTACGGGTCAAGGCGTAGGTTTCATATCCTCTCTTACCGTGAATCCTTCCACTAATGATATGGCCGCAGGCTCAATGGGTGGGCATGGGTAAGACCGCCTTTATGGAGTTTCCGATCTTTAGGGAGACGATCGAGAAACTCGACTCGGTTATGCACAGGGTCACTCCAAAGCCGTCATTCAGAATTGCTGATCTGCTCCTGGACGACGCCGGGGCGACGATCGCAAGCAGGATCAGTGATGCTGAGGTCACTCAGCCCTTATGCACCGCAATCCAGGTTGCCCTCGTTGACCTCTTCTCCCAATGGGACATCACTCCGGCGGTAAGCATTGGTCACTCTTCCGGTGAGATTGGAGCTGCATATGCAGCCGGTCTGATTAGCGGTCCAGAGGCCATGATTGCAGCCTTCTGTCGTGGCCGGGCCGTGAAGGAAGCGTCCACCAGCGGTTCCATGCTTGCTGTCGGGCTTGGAGCCGAAGAAGTGCAACAGTTCCTAAGCGGCAATCCGGAGGACGTCTGCACCGCCTGCGAGAATTCACCCAGCAGCGTTACCCTAAGTGGCAAGACGGAATGCATCTCTCAGCTGCGGGAGGAACTGATGGCGAAGGGCGTGTTCGTCCGAGAGCTCAAGACCGGCAAAGCATACCACTCTCCGCACATGGCACCTGTCGGCGACGCGTATGACCTCATTTTGCCTCAGGCCCTCAGCACGCTTACAGAGGATGACTTCCTGTGGCGCAAGACAAGGTCTCGGATGATCTCGTCGGTGACAGGCGAGCCGATCATAGAGGACATTCTGCCCGCTAGCTACTGGAGCGCTAATCTCAGGCAGAGGGTTCTTTTTAACACAGCCATCGAGCGTCTGGGATCCGACGAAGACTTCAGCAACGTAAGCTGCATGATTGAGATCGGACCCCACTCCGCTCTTTCTGGACCCTTCAAGCAGATATGCATCGCCAACAAGTTCGACAAGCTGAGCTACATCCCATCCCTGGTCCGGAACAAGAACGACGCCCATCAGCTCCTGTCTGTGGCCGGCTCCCTTTTCAATGCCGGCCTACCCGTCGACTTAGAGGAGGTTAACTGGGACGAAAAGCTGGAAGCGAGCAGGAACCGCAAGTCAAAGACCCGGTACTTGCTGGTTGATCTGCCGCCCTACCAGTGGAACTATGATAAGACGTACTGGGCCGAGCCGCGAGGCAGCGCGGAACAGCGCAACCGAACCTACCCGCGTCATGATGTTCTGGGTAGCCGGGTGTCCGGGCTCTCGGATCAAGCTAAGATCTGGCGCAATATCCTTAGGCATCGGGATCTTCCATGGCTGAAAGACCACAATGTAAGTCCGCAAGCAACCCGTTCCAAGGGTCGAAATACTGACGATAACGTGTGTAGCTTGGAGGCACAGCTATCTTCCCGGCTGCTGGATATCTGTCCATTGCCATCGAGGCGCTGCGCCAGGTACACGAGACTGAGGGTCTGGCGTTTGACGGCACCACTCTCCGCGATGTCGAGATCAAGACAGCTCTTGTGATTCCTGATAACGACGAGGTCGAGATCATATCTACACTGCGACCGCTCGGCGAGTCAGGATGGCATACCTTCACCATTGAATCACTCGCAGAGGGCAAGTGGTGTTCGCACTGCGAGGGTAGGATCACCGCTCGCGGCAAGCCCGCCGTGAAAGGCAGCCACCCGGTAGAGGAGTCGGCCCTCTCCCGCCGTGCGTCGGGCAAGACTTGGTATGACGCTTTCCACAGGGTCGGATTCAACTACACGAACACATTCCAGCAGCTACAGGAGGCTCGCACTGATGACTTTCACCATGCCTCCGGCGATGTGTCGGTCGTGGATAAGTCCGGTGTGGTAGACGGCGAGTCGCGCTACCTGATCCACCCTGCTACCATCGACGCCTGCCTCCAGCTCATCATCGTCTCGATCCATGCAGGAAAACACAAGGAGATGCCGTGGGGTGTTGTTCCGACGGCCATTGAGGAAGTTTCCCTATTCTTCCCGGGAGACGATATCGACTCGACTGGTCGTGCCTTCGCGTGGACTGACGGATTCGACGGACGGAAATTCAATACTCATACCCGTCTCATGGGTCCAAGCGGCAAGCTCCTCATGGATATCAAGAGCCTGACCTGCGTCTCGTACGAGGCGGCCTTGCCCGCTGACAGCCGGTCATCAGGGCCAGCGGAGACGTTCTCCGTGGCTACCTGGAAGCAGGATGTCGCCTCCCTGTCTGCTCAGAACGCGGCTTCGACGGCGCAGGTCCAGTCCGTCGACAGGATAATCGAACTCATCCATCACCAGAAACCCGTCAAGAACGCGTTGGTTTTGGGAGTTCCATCTTCGGATACCGTGGAAAGCATTCTCAGTCTTGTTCCCGGCAGCTGTGCCGTTACGGCCGCCTTTGTTGGGGAGCAAGAGATTAACCTTTCCGAAGATGTCCTAGCGCGAGTGACCGCCAAAGTCTTATCGCAGTCCCCTGAGGCTTGGCAAGAGGGGCTCGGGGAGGACCGGCAAGACCTCGTTTTGGTAGACTTCTCGGGTACTCAAAATTCGAAAGCTGATCTCTTACCCAATGTGCTTCTGCCTCTTTTACAAAAAGACGGCTGGCTACTCGGCTCTCCCCAGGACTTCACGACGCTCCCTGAGTCCGCCTTGAAGATTGGAGATCAATTTGCATTGCCTAGTCCCGATGCAACCAAGGACAACGGCAGTTTTCGTAGCATTACCGTGCTGACCACCACCCCGTCTTCTTCCGGCATCGCTGATATCTTGTCGAGTACCGGAAGTGTCGTCCGTAAGAAGGCAATTGCAGAGTATGACGCAAGCGAAGACGCCCATGTTGTCGTCGACGACACCAGCGGCGTGTTATTGTCTTCCCTCAACCAAGAGGAATTCCAAGCCTTGAAAGCCGTCCTCGGCTCCGGATCTCCTACGCTATGGCTGACAAAGGGCGTTAAGGCGGGCCAGTCTGCTGTTGGTGGCGGACTGGCAGAGGGCTTCCTGCGCGCCGTGCGGTCGGAACAAGCAGCCTCGAAGGTCGCCCTCCTGGACTTCAGCCCGGACGAGAAGGCGCAGGATCTGGCCCGAACCGTCATCACGAAGCTGGGGTCTGCGGAGACGAAAGACTCGGGACGCGATACGGAGTTCTGGCTCCACGAGGGCGCCGTCCACATTCCCAGGGTCTACCCTCACACCGAGCTGAACCAGAAGTGGTGCGACACGCCCCAGGCCTCCGATGTGAAGTTAAAGCCATTGCCGAAGCACCAGCCCCTTAAAGTCGTCGCCCATGGGGATGGAGTCTTATTCCAGCCAACATCACCGCAGGCAGTGCTTTCCGCAGACGAAATCGAGGTTCAGGTCGAAGCCGCAGAGTATCTCCTTACTTCCGGCCCCCAGATGATTGTTTCCGGGACTGTCGCTCAGGCGGGCTCATCGCGCGATCAGTCTATTGTCGGAAAGCGTGTGGTTGCGTTCACTAGCGGGGGCCTTAACACTATTGTGCGCACGCCCGCATACGCTGTGGCTGATAGAGAGCTCGAGTCTCAATTGCCCACATCCCTCATCGCGGCGCTAAGGCCTCTCAACATTATAGCCGGTGCCTATGTCGGTGGTGGCAAGATGGGTGCGGGCTCTCGAATCCTTTCTCTTCCTGGCCCGAAGCCGATCATGAACATGACAGTCTTATTGGCTCGCGCGCTTGGTTGGGACCTTACTCTAGTAGTCAACAGGGAGCAGGATAGGGAGCAGATCATCTCTACGTCCGGCGTGGACGCCAACAGGGTGCTATTGTCAAGCGACCTCGATAGCATCGTTGCGGCTGTTGATAGTTTGCCGTCTTCTTCGCTCTTGACTGTAATCGCCCATGACTTCTCCCCGCTCAGCCAGGAAATCTGGAGGAACATCCCTGCGCTGGGCCGTTTCCTACTTGTCACGAGGGACGGTTCCATGAAGGAAGGACCCGACGGTCTGCCGTTCTCACGCGGGGCGAGCTTCATCCCCGTCATTTCCAAGACCCTGCACGCCACGTCGGAGTCTGCTTCATCTCTATTGAAGACGTCTCTCGACCTGGTAGAGCGTTACCCGGAGCTTCTAAGGGCAAGCGATTTATCCAAGATTGTCGAGGCTTCGGAGCTCGGAGCCGTCAAAACGGATAACGGAGACCAGGATGCCGAGACCACTATCGTTAGTCTCCGTTATGAGGAAAGTCAGGTCATAGTAAGATATCCACCTAACTCCAAGTCATCTTCATATAAGGGCTCTTGGCGCTAACTCGACACTAGATACCACCACAACCCCCAAGTCTCTCCCTCTCGTCAGACTCCTCGTATCTCCTGGTCGGCTGCCTAGGTGGTCTCGGCCGGAGCCTCACAAAATGGATGATCGAACGCGGGGCCAGACACTTCGTGTTCCTCTCCCGCTCCGGTGCCGACAAACCAGAAGCCGCCCGAGTCGTCGCGGAAATCACGGAGAAGGGGGCTTCGGCAAAGGTATTCCGCGCCGACGCGTCGGACGAGGCAGCCGTACGCCAAATCATCGACGAAGTGAACAGGGAGCGTCCGATCCGCGGAGTCGTGCACGCAGCTATGGTGCTCAAGGTACGTTCCATTCAATTGACTAATCAAATGGCGATGCTGACGAGTGGTTCTCTTTAGGATGGCATCCTCGAGCAGATGGACTACGCATCGTTCATGGCCGCCGTCGCCCCGAAGGCCAAGGGGGCCCTCAGTCTGCACAAAGCCCTGGGCGACGCGGAACTCGACTTCTTCGTCATGACGAGCTCCATCTCGGCGGTCCTCGGCAATACAGGCCAGAGCAACTACAGCGCCGGCAACAGCTTCCTCGACTCGCTGGCGCTCCACCGCAACATCCGGGGCCTCGCCGCGACGTCGCTCGCCCTCCCCATGGTCCTGGACGTCGGCGTCGTCGCAGAGAACGACGGCATCGAAGCGTCCCTCCTACGCAAGGGTCTTTATGGCATCGACGAGCAGGACATGCTCCGCGGCTTCGAGGTCGCCATGTCGACGCCCCGCCCGGCGGCGGTCTCCGGGGCGGACGGACCGGGGTCCCTCGCTGGCATGGAGAAGGCAACGGAGGCGCAGATTGTCATGGGCGTGGACCCCAGGGAGCTGGCGCGCTCCATCGACAAGGCCGGAGCCGACAACGTCGACCTGTACTGGTACAACGACGCACGCCTGTCGCACATCCGGGAATCGCTGGAGGCGCACACCGGCAGCGGAGCCGGCGGTAAGGGCGACGAGAGCTTCACCGCGGCCGTGAAGGCAGCCGAGACCCCCGAGGGCGCCGTGGAGGTCATCGCCATGCACGTTGTCAAGCGCATGTCGGGAATCCTGATGATCCCCGTCGAGGGCTTCGAGCTCGATGGCCCCTCGCTGGCGAGCTACGGCCTGGATAGCATGATCGGCGCCGAGATGAGGACGTGGCTCTTCAAGGAGTTCGGCCTCGACTATCCCTTCCAGAAGCTGCTGGCTCCTATGCTTACCTTTAAGACGCTAGCGAAGGTGATTGCAGGGAAAATGGGCCTCATTCCCGAGGAGGAGTAATGGACTGGAGCGTATATCGGTTCCGGTTATGCATGATTACGATTTCGACGACTTACATAGATTTCCTTATGTCATTCAGGGGGCAGCGGGTCGCGAGATCAGATGCATGCCCCTTTCTTCGAATATCTTGGCTAATATACATACGGTCACGGGCAGAAAGCCTCCGTGCATATTTCAACTCAATTCACGTTGCGATGTCAGGTCTGATATTCGTACGCTAAATATGGCGTCAGGGACAATATGCCGCCTGCCCACTAGGATAGTACCTGCCAAGCTAACGCTTCAAAGGGCGTATATCATTGTGTTATTCCTATCAGGAGTATTATAAGCTTGACGTCCACGATGGCTTGGACCGACTTACATAATGATCCTCAAACATTTCTTTCCGTTTCCGTTCCACCACCCCCATGACCCCCTTGACGTCAACATGGGTCAGCCGAGGTCCCACTCGACGGAACCCACAGCGACCCTATCGTAGCCTATTTTTTATTTTAGAGAAGTACGTCCTACGGGGGCGGCTTTGATGGATAATGATGTAGATCGAGGCTGTAGTAGGAGAAGTTTCATGGTAACTGATCTCTGATCTTTAGGGCATACTGTAATATGACGATATATGGTAACATAATTCGTTCGCACCCACGATCTAACCAAGCGTTGGCAGACACATTCCTCTGTCCCATAAAAATTAGCTCTAAGTAAGGCTTAGGGAGGTTTAGTTCGCAGTCTACTGGGCTGGAAGCGTGTCTGATCAGACCGACTTCCACAGATTTATAGTTCTGGATGAACTTAAAACAGAGACCCTCCGGCTGCACCCTTTCTTCACCGATGCGTCCTCCTCTTTGGGTCTTTTCCATATCACAACCACCCTCGCTCCATCCTAGTATCGAGACACTCTAGACGGCCATTAGTCCCCTCCGGGATGAAAGCGTAGCCTGCGACTCACTGACTGAACGCGATAATGTGTTTGATCTAAGGGGTCCAGGAGTCGATGCGCCGTATATTATTCCAATTCTTATCTGTCAAAACTTTCAGGCCCAGCGGCTCGCTTAACCGAATACCGAGCGATGCGACGAATGTCGCTTATAATTGAATTGGTGGGGGCCCCTTACCGCCCCAGAAGCTTCGCGCCCGCGGTCCTGGTCACTGGACCTCGGCGGTTCCTGAGGGTGTTCTCCGGAAACCTTCCTCTGGGCCGGTTTCTGGCGTCATCCCCACGCCGCGTTTGCTGTCACAGCAGCATACGAGGATAACGGTGACGCTGGCCGCGTCGAAACTCACAGGTTGAAACCTTTGGTACAGCATTTAACGCGCCCCTCATTGTCAGACACGTCTCTACCTCCGATGGCGTAGTGCCGTATGAGTACTGGCCTGGGATTAGAGAAGTTGAGATACGTTTGGTCGAGAGAACCCATGCCAGCCTTTGTCTACGCTGAATGACCTACCAACATATCTCCAACCTCCCCCGCTATCGAGCCTGCAAGCAACGTTTCATGCAAGCCACCAACACTGACCTAATTATTATAACAAATTTCCCCTAACTCAATGTTACGAGCTAGATAATCCCACTTGCCATTATCGCTATGCCTGGAACGTTCTGAGCGGTACAACATCCGCAACTTTACAGAGGCGATCGCTAGATCCAAGAGACGGCGATTCCTCGGAGTGTTACTTTACTCCACTAAACCATTTGTGGAAGACTTGGAAACAGGTGGGCTCTTATTGGCCTTCGTTGGTCGGCCCCTGCCCGGACGCCATGCCTCAATTCGGCTAGGCTTGGCGGAAGCTTGATAAACTTGGCAAAGCTTGACAATACCGTATCCCAACTAAAGTACCGAAGCACCTGACATTTCAACGAAAAACCAACGACGGAAAACAAGCCAGAAAATCTTGGCCCATTTTTCCATTCCCTCGAACAAGCGTCTCTTCGAAGCTTGGCCAGACTAATGCATAAGATATATTCACTTTGTTTCAGCTACCAGACTACTAGGTTCTCAGGAGAGAGTTGACTCTCCTTCGTGTCTCGATGAAGCGATAGAAAGTCCCAACATTCGCGAGCCTTCGCTTCATATCTCCATCATGCGGTTGGAATCCAGTTATCATCCAGAATGGAATGAGTTTTGCCACGGCCTTCCTAATCGAGCAAAGGGCCCCGTCCTAGAACTGTTTATTCGGGATCGGCTCAGATAGGGTTGTGACATCTCGTTTCGCATATCGCTGTCATTGACCCGAGAGACGCGCCTATCACTCGACCCATCACACGAGCAGTGCGGCGCTGTTAGACTTTCCCCACTTAAACTCCAGACCCCGAAGCCATACCCGAGTCATTCCCACCAACGTTATCATTATTAATGGAAAACACCGACGCTGAGTGGCCGCCACTCCCCTTACGCTATCTGCGGATGCCAACCTGCAAGGGTACGGTGTCCCCGGCGCCGTGGATTCTTTTTTTTTTCTAGTTTGCTATAGCGACATGGAAGTTGCTTGTAGCACTTTCCGTATCGGAGCAAGTGTTATCAAAATGGGCCTGTCCCACCCCCCTGCCGAGGATGTCAATAAACCCGCCGCCACATCCGGGGTCTATCGTTCCCATGGATTATGCATAAAATTGGATGCATTCCCAGCTTGGTCTCTCGTCCAACATTCCCTCGTGGTTGTCTCTTCTCAGCTGTGCCTCAAGTCGCGACGTATAGCGCCTAGAAGCCGAAAATGGGTATGTCATCATGTCGACTCGGACCGTGAAGCACCTCATGAACTAACATGTGGAATCAGCGGACGTCAAGGCTTTGGAACGTGACGTCTCCGTGGAGGAGAAGATGGCCCACACTCCTCCCGGCGATGGCCATGCGCCATATCTCGACCCTTCGATCTTGGAGGGCGACTATGAGGGTAAACCGACGGAGGAGGAGCTGAAGACTCTCCGCCGCGTTCCCGGGAATATCCCCATTGTTGCCTATCTCCTCTGTGTAGCAGAGTACGCAGAACGTTCTAGCTACTACGGCGTTCAGCCGTTGATTGGCAACTATGTCAACCGCCCTCGTGTGTATCCCCATGCTTTCTTTGTTTAGAGCGGATTTCGCTGACCCTGCTCGCGTTTCAGTACCCGAAGGTGGAAATGGCTATGGAGCCCCTCCTCGGGGAGATCAGCAGACGCCTGGCGCCCTGGGCCTGGGAACGGTGACTGCCAACGCTGTTACGCAGTCGTTCAGTCTACTCGCATACGCTCTTCCGCTCTTCTTCGGTTGGCTTGCCGATGCGAAAACTGGTCGCTTCAGGATAATTTGCTGGGGTGTCGGTGTCTTCGGTGTTGCTCACGTGCTGATGGTCGCTGCCGGGGCCCCGAAGCTCCTTGCCAACGGAGCCGCCAAGGTACCCTACTTCTTGTCCGTCTACATCTTATCCATAGGAGCAGGTAAGAGGAACCCTGTTTTCCGGTCTATCTGTTACCCTTGCCTAATATGACTATGCAGCTATGTACAAGCCCAACGTCACGCCATTGCTCCTGGACCAGATGTCAGAGACGGTCCCTAAAGTCATTACTAGGCCGAATGGCGAGCGGCTTATACAAGACCCCGAATCTACGACCGAGAGAGTCATGCTTTGGTTCTATCTTCTCATTAACATCGGTGGTTTTATGGGCGTAGCCACGTCTTATACCGAGAAATATGTCGGCTGGTGGCTCTCATTCCTGATCCCGCTCCTCCTCTACCTCCCTCTGCCCCTCTTGCTCTGGTTCCTCCACAAGCGCCTGATTCTCCACCCTCCGGGAGGAAGTGACCTTGGCAACGTTTTCAAGGTCTTGGCTATTTGCTTCCGGCGTGGCGGTATCAAGAGGATCGGTCGCCACGGGTTCTGGGATCTCGCCAAGCCGTCTAACATCGCTGCCGCTGGGCTAAACATCAAGACACACTGGAATGATCAGTTCGTGGACGATGTGCGACGAACTTTCCAGGCCACCGGCATCTTCTGCTTCTTCCCGATCCAGTACCTCAATGATAATGGTATCGGTTCCGCAGCGAACTTCTTGTCGACTATGCTGGAGACCAATGGCGTCCCCAACGACGTTATCCAGAACTTCAACTCGCTTAGTATCATCTGCGTGGCTCCCATCCTGAACTATGGCCTCTACCCGATGCTCCGAAGGATGGGAGTCCATTACGGACCTATTGCGCGTATAACAACGGGCCTGATGATGTCTACGCTCGGCGGCGTTGGCTATACGATCCTCAACTACTACGCCTACAAGGAGTCTCCCTGCGGCGAGTACGGTTCAAGCGACTGCAAGATCGGCACCGGTGTGGCGCCCATCAGCATCTGGTGGATGGCGATCCCCTACGCGCTCGGCGGTATCTCGGAGCTGTTCGTCAACGTGCCGGCGTACGGCATCGCGTACTCCCGGGCGCCGGTCAACATGCGCGGGCTGGTGTCGGCCATCAACCTCTTCAACACGGCCGTGGCCTACCTCATCGGGCTCGCGTGCTCGTCCATCATCACGGACCCGCACCTGACGTGGGACTTCGGCGGCTGCGCCATCGCCGGCGGCATCCTCACCGTCGTCTTCTACTTCACCTTCCGCCACATCGACAAGGAGGAGTACGAGATCAGCCAGAACCGCGACTACCACATAGACGCCACGGGCACCGTCAACGTCCACGGCGAGAACGAGCTCAACAAGAGCTCCAACCGGCCGGCCCCCATCGCCGACAATGAGGAGATGATGATCTCGCAGAAGCAGTAAAGGGGGTTGTTCGGGAATGCCGTTTTAGGGGCTGAGCGTTTTAGTAATACGCGTGTTTTTGAGTGTTTTCAGCCGTCGATTTGGCGTCTGTATGTTTGTAGCTGTACATATCCTTGTGTGGAATAACTATCATATTCACGATGTAGTTCGCCAGTCTACATTTGCCTACGGAGGATTTGGGTGAATCGCCGCTGCCAACCCATTGAGGATCATATTACTTACTTGCGTATAGGTTATGTAAGCAGAATATTGATAAGTACATTTCCTCATACATCATACACTATGCAACTTGGAAAATTGGAAGATGTAAGACTACGCCTAACTTACGCACCGAGTTCGGTTAAGGCCTGCGGTTAATTCAACAGATTAACGCTAATGAATTAGGCCAACAGATCCAGGCTCTGGACAAATTCGTCGGGGCGAGCCTTGGTATATAAGAAGCGAAGTTTAAAAAAAAATGAATAATCCATATCCGGCCAACGACGACACGCAGTATTTGTCTTAAAACCGAACAAATTCTGTGAATATTCGACTTTATTAATATTGATTTCCGTAAAGTACGTGAAGGCAAAGCTATTTGCGTTTTACGTTCGAGGTTAGAGGTGACCCAATTATTTCATCCAGGGCCTGCCATGGTAGATATCGATTTAGCCACAAAGCCCCGGAAATATCATATAATCGGATTATGGGGGCAAGACCAGCCGCTTATCAAGCCATGTACCGCCACAGATGTTTATCTACTCCAGCTACATTCCCCAAATCCCGCCACCCAGCTACACGACCATTCCGGCCATCACTTAATTATTTCTCTTTTCCTCCATCCACGTCATCGCCGTACCTCTTCAATCCGCGACGAGACAAACCTATCCACAGAGAAGTCGCCGCGATGCCGCCGCAGATAAAACAAGACCTCAACCGGTCGGGCTGGGAATCGACCGACTTCCCATCGGTCTGCGAGAGCTGCCTGCCGGCGAACCCGTACGTGAAAATGCTAAAGGAGGACTACGGGGCCGAGTGCAAGGTGTGCACGCGGCCCTTCACCGTGTTCAGCTGGGCGGCGGACCGGGCGCACGGGCGCAAGAAGCGCACCAACATCTGCCTCACGTGCGCGCGCCTCAAGAACTGCTGCCAGACGTGCATGCTGGACCTGTCGTTCGGCCTGCCCATCACCATCCGCGACGCCGCCCTCAAGATGGTGGCGCCCGGCCCCTCAAGCGAGATCAATCGCGAGTACTTCGCCCAGAACAACGAGCGCGCAATCGAGGAGGGCCGCGGCGGCACCGAAGAGTACGAGAAGACCGACGAGAAGGCTCGCGAGCTGCTCAGGCGGCTGGCGACCAGCAAGCCGTACTTCAGGAAGGGTCGCGCCATCGAGGACGGGAGCGCCGAGAGTAGCGGAAGCGGGAGTGCTACGGGAGGGAACCCGGCGGTGGGAGCTGGCGTGGGGGGTCCTGGTCCGATACGGACACGCGACTCGCGCGCAGCGGCAGCGGCGGGCGCTCGACCGGGTGGCGGCGGTGGCAGGGGCGGCGGGCGACCATTCCCGAGCGCGGCACAGCTGCCGCCTGGCCCCAAGGACTACGAGCCGCCGGCCGACCGGTCGCTCACTAGCCTGTTTGTGACGGGGGTGGAGGACGACCTGCCCGAGTACCGGATCCGCGACTTCTTCAAGGAGCACGGCAAGATCAAGAGCCTGGTCTGCAGCCACATGTCGCACTGCGCCTTCGTCAACTACGAGACGCGCGAGGCGGCTGAGCGCGCCGCCGCCGCCTGCAAGGGGCGCGCCGTGATCGCCGGCTGCCCCCTCCGCGTCCGCTGGTCACAGCCCCGCGCCGTCGGCACCATGAACAAGGACGAGAGAGCCGCCATGGGCCGCGACGGCCGATCGGCGTTTACGGATCAGAGGCGCGCTCAGCAGCAGCAGGGTGGTAGGAGGGCCATTGAGGGAGCACCGGGCCAGGAGGGTGCGGCGCAAGAGGGGCATGTCGAGAGCGTGCCTGCTATTGCGCCTCCTCCGGGCGCGAGCGATGTCAACTATGCTAGTTTGGCCGGTGATTAAAAAGGGGTTTGCATGTTTTCGCATTTACTGCATCGACGGCGTTCAGAGCGAGGGTTGCACAATGCTTTTCCGGCCGTCCAGGGGATATCAAAAAACGTCTGCGTTTTCCGCTAAGGAGGGAGAGGTCTATGGTCATGCACTTTGTTTATTGGTACACAGGGTATCATCATTCGTGGTATAATATAATACAGGTCCCCATTAGGGGCCGGGCACACCATCCACGGGCTCACTATGTCTCGTCATCGTTCCGTCATATCATCCATCGTCGACTATGAGCGGCACGTCTTGCCGTCGATCTTGACCCTGTTCCCGTTTGGCATTTTAATTGTGTCGTTGTCGCCGCGCTCGGTGTCCTCGTGTATACGTAATTCTGTTCGTCAATCCTCCCATCAGCATGCCGTAACAAATCAATCACCCTATTAACCCGACCATCCAACCGATAACTATACACAACCCCGTAACGTCCCAATACAGCCATCCAACCCGCATGACGAGCCATATCAGAATGCACATAGAAAGATAGATAGACAAATGAAGAGAGACGTGTCACCACCTACTGTAAAGATCCCCCTCCCTGCGCCCCTGCACAACGTTCTGCCGCAGCAGCACGGCGACTTCCTCGGCGTGCTTGATGGCGCCCGCCGTCTCCGGGTCGCCGGGCGCCAGCGAGGCCTTCGCCCGGAAGTTGTCGCGGATCGCCGCCCGCGCGGCCGTCAGGACTCTGTCGTCGCCTGTTTTCTCAAGGTCAGTGGGGGGAGGGGGCTCGGGTTAGATGTTCGAGTCGCAGGTATGTATGCACCTTGGAAGGCTTTACGCGCCGAGCGCAGCAGGTGTCTGTATGCAGGGATGGCGGCCATTGCTGGGCTGGTGGGTATAGGGTACATAGAACGGATTTATAGGATACACAGAAGGAATGGGCTGGGATCGCACCTAAGGAGCGGTTCTGTGTATAGGTACTGAGTAACCTGGGAATGGCATCGTCAAGAAGTCATGATAGAAGAGTTCGAGGTTCTTGCACATGAAAGTGGAAAAATTCGTGGCTTGTTCTTCATATTCGTTGTGGCGCTGTGGCTGATTTGCTACGTACCGTACAGTAACTGCAACTAATAGCCCCCACCTTCTTTCCCTGACCCCTGTCAATTTTCGACTTCAAGCTCCAGAAAAAAAAAACCCCCAAAAAAATCGTCGAATGCCCCACGTCACCTCAACCTTATGTTCTCATCCTGACAAACTTTTTTTGGAGGCGGTAACGGCATTTCACAACTTCACCGACCACGGAAATGGCTTCGGCGACGGTAGTAACTCGGCCGCTTCCCTCCCTCCCCGAGGGCTGGTCGGTCGAGAAGGATTTCAACGCAATCGGCTCCATCACTGCCTCGACCCAGCGCACCATCGAGCCTGTGGGACCTCACTTCCTCGCTCACGCCCGCCGTGCCAGGCATAAGCGCACCTTCTCCGAGGATGACCGCATCCAGGCCCAGGAGAGCGCCAAGAAGATCGAGAAGGACGACGATAGCGATGTCAGCGAGCCCGAAGATCCTCTGATGCTGCAGCGTGAGGCTAAGGACTGGAAGGTAAGGACGCAGACTCCCCCCCACGTACCTAGGTGTTTCGTGTTATGAGCAGGCTCACTAATTTGATCGGTTGCAGTCGCAAGACCATTACCAGGTTCTGGGTCTGTCTAAGTACAGATGGAGGGCCACCGAAGACCAGATCAAGCGCGCCCACCGCAAGAAGGTCCTCAAGCACCACCCCGATAAGAAGGCTGCCCAGGGCGGCGTCGAGGATGATAACTTCTTCAAGTGCATCCAGAAGGCGACCGAGGTGCTGCTAGACCCCGTCAAGAGGCGACAGTTCGACTCGGTCGACGACAAGGCCGACGTGGACCCGCCGACCAAGAAGGAGCTCCAGAAGGGCAACTTCTACAAGCTCTGGGGCCGCGTGTTCAAGGCCGAGTCGCGGTTCAGCAAGCAGCAGCCGGTGCCGCAGTTCGGCGACGAGAACTCAAGCAAGGAGGAGGTCGAGGCCTTCTACAACTTCTGGTACAACTTCGACTCGTGGCGGTCCTTCGAGTACCTGGACGAGGACGTGCCCGACGACAACGAGAACCGCGACCAGAAGCGCCACATGGAACGCAAGAATGCCAACGCCCGCAAGAAGAAGAAGGCCGAGGACAACGCCCGCCTGCGCAAGCTGCTCGACGACGCGAGCGCCGGCGACGAGCGCATCAAGCGCTTCCGCCAGCAGGCCAACGCCGCCAAGAACAAGAAGAAGTTCGAGCGCGAGGAGGCCGAGCGCAAGGCCAAGGAGGAGGCGCGCCTGAAGAAGGAGGCCGAGGAGCAGGCGGCCAAGGAGGCCGAGGAGAAAGCCAAGGCCGACCGCGAGGCCCAGAAGAAGGCCAAGGAGGCCGCCAAGAACGCCGTCAAGAAGAACAAGCGCGTGCTCAAGGGCTCCGTCAAGGATGCCAACTATTTCGCGGCCGCCGGCGCCGACGCCTCCGCCGCCCAGATCGACGCCGTCCTGTCCGACGTCGAGCTCGTCCAGGGGAAGATCGATGCCGACGAGATGGCCGCCCTCGCCGGCAAGCTCAATGGCCTCAAGGTCGCCGACGAGATCAAGGCTGTCTGGAGCGATGAGGTCAAGCGCCTCGTCGGCGCCGGGAAGCTCAAGGAGGGCGATGCCAAGACGTTGGCGTAGATGTATTCGTATCCGTATTTGTATTTGTATACAAGTCCAGCTACCTAGACAAGGCGAGACGAACACGCAAGGGATCATGCGAACTAGACATTTGGCGTTGGCGGTAGAAAGAAGCGTTGACGGTCTTGATAGCCAACATTACGATGAGATATGCCGTATACGTTACAATAAAAAGCGATTCACTATCACTGCCGCCGGTTATGGAATGGATATCTTCTGAATTCCAAGGTGGCGCCCTGTAGGAAGGGAACAAATCCGTGGTAGTGTCTTTGTTTAGTACTAACATGCGACATGGGCCCGCCCCACCCAAATTTGGCATTAAGCGGAAAGCGAGCCCCTTAACCAGAACATGATGTACCACAAGCGGTATTTACTTTAGACAGTGGGCCAGGGACTCCAGAAGCTGAGGCTGGAACGCCGTCTTGTTGGGAAACCGCCAGAGGAAAACATTACAGGGAGAGAACCACAGATTGTCACGAAAGGCCGCTGCTCAGCGTCAACCGCCAGAACTCTCTCGTGAGATAACCCCCTGAATCGACCAAGGCAAACACCAGGACATACGTGGGCGTAGGCCGAGATATCAGCGCAGGTGCCCGCAGACACAGCGCTAGTATGCGGAGTGGCAACGGAAACGGCTTGTGTCTGTTGGAATAGGTAAGAGCGAGCCGAGACGGCGAGGGACCATTCGGATTCGTAAGAAGGATCAGATTCTATCCACCAGCCCCAGCTGCCGTCTATTCAGAGATTATATACCTATCGGCATATGCGAGGAGACCTAGGAGATATCCCACACACTTTCGTTGACGCAGATCACGACGTCTCCGGAGCATTCTACCTACAGAGTGTATATGAAATCAGGTCGCCTGTCGCCCTTGATCCGCTTCTCCTCCTCGGTCAGGCCGTCGTGCATGTGATCGCGCTTGCCGGAGCGCCTCTTGGCGTTCTCGGCGCGGAGCGCGAAGTGCATGAACACCGAACCGCCGAGCAGGAAGACGGTCTGGTAGCCGAGGACGACGCCGTGGCCGGACCAGTAGCGCGGCGTCTCGTGCGTGATGTAGATGTTGGAGGACACGACGCCGTTGAGGTTGCCCCAGCCGACGACCATGCCGAGCACGACGGCCCGCTTCAGCGCGCCCTCGGTGTTGTTGGCCACCCACGACAGCGTGTTGGAGATGGTCGGGTAGATGCCGATGGCCCCGAGGAACGTCCCCGCGTACTGCACCTGCGGGTTCGCCGTCGCCAGCAGCATGATGAACCCGACCATGCCGATGAGGACCGTCCCGATGTTGTAGTAGCCCCGCAGGCGCGTGCGGTCGGCTATGAACCCCACGGCGACGGTGCAGACGGCGGCGCACGCGTAGGGAGGAACGGAGAGCAGTTGGGCCCTCGTGCCTGCGTAACCCATGGCCCTGATGATCGTGGGCAGGAAGAGACTGAAGGCGTACAAAGGAGTGAGACATCCCACTAGTGTTCATCACGTCAGCAAATAGTCTGCGGGACCAGGAAGCGTGGTGTCTCGCTTGTCAGGCGAGGACGGGGCGCATGCGACAAATCCAGACACAGGGTCAGAGTTTTGACTCACTGTAGATAATCATGTAACCATAGGTCTTCCAGTCCTTGGCGGCCTCATACATGTGACGCTTGTCGTTGTCCTGGGCCGAGTAACCCTGACGGTCCAGAATGAGGCGGCGCTGTGCGCGGATACGCTCCTCGGGAGTCAAGAACGTAGCCGTATCGGGCCAGTCGAACACCATCCACCAACAGACGCAGCCCGCCAGCGTCGTGGCGATACCCTCAATGATGAAAATCCAAGCCCATCCCGGTCTACCACCGACGCCATCCATGAGGGCAATAGCCGCCGCCAGTAGACCTCCGAAAGAACCGGCCAGGGCCGCGGCCGAGAAGAACACGGCGCTCCGGACGCCGATCTCCGAGCTCTTGTACCAGCATGAGAGGTAGTAGTTGACGCCTATGCAAAATTACCAAGTAAGCCAGCTAGTTCGCGAAGGGTAGTTGAGAGCTCTGCGTAAGCTCACCAGGAAAGAGGCCGGCCTCAACGGCGCCAAGAAAGAATCTCGCGGCCAAGAGACCCCCATATGATGTCACGAGACCCATAAAGGTCATGATCAGACCCCTAAGCGATGTTGAGTCAGCAACTGATTAGGCTGATAAGACAACTCGTATAACCCGAGGTGCGACCAAGCGAGGCCCATCCACGGCCATGAAGAAGAAGCTCGGGACAAGTACGACCGGTGTTGCTTACCAAAGTATGATGATGCCGGTGAAGAAGATGCGGGGCGTCAGCCTCTTGAGTAGCGCGTTGGTTATCGGCTCGACGAGAGCGTAGGAGATGAAGAAGATGGTCAGCGTGTTGTTGTAGTCTGTCCCTTCCATCCCGAGGTGCTCTTCCATGTGGGCGAGTCGCGCGTTGCCGATATTGGCTCGATCCAGGAACGAGAGCAGGTAGCTAGCAAATATGTCAGCCAACGGAGTTCGGATAACCTGCCCTAAACCATGTGCGGGGGAGCTCACAGTAGAGAAAGCCAGGGCACGATCCAGAGATCCACCTTCCACATCAGCTTCTTGTCCTGCGAGTGGGGGTTAGTATCGTTGGACAACGCAGAGATATCGGGGTTTGTGTAGATATCGCGTACAATAGCCTTCCTCTCCTCATCGGTTTTGCCTACGTCTGGGTCCGGCAGTTGAGCGAGCTGTCGACTCCGCTCATATTCCGCGTCGAATCCCTTTATCGGCCCGTTCACGCCATGTTCCGCATTGCCCTTCTCAGACATGGTGTCAAAGTTGCTTCACAGCTCGCAGAAAGCCAGCGCTCCAAGTTCTTCGGTCTAAACAGAAAGGAAGGTATTTCTGAAGACGGAAACGCCAAAAGAGAGAGAGAGACCGCGGGCCTAGGGATAAGCGACGCAACGGCACTTATATCGAATGCCGACTTCGAGATGACAAGTGCGGGGGCGGAGGCCGAAACCCGTGATTCCGGGTGTATGGAAAGGAATTTAAATACTCTGTCGAGCAGGGGGGGATGGATTACTGCACGGGAGAACGAAGGAATTGGAATCATTCGATGGAGGCGCTGAGCATTTCTCCGCACGCAGCGCACTCAAGGACGTGAAGATCACATCATGAACCCTTGTTTCCCCAGCCAAGGGTCTCCTATTGGCGCGGAGGGGAGAGACATGGGATGTGCTTCTATTTGTCAGGTCGATGCTACTCTGTGCGCGTCGATGCAGCGAACCACCACGTGGAGGTAAGAATTAATTGACTTTCTGGTTATTGCCGGCGATTTAAAACCCTTTTGCTTTTTCGAGTGTGTGCCGGCTTGGTAAGAAATATACTTCGCACCAAGCTTTTTTCGAGACGAGCAGGTAAACCAACGTGTGCCGGCCAAGCTTGTTCTCACCGTGCATATTGCATTAGACTGGATGCGACCACCCGTCGCCTGCCTTCCCGAAGCCAATAAAAGTTCCCTTCCCGGGTCGATATTGTGCCCCTAGTATGCCAAGCGTTCGAGCTAGTTGGGGAAAAGGTTGGGGAACCTGGATCTACTTGCCATTGAGGGACTAGCGGCGCCCATTTGTATGACTCCCTGTGGCTGATCTCGGGCCAAGAACGGTTGAGGAGGCGGTGATAGGGGAAGGGCAACACGCACGTTGCAGCCATGCATGACTGACTAACGACGTTGAGGCTCTGGCATCCCTTCGAAGGAATTGCAAATCGTTCGCTAAGAGGCCATTGGTGATTCGCCCGCATATTAGATGCGAATCCAAGTATTAAAGCGCATATATGCACAGGCCAAGGAGATTCGGATCAGATAGCTCGGATGGGGGTCCGACAGGACGGCCGAGACTGAGACTGTCTGCGCATGTGTAACGAGCAGCGGTGCTCCCGATAGTGGAGCCCGCATGAGGCTATTTACCCATTCTCTCTTGGAGTTCGCAAGGCCACGTGCTCTTTGGGTGAGTCTGTATAGCCGATACCTGCCATATTAATTAATCCGTGCAAAGGCGTCACTCTAGCAGTCGCCTTAGGACTAACTCAATGTTGTGAAGGCAGCTCGTCGTTGGCCAAACCTGTCTGCCGGCGGATTTGGCTTGCTGCTTGCGCCGTCCGCTAGACTTTCGTGGCCCTAATTATTTCAATGTACTATCTAATATAACGGACCCATGAATTGTAACATGGACCAACCGAAAGCCAAATATTTTCTCCTGGTGCTGTTCACAGCGGGGTACGGCACAGCCGAACCCAAATGAAGCTCACTCCTTATCGCTTCAGTCTTTAGTTCACGGGAAGTGTCAGCTAGCTGGGGGGTGCGTAGCGCACTCCATATACGGAAAGGTCACCTACTGATCGGCCCATATGTGTTCCGGAGCTAAGTTACTTAAAGTTGTATGCGTGCAACAGCACCTGCAATTAGCCTAATACAACAACACAACTGATATCCCCTATATCTGATAATTAAAAGTCTTATTCGCTTAATTCGAAAAAATCATTAATTAATTAACTATTATTAAAACGATATAGGCCGTATATTAATAATAATTATTTATATATAACGTACGAGATCAGTACTCCGGATGGTTTTTGGCATCCCGCGACAATAAATTCAAATTAATTAATTATAACATATTAAATTAATTAAAATTAATCGGATTTTTTATCGCTAGACGTCTTTATAACTTCTTAACAAGTACGCGTATTATATCCGGGCTTGCCGTAAACGCCATACTTTCGTTCCTTCGTTTTAACCCTTTTGCGACGATTACCTTTAGCCGTTGTTGGCTGCATTTTTTTACGACCCCCTTCCTTTTCGGTTAGGAAAGTTTATCCTTTTTGTATAATAAGTGTTCCTCCTTTTTGAAGACGTTTATTTTTAATTCTACGACGTTTACTAAGGACGTGGTTGGTTTTACGTAATTGGGTAACCTTTTGTTGTAGGAAAATAACTTTATGCCAAAGTATTAGGTGATTTTTGGCTAACAAATTAACCGATTTAACGATTTTTGTCGGCGAGCTACCTTAATAATTTTTTTTTTTTTTAAATAACGTTTTTGTTTTGTTGCTTTACGGATATTTGTAAGGGTTTTCGTAAAAGGCGAAAAATTAGAACCGGCGGAGGTAAACGGCGAGACGGTTGGTATAGGTATAACTGGAGGAATTTCTAAATCGGATAGGACGTTATTAAGATCGAATAAAACAAGTCCGGTTTTTGCAAATCCGGATTTGATATTGTGGGAGGTTATAGTAGCTTTAAACGCGTTATAAAAGCCAGCAAGGAAATCTTTTTTTCGCGATATGGGTATAGTAACGTCGTATTAAATTTTTGATATATAGCGAATAAGTACGTTTTAAAATAAAAAAGCAAGATACGTCGAAAGGTTAAAGCCGATAAAAAGAATGCGCGGGTATGCAAAAAGTAATAATATTGTTATTCGCGTAATATTTTTCGAATTTAATTAAATAATGGTTTTCGTAACCGTTAAAAATAAGGAAACGTTTAATTGTTTTTGTACGCGTTCGTATATGCTTATTAAAGTACTAAATTTATTTTAAACTTAATTCGTTTATTATTTAATTATTATAACTTATACTAAATGTTTAATCGGATAATAATAATTATTTTCGATATTAAAAATTAAAGTAATTTTTTGTTAAAATAATAAATAAAGGTATAATCTAACTTTACGAATTAATAGCTTATATAATTATTACTTATTTCCGATTACCTTATTAAATTTATTTGAATTCTTTACGTTTTTTAATATTTATAATTATTATACTTAATACCATAAAAAGTTTTATTAAAAAGTTCGTTTTATTAAAGTTATAAATATCCCTTTTTACGATATCGTACTTTACGATTATAATTAAAATAAGTTCGAATTATTTACGAAATATTTTTAAATTTTTACATAATAGTTTTTAATAATCGATTTTTCGATTTAAACGCGTTTTAAGTTTTGTTTGCCGTTTAACAATTTCGACGCCTATTTAATTCCGACGCGTCTTATAACGCGTTGGGTAAGTAGTAAATTAGCCATATTTTCAACGTATTAAAGCCGGATAGGAAACGTTCGCATATTTAGGTTAAGGATTCGGTCGATAATGGATTTTTTTTTCGGTCGGCGTCAATTTGCGTAATCTGGGTATATAGTCGTTTTAAGAAGGTATACCGGTATATCGTTTATGTAAAAAAAAATTGGGTAACTTTATATATAAAACTAAGTATTATATAATTAAGTTTCGGGTTTCGTTTTTAGCCTAAACGGCTAGGTTTATTTTCGTTTCTTTTATAAGCCGTTTTATGTTATTAATATTAAGAAGTGGATAATTAAAGTTGGGTTGTTAAAAAATGACAAAAACCATCCGGAGTACTGATTCATCCGGAGTACTGATCTCGTACGTTACCTTAATTATAATAATAACTACCTTATCATCGTTAAAGATCCTATATACCGGCTTAAAGGATTAAAACAAATTTAAGGAAAAGTTTAAAACTAAGGCGAAAGGATACGATCTGTGGGAATATATTAACCTTAATCAAGACCATCCGTAACTCATTAAACCTCGAGAACCCGACATCACAAATTACCCGAAAAAAACGAACTCGTCCTTAAATACGAAATAATACCTTATTTACAGCTATTATGGTATCCTTATCTTCCGGAGAAACTAGCGAAAGAATCGATTCGATAAAAACCTTAATCTCCATATACGAAATAACGATTAAAGGACGCTAATTATACAATGAAAAATGAACCATATATACTTATAAAAACCGGAAATATAAAACTATTCGGAAAAACTGTAACGACTGTATAAAAGAAGTTTTAAATGTAATATCCCCATCGATTAAGCAAATCTGCTTAAACTTAAATAACGGTTTAAAAAATTATATACGAAACTAAAAAAATCTAAAAAAGTATATAACAATCCGCTATTTATAAATACCAAACGCGAATACGAAAAACGATTAAAGCAAGTTCCGAAGTTAACTAAAGAATTTAACGAATAAATAACGAAATGGCAGGAAATTATGGCCTAAAGGTAACGCCACGGTATTTCCAATACATAAATGCCGGTAATCTGGGCAAATTAATTATGCGTAACAATAATACTTATTATACCTAGCTGGTTAAATTCATTTATAATTATAAAAAAAACGATATTAATCAAAAAATAATTATTTATTAAAAAGTAGCTACTAGCCTTTTGGATTATTAGGTTATAACTAATCTATAACCTATAACGAGAAATGTCAAAATAACGTTTCCAACGTTCCATAAGGCTCTTACAAACCCCTTTAATCAGGACGATCTTAATCAAAAAGAAACTAAGCCAAATAACCGTTAGCCGCGTAATAGGGCCGCTAGAAAAGGGCCAAAACGAGGTGGTCGTAAAAATTCCCACGCTAACCGAAGTTTCAGCAAACAAAAGCGTAACGAATTAAATGCATAAGGTATACGATATAAAACGTACCTAAGCCTTTCCCATAAACTATCCTAATACTTTTATGCATTTCCGAATAAAGTTTTAAAGGATTTCCGATTTAATGTTACAGGAACAGGGGTTCCTGTCTTGAGGGGACCTACCTTTGTAGCCTAGTGCGAACCTGTTACGGTTAAACCTCGGACCAAGCAGGCTTGGCTTTTAAGGTGATCTGGTTGATCTGGATGATCTGGGAACCAGATCATACAGATCATCCAGATCTACGATATACTCATTTTTGGAGTTGGGATATATATAATGAATCGGTCTTTTATATAAATAGCACCTACCTAGTTTCGTTCTTTAGGTATTAATTTAAGCTCTTATTTAAAAGTAACTGTACCGTTTTTTAAGTAAGGGAAGAGTTTTTAAATTTCTTTAACGAATATACGCTTAGTAAATTATCTTTCGCCTTATTGTTACCTACAAATTAAGACCTTATTTCGGATATTGCTTATATTTCCAGGTAGATATATAATAGGTTCGTTACATTTTGATAATTCCTTAATTAATAACCGACGGATGATTTTAAGTTTAATCGGGCATAAACTTTCCTGAACTTAATAAAAACGATATTATAAAAGCGTATAACAGAGGCAAAAGCTAAACTTTTTAAGATATACATTTACCTCCGGCCAAATTTAAATTTAACGCTTTAAAATAAAAATAATTAAAATGAGCTTATTTCTAATAAAACGACCGTTACCGATATTTAACAAATCTTAAAATTTACGGGTTACGTATACGGCTTAATTAAGAGATACCGAAATATAGTTAAACCGTTAACGAAACTTATTACGAAAAAAAAAAGGTTAATAAGGAAGTTAAGGTCTTAAAAGATGCAAAAAAGGCATTTCAAATTTTAAAAAATGCAATTACTAATAAACCTAAAATAGAATTATTTAACGCAAAACGAAAAAGCGCCTAAAAACGAATATTTTAAATTACGCACTAAATACCGTCCCAAAA
This sequence comes from Monosporascus ibericus, assembly GCA_004154915.1. Taxonomy (NCBI): domain Eukaryota; kingdom Fungi; phylum Ascomycota; class Sordariomycetes; order Xylariales; genus Monosporascus; species Monosporascus ibericus. Next base: position 292,556 of record QJNU01000011.1, on the reverse strand, counting down.
TAACTAAACAATAACGATAAATAGTACTTAATAACCTATTATTTAAAAACGTTTAAAGATATAAAATTTAAATATCCGATCTACGGTAAGAAACTACTAGCAATTATTAACGGTTTTAAGGAATAAAAGCCTTTCCTTAACGAAACGAAAAAGCTTTTCGATATTCATTCCTATTATAAAAACCTTACTAGATTTATAAAGAGATAAAAACTAAATAAACAATATAAAATTTAATTAAAGTTTTCATTTAGGTTTAACTTTAAAATATATTATATTAAGGGAAAAAGAAAACAACATCCGAGCAAATATTCTTCGTCGTAGAGGCAAATATAATCCCAAAGTTCCCAAACGAAATATATAGATCCTATAATATAATAAGGAAAACATTATATAATTATGCGAAATTCTAAAACAAATTAACCACCGAACTTTTAACGAGGTTTCGAAATTCCTACGATACGAACGAAAAAGAAAAGGTTTAACAGTTAAAAAGACAGCTAAAAAAACCAGCTATTATATGGTGGCAAAATCTACGTTCCGAGGGACTAACAAAAATAATTCGTAAAGGAATTTTACGAAAACCTATTACATAAAAATTAACAAAATTTCAAAACTACCGAACGGCTACAAAAAAGGTACGACGTCCCAGAGTTACACCGAGTAATTAAAAAGGTTATCAAGAATTATAATATCTATAATAAGGCTAAGGTAGTACGCTAAAAACCTTACTGACTGTTATCATCTATTAATATTTCTAATAAAACATAAAACGTTATAACTTAGGATTTTATTACCAGCCTTGCTTTATCTAAAGACTTAACTATTAAAGTCGAATACGATGGAATCTAGGTAATTATTAACAAACTTACCAAATATAAATACTTTCTACTGTTTAAAGGAGCTGCGACGGTAAAATAATTAACCTATACATTTATCCGATACTACTTCGATAAATACGGAATAGCAAAAAAGATCATTTTTAATCGAAATAAGCTTTTTACGTCCAAATTTAATATCAATTTTTTTTAAATAAATAAATACTAAACTTAAATTCTTAACAGCCTACTACCTCCAAACAAATAATCAAACAAAACGACTAAACCAAACCTTAAAATAATACCTTCGAAATTACGTTAATTACTAACAAAACAACTAGGTAAAGATATTACTATTAACATAAATAACTTATAATACATTTACCGGCGAAAATATAAGCATATCCCCTTATATAGTTATATACGGACATAACGCAATAATCTAACGACAAAAGCAACTAATACATAGGAATTCTATAATTACTACAATAACTTCCGAAACGGAAATAATAATAACGAAAATTAAAATAATATAATCTCGATTATAAACCGAGTTAAAATTGCTTCAGCAAAAAAAGCCCAATATTACAATAAGAAAAGAATTAAAGGATTAATTTTAACGAAAGGAAATAAAGTTTACTTATTACGGTAAAAACAAAACGTATCGTTCAATATCTTACAAATTAAGACCAAAAGGTTTAATGATAAGCTTAATTTTAAAAAGCTTAATCCATTTAAAATTAATCAAATTATTTCTAAAACTAATTATCGACTGTTATTACCTAAAATAATAAAAATACACCCTATTTTCTATATTCTTTTTTTTAGTCAAATCAATACCTAAAAACACTCCGTTAAAGATAACTGTAAGAATCGAAAAGAACGATAATAAATACGAAATTAAAAGGATATTAAACTTCAAAGTAATTAAAAACAAAATCCAGTACCTAACCAAGTAAAAAAATTTTTATACGAAAAAAACACTTAAGAACTATTTAACTACTTGACGAATACGATAAACCTAGTTAAAACGTTCCACCGACAAAATCGTAACCGACCGTCTTTAACGTACTTAAGATCGCGGGCGATAAAAGTCCCCCGTTTAAATCTAAACCTACGGCGTTCTAATTAAACGAAATAAACGCTTCCGCCATGGTATCTATTTTAAAAGCAAGCTACGCCTGCGTTACTTCTATCTATCGCCACTTTTCTTTTATTCTTTCCCGTTTTTCTAATTAATCCAACTTTAAACCTTTCTTTAATATTTCTAACGCCTTTTTCTTAAGAAAATCCTATTAAAAAGGTAAACGTTTTAGTATTCCAATAAACTTCTTTAATTTTCTATTTTAACAACGCCTTAACTTATCCAGTTCCTTTTCCGCTACTTTTTGGTACGCCAAGAAACTATCCCTAACCTTTTGCTACTTTTTCTAAAAACGCTCTTATATCTCGTTTATCCTTTCTAAGGAATTCAGAGTTAAAACGTCGTAAGAAAAACGTTAACAATGAATATAATTATTACAACTTAAATACTCCAAGGCGTAAAAATATTCGGCTTCGCCAAGTCAAACATAACAAGAACACGGAAAACCCCTAATACCAAATTTCTTAATTAAATCAGCACGATCGTCTCGAAAATCGCGCTGGTTTAAATAAGGCTTTCTTTTCTATTTCTTAATATGGCCTAATATAATAGAGGTTAACCAAGTCCAAAAATAAGTCCAACCAAAAAAAGATAACTTACAGTTTTTATCTTTGGGATAAAAATTCTTAAAAAAGGGAAATAATGTTACGAAAATAATGTTTTCGTCCTAAGAACTTCCCTTTAAAACTTAACGTAAAAATGCGCTATAGCTAAAGCTCGGCCAAAAGGCTTAAGTTTTAAATAATCTAAGTAATCTAAATAATCTGAGATTAAATCATATAAATTATATAAATTTACGACATACTTATTAAAAAGCAATTAGATATATATAAAGTAAGTTTCCTATATAAATAGCACCTACTTCGTTTCGCTTCTTAGCTATCAATCTAAGCCTACAGCCAGAGGCAGTCGTTCTTTACTATAAAAAATGTCTTTAAATTTCTTTAACGAACAAACCTCTAATAAATTATCCCTCGCCTTATTATTACCTGCAAATCAAGACCCCTTTTCGGATACTGCTCATACTTCCAGGTGGATGTATGACAGGTTCGTTACAATAACGTCCTTTTTTAACGTAAATTATAACCCGGGGCCTTTTTTTCCCATTCGGTTGGTTATTTATTAATACGTAAAAATTAAATTTCGCATAACTTTATATTTTTACATTTCTCTTAAGATTTTTAAACTCAAGCTATATTCATATTTTAAACTTAATATAACTTTATTAATATAAGATATAATATTAAAGTATTACGAATATTATACCAGGTTACGGATAAGTTACGTAATTTCGATAATTTACTTTTATCTCTAGTGCGTTTTTAGCGCCTTTATTCTCGTTTATTTCCCGTTACTATGTAAAAAGGGTAATTAACATATTCGTTGTTTTAATTTTTATAATTAGGCGTAAACGTAAATTATATTAATTATTAATTATCGCGGTATTTCATGCTTTAAAACGAGCTAAGCGATTTTCTACAGCTATTTTGATAAATATTTTAACGTTATTTTTGGTATACGTTAGCTTTGACACCGTAGTCGGCTTTAATTCGGAATTATACGTTTTTAAAGATATATAACTAGGCTTAACTTTATAAAGGTCGTTCCGTTATAGGTTTTCATTTTGTCGTTAATTATTTAGTTTGTTTACGGCGTCTCGGTTTTTTGCCGTAGGTTAAGATAATCCCCCGTTTTCTGTAATTTATTTTAATTTCAGTACAACATTTTCCTTTTTATAATTTTAGCTTTTGCGTTTTGGACGTTTTTTAATTCGTTTTTCGTTAATCGTGTTAAATATCCTCTAATTTATTTAAAGGCGACTGCGTAGTTTTCGTATTTTACTAAAAAGAAATTCCTGTATTTCGTATATTTAAAAAGCCGGTTATATTCGCCTTCCGGGTATTAATCCAGCTTATTTCCGTAATTATTATATTACGTAATCCGGTAATACCGTTCTTTAATTGAGAGGATACAGCTCCTAGGGGTCTGCGACTAGTGACCGATTAGTCATCGACCCACTAGCATAAATAACCATCTAGCAACTAAAGGAAGATGCCAGATAGAAGTAACTTAATACATTCACTTCTTAGAATTCGCTCTGGCACTGGTTGGCGATTACCTGATTTTAGCTTACAGTTATCTCTTATTTTATAATTCTTTCATTTTTAATATAAAAAATGACGCGGTAATTACCAAAAGCAAAGTACGTAAGTGTTATAGGAAAGAGGTTCCTGTCTCGAGGAGACCGACCTTTAAGGCCTGGCGGGGATCTAATACGGCTAAACCCCGGAGGGGAGTTCTTAGCTTACTAGACGTGATTTACGTGATCTGATAAATTGATCAGATTATATAGATTATATAGATTTACGACATACTTACTTTGAAAATAAAGAATATATAATGAACCGGTTTCTTATATAAATAGTACCTATTTAGTTTCGCTCTTTAGCTATTAATTTAAGCCTATAGCCAAAGGTAATCGTTTTTTATTATAGGAAACGTTTTTAAACCTTTTTAACGAATAAACCCTTAGTAAAGTATTTTTCGCCTTGTTGTTACTTACAAATCAAAACCCCTTTTCAGATACTGCTTATATTTCGAGGTAGATATATAATAGGTTCGTTATATTTTAATAATCCCTTAATTAATAACCGACGAATGATTTTAAACCTAATCAGGTATAAGCTTTTCTGAATTTAATAAAAAAGATATTATAAAATAACATTTAAAAAATAAATAATATATCGGATTCCCGTTTTAAGTTAATATAAAATTAATAATTAAATTAAATAATGTATTCTTTTTCTAAAAAGCTTTTTAATTAATTAATTATATTAATTTTCTTATACCATAAGGTAAGGGAGATCTTTCTTTTAAACCTAATATTTAACCCCGGCTTTAGAAAATATTATTAACATTTAAGGAGATTCGAAAAGAGGAGAAAAATTAAAGGTCCAAAAACCTTAAGGCTTAAAGGGAAAGGAGAAAAACCTTTCCCTCGAAGAGAAAATGAAAATTTTGTTACGTAAAATCTAAGTCTTAAAGAAGGATAAAAAAGAAACATCCTAACTTTCCCAAAAAAGAATGGCTTAATTTACTCGAAAAATGGAAAAAAGAACCTTAATATCCGTATTATTCGGCGTTGATCGGTACCGCGAAATTATTATTTTACCTTTTAGTTACTAGGGAATGCCGGAAATTAAAGGTTATAAGTTAATTACTTTAAAGCCTTATAATGGAATTATAAATATACAAGGATTTTCTATTTAAGTTAAAACGTATTTTAAGTTTTATTAAAGCTTTTTAACGGAAAAGTATTAAAAGGTAATGGTAAATTTTCAGTTACTTACCGGACGAGTTTTTTTATGGTTCGAAACAATTATAAAGGATTATGTAAAACATTACCTTAAGGAATTTTAAATATAATTAATTATATTTTTAACGATCACCGAAACTTCGAAAATTAAATAGGAACTCTGTTTAAAGATTTAGACAAGGAATAGCACGCGGTAAAATAATTATACCTTTTTTACCAGATTAAGTTACCTATAAAATATACGATGAAATTTAATTATTTGGCCGTAATTTTTAATTTATTAAAAAGCGCGTTATTTTAGTCTTTTTATAACGGTTTAAAACCTTAAATTAAGGATAAGATATATATAGTACTTAAGCTAAGACTTTTTAAGGAATATACCGATAAAGCAACTATTATTAACCGACGTACTTGTAATCGGTAGCTCGAAAAGAAAAGGAACTAATAAACGAAACGACGATAAAGGTTTTGGCAGCCGAATTAAGAAAAATAAGGGCAAGCCTTAAAGAAAAGCAAATATTATTTCGAAAAAGTTTAAACAACATAAATCCGACGTAAAATGTTTTGACTATAGCAAAAAGGGATAATTTAAAAACGAATGTTATTTTTCCGTAAAAAGGAACTTTAAGAAAAAAGGGATTCCTTAACCTTAGAAAAAAGCTAAAGCGGTTAAATAAGAAACCGATAATAAGACAAAAGAAGAAGAGAAAGAAGTTAATTTAACCTTTTTTAAACTAGAATTTATCATTACTATTATTATTATCTAGAATAATTACCCAAAATACGAGGATTATCCTATTTGCTAGGACTTTAAGGCTAAAATTTGCAAGTATTATTTAGGATAAACGACCTTTAAGAGAGTTATAAAGTTAGAATATCGCTGATATTTTAACGCATAAAAGTACGAATTATATAACGAAAATGGTTAGTTCCGACCCGGCGTTACTAACTACGGATAGTTATTTTTAAAATTCTGTAAGCTTCCCGAATGTACGGTATATACTAGATCCCGAGAAAATTAGCATAAGTTGTTGCATTTTACCGTTTGTTACCTCGACGATTATTTCGTTTATTTTAGAGTTAAAGAAGATAATAACTTTTGACCTGGATAGAACGAAAAAATACTTACCGAATTAGATGACAAGTGCAGATGCATAAAAACTCCCCGATGGCCAAAGTACCTTAAGTTTTATTATTTATATCCTAAATTAAAATAAAGTTAAAAGGCTATAATATAAAGATGCTTATGTTACTTCCCGATACTTTATATCCAATACGAATTCCTAAATATGGGAATACCTTTTTCGAAGGTCCGTGTTTTTAACCTTATAATTCGAAAGAAGCAAAACTAAAGACCGACCTTAAGGAAAATAATTACCTTCGAATGCCAGTTCGGTAAAAAGAAATGATATAAATGCATAAATAATTATTATACCAAATATATTGCGAAAAAAGCCCGAAAATGGAAACGGCTTTTCATAAGTAGATAACATTAATTAAAAAACGATAAAGGTTTTCGAAATTAAGGCATCGAAAGGTACTAGTTTACAAAACCTTATACCAAATAATGTAAAAGATACGTAACCAGATCGAGATTTCACTTTAATATAAAAACAAGATATTTAAAGCAATAATAGACGTAAAAGCCGAAAGTAATTTTATTTTTCCTGCGGTGGCAGAAAGATAATAAGTTTTTGGAAAATATAAGCTGAAATCCTATAAGTTACGTATAATAAACGGAAACTTATCTAAGTATAAAAACGGACGAGTTTTACGAAAAACTGAAAGATTTCCCGTTTGGATTTAAGGATACTAAAAACGAATTGCGTTGGACATTACCGATATTTCCGGATATAACATGATCCTAGGAATGCCGTAACTTAGGACCAACAATTTACATATTAACTAGAAATACCAGATATCGTTTTTAGAAAAACAAAAAAAGGCTATCCGAAATAAATAAACAAATATCTGCTATGTTATTAAAGAAATATAAATGCCAAACTAAACCGAAATAATACTACTTAAATATTACGAATTTAAAAGATTATTTAAGGATAAAGAAAACTACGAATTATTACTATATAATTAATGAAATTATCGAATACTTATTAAAAAGGGATATTACCTTAAACTTTACAAAATTTATTACATAAACCTGAAGAAATTAAAGGCCTTATAGAAAATTATTTAACTTAATCTAAAAAAAGGATATATTCGACCTTTTAATATTGCCGTTAAATATCCCGTCCTTATGGTATTAAAAGCCAAATACGGAAAGTAAAAGATTAGCGAAAACGGAAACCTGGTTTTTAAAAAAGTTATCGGTTATAAATAGCTAAGCGATATTACGACTAAAAATGGATATTTTTAACTATTATAAATATATAAAAAAAAAACGTTAACAAAGTTAAGTAATTTACGGCGCTTAACTTTCGAAACGGATATTACCGTATTAAAATAGCTAAAAGGAAAAGGTGGAAAACGGCATTTAACATAATATACGGACTTTACTAATACCGAATAATACCTATAAAATTTATTAATGCTTTCGTTAGTTTTTAATGCCTAATTATAATTACATTACGGACATTTTGGGATAAGTTCGTATTCATTTACCTCGACGACATTCTCATTTATTCCGAAACTTTAAAGAAGCATAAAAAGCATACTACTTAAGTATTCGAAATTTTAAATAAGACAAATATCCGAATTAATTTAGCTAAAAACGTATGGCATATACAGAAGCTAGATTTTCTGGGATATATATTTACCCCCGGCCACATTCAAATTTAACGTTTTAAAATAAAAGCAATTAAAAATTAACTAATTTCTAATAAAACGACCGTTACCGATATCTAACAAGTTTTGGGATTTATGGGATACGTACGAGGCCTAATTAAAGAATACGGAGATATAATTAAACTATTAACGAAACTTATTACCAAAAGGTACGTTAATAAGGAATTTAAACTTCCAGAAAATATAAAAAAGGTATTTTATATCGTAAACGACGTAATTACCAGTAGACCCATAATAAGATGACTTAATGCAGATAAAAAGAAACGCTTAAAAACGAATATTTTAAATTACGCATTAAATGCTGTTTTGGAATAATTAAAGGATAACAATAAATGGTACCTAATAGCCTATTATTCGAAGGCGTTCCGAAATGTAAAACTTAGACACCCGATTTATAATAAAGAACTATTAGTAATTATTAACGTTTTTTAAAAAGTAGGAGCCTTTTTTAACGGAACCAGAAAACCTTTCGACATTTACTTTAATTATAAAAGCCTTACCCGATTTATGAAAGTATAAACTAAACAAACGATATAAAATTTAAATAACTTTCCTATTAAAGTTTAACTTTAAAATATATTATATTAAAGCAAGAAAAAACATTTAAGACGATATTTTTAATCGCAAGGCCAATTATAATCCCAAAATCCCCAAACGAAACATATAAATATTATTATATAACAAAACTAATACTGTATAATTACGTGAGATCCTAAAAAAACTAACCCTTAAACTTTTAATACGGTTTCGAAATCTCTACGATACGAACAAAAGAAAAAGGTTTCACAATTAAAAAGATAGCTAAAAGACCAGCTACTATACCGTAGCAAAATTTACGTACATAGGGATTAACAGGAATATTTCGTAAAGGAATTTCACGAAAACTTATTACATAGATATTAAGGAATCTTTAAGATTACCCGGCAACTATAGGAAAACTAGGATTTCCCCGAATTACGCCAAGTAATTAAAAAGGTTATCAAAAATTATAACATCTATAATAAGGCCAAGGTAATACGCTATAAACTTTATAAGCTATTGCAACCTCCCGACATTCCTGATAAGGTATAGAATATTATAACTTAGGATTTTATTATTAGTCTTCCTTTATTTAAAAACCTAATTGCTAAAGTCGAATACGACGGAATCTGGGTAATCGTTAACAAACTTATTAAATATAAGTACTTTTACGTTTAAATTTAATACTAGCTGTTTTAAATAAATAAATACTAAGCTTAAGCTCTTAACAAGTTACCATTTATAAACAAATGGTTAAACGGAAAGATTAAACTAAACCCTAGAATAATATTTCCAAAGTTATGATAATTACCAGCAAAGTAATTGGGTAAAGTTAATGCCGTTTCCGGAAGTAGCTTATAATACGTTTACCAACGAAAATATAAGCGTATTTTCCTATATAGCTGCATACGGATATAAGGTAATAACTCAACAATTAAAATAATTAACGCATAAAACTTTTACAATTATTACCAGAATTCCCTAGGGAGAAATAATAGTAACGGAAATTAAGATAATATAATCCGGATTACGAATAAAATTACGTTTTTTTAGCAACAAATAACTTAATATTATGATAAGAAAAGAATAGAGCGATTAATGTTAACGAAAGGAAATAAGGTTTACCTATTGCGTTAAAGGTAAAACGTAATATCGAATATTTCACAAATTAAGATTAAAAGATTTAACGATAAGTTCGGTTCTAAAAACCTTAGTCCGTTTAAGATTAATAAAGTTATTTCTAAAATTAACTGCCGACTGTTACTACCCAAGATAATAAATATATACCTTATTTTTCACATTTCCTTACTTAAACCAGTACTTGAAAATACCCCGTTAAAAATAACCCTAGAAAGTGAAAAAGACGATAACGAATACGAAGTCGAAAGGATACTGGATTCTAAAATAATTAAAAATAAAATCCAGTACCTAATTAAGTAAAAAGGATACTTATATAAGGAGAACATTTAGGAACTATTTAACCACTTCACGAATACGATAAACCTAGTTAAAACGTTCTACCGGCAGAATCCTAACCGACCGTCTTTAATGTAGCCAAAGTCGCAGGTAATAAAGGTCCCCCGCTTAAATCCAAATCCGTAAGGCTTTAATCAAAAAAAGTAAACGCTTGAGTAATGGTACTTATTTCGGAAACAAGCCGCATTTGCTTCGCTTTTATACGTCGTTATTTCTCCTTTAGCTTCTTTTATTCTTTTAATTAATATAATTAATAACCCCCTTTTGAAATGACAAAAGCCTTTTTCTGTAAAACATCTTATTAAAGGCGTAAACGTTTTAACCGACCAAAAGGTTTTATCAAATTATCCTTCACTTTACGTTATTCCTTTTGCAAATGTTCGCGTTTTTTCTCGGTTTTTACTAGTAAATTTATATCTAATACGTCGTAAGCCGAACGTTGTCAGCGGGTGCAATAATCACAATTCGGAATATTAACCAAATAAAAATAATCAGTCTTTCCAAAACGAATATAATCCGAACAGAAAACAACTTTGGAACTAAATTTCTTAATAAAGTTTGCATAATTATTACGTGCCTTACGTTGGTTTAAACGAGGTTTCCTTTTTTCCTTTTAAATACGGCTTATTATGATAAAGTTAACTAGATTGGCTCCGAAAAGCTTTTCCAACAAAACGAAGTGGCTACTTACGGTTCTTATCTTTGGGACAAAGATTTTTAAAAAGGGGAAATAATATTATAAAAACGAGGTTCCTGTCTCGGGGAGACCAACCTTTAAGGCCTAGCATGAATTTAATACGGCTAAACCCCAGAGAGAAGATTTTAGCCTATTAAACGTGATTTACGTGATTTAATGGATTGATTAGATCACATAAAGTACATAGATTTATGGCATACTTATTTTAAAATAAAGGATATATAGTAAACCGGTTTCCTATATAAATAGTACCTACTTAGTTTTGCTCCTTAGCTATTAATCTAAGCCTACAGCTAAAGGCAGTCGTTTTTTACTATAGGAAGAGTCTTTTAACCTTTTTAACGAATAAACCCCTAATAAATCATCCCTCGCTCTGTTGTTACCTGGAAATCAAGACCCCTTTTCGTATACTGCTCATACTTCCAGGTGGGTGTATGACAGGTTCGTTACAGTAAGTTATAAAACGAGCCTAAATTACCAACTAAAAAGATTGCGAATTTCGATACGGTTAACGAACGATCGGCTATAATATAAATACGGATAAAAGAACATATAAGGGAGCCCAAATAAGGAAAAGAGAATCTTCCTCAAGATTATGAATCCCTTTATGCATTTAGCCGAAATATATTTCGATAACCGTTAATCGAACGGTGAGAAAATAAACATAACATAATAACAACATTCCGGAACTTAAAATAAGGGAAGTTTAGGTCCCTTAATAATAATTAAATTTTGGAAATCATTCGCTAGCAAAATAAATAACATACGGAACTTCTCCGATAACTAGCCGAATAATAAACGATTATATAAGTTAAAAAGGCAGAACTTTAAAAGCTAGTTATTATATCGGTATAAAAGACTAAAGGTAGCAATCGGGTACCGCATTATAGTTACCTGAAGTTTACCGAACGTACGTTAATTAAAAAAAGAAAATTAAATAAAAGCTTTAATTAAGGCTTACGCCGAAAGTCCAGGACAAAATGTTATTATTTACATTTAATGGGCCATAAGCTATATGGACGCCTTTATTGCAAACGCCTAACGATCCTACCGTATTAGGCCTAATTACTTTAATTATGAAACAAAGCTGAAAATAAAGGATTTATGTTCTTTTATTAGGAAAGGTTATTCGAATCCTAAATTTCTTAATTAGGAATATCGGGAATAATTTATGGAGCTGCGATAACAAGTCGATTAATTATTACTTGATTTTTCCGCAAAATGAAAACTTTTAATTTATAAAATAAAACCCGGAAACGCTTTAAACCCGGGAAATAACCGGGATAATAAACGTTTTACATTTAAATATTTTTATAAATTAATACCGAAATTACTAAATACCTTATTACGGAAGAGCGTTAAGCTGGACCGAACTAGTAACGTAATAAATAAAGCAAAACTTTATTAAAACGCATAAAAGAAGGCGAATAAAAACCGATCGTCCTCTGTTAAAAGTATTAATAAGGATAAAAAGTCCCATTTTAGCGCTTTTAAAAAGGAATCCTAAACGGTAAGGGCTAACTAAAGGTACCGCATAAAAATAATAAAAGTTAAAAGCGTTTTTACATTCGAAAAACAGATAACCGCCGGTTCAACTTTAACCGAAATAAGTTTACGCGATTTAATATACCTAATCCTTATAAAAACTTATCGAAATATTTTATCTCCGGGAAGTTAAGCTATAAAGGATTTAACTACAAGGTAAAAGGTAATATAAAAGCGTTACCATCCCGACCGCATAGAAACCAATCTTCGAAAACGGTACAAAACGTTATAATATATAATAACGATTCCGATAACTGCTTAAACGTAACCCTAAAAAAAACCAGAAATAAATATATACGTTTAATCTATTTTAATAAACGATTATAAAACGGTTGGAATAAAGCCGCATTTAAAAAAAAGCGCTTATTAAAAGGAACGCAGGGAATATAATAATACAGGTAAATATGGATACCGGGGCGCAGGTTACCTCATCGAGATCAGGCCCTATTTTTGAGGTTGTGGCTGCGCCTGCGGCGCAGTTGTGGCTAGGGCTCTTCAAAAACCTGTAGCTCAAAGTACCGACCCACAAAAGACTCATAAAAAACACAAAACATTAAAAACAGGGCCTGATAGCAAGTTGTGATTTTTTTGGCTCCGTTCTCCGCAGTCCTATATAAACTTTTCAAAATCTATCTTAAAGGCTTGCAATTAAAGGAATAATAAGAAACTATTATAGCATGATAAAAGATATAATTATATAGAAATTTAAAAGGGCTTTCCAGCCGTATACATAACTTCCCGATGGGAGCTAGCTTGGCGGAAATATTAAAGAAATAAATCAAAATTTCCGTTCTCTGAAAACGTTTTAACCGGGACGCCCTTATGGCTGCGACAACGCAACCACCGCGTGCAGCATTTCGCCGTGGACCTTCCAAGGGTAATTTAGTATGAGAGAAGCCCGTACAGCCATTCTTTTTGCTGTACGGGTTGTGGTTTGTTGCGTCGCAGCTATAAGGGCGTTCCGGTCGCCCATTTTTAATCAAGTCCGGGACCTTTTCAGAGCTGCGACTCAATAACCACAACCCGTACGGCCGAAAAAATTGATATACGGGCTTCCCCCATATAAAATATGCATAAGAAATCTTACCTCAGCTAGCTCAGGCCTCCCTAGCTCGTTCTCCATTTTCTTCGAAGTCACTTAAGTACCGCTGCATAACGCTAAAAATTAACCAATCAAACCTCAAATCCCCGTAACGAGCCAGCGAGGCCTGAGTTATAGTTATGCGAAAGGGGTCCGTTTTGTAAATTTGCTTCTTTAGAAAAACGAAATTCCGTAATAACTTAACAACAAAACGTATTCTTTAGTTAAATACATATTTATATAAATTCTTACGTTATGGCGTATTATAAATATTATACTAATTTTAATTAGGACCTTTTTGCTATTTTTAAACCTTAACATATTTATTAATTATAGCCCGAATACGTTACGTTATCGTCGCTCCTTTTAAAATACGATAAATCTGAATTCTTTTTATTTTACTGCGCGAGCTTAATAAAATAAGATATATATAAACGTACGTTAACGTTTCGGTAATAATAACGGCCAGATATAGGTTCTAAAAGCTTTATCCGTAACTGGACTTTTTATAACGATATAAACCGAGTTATTAGTTTAACCGTTCGGATTAACCGGTTAATTAACGTATTAAAAAAAGAACGAATACGTAATAAATCATTAATATGTAATAATTAATAAAGGTTTATAATTCCTATTAATTAAAACCTTATCATTAGCAAATACCATAATACGTTATACGGGAAATTTATAACTTTTACAAAAAGGCCTAAATTCCGCCGCCCGCCGGAGGATTTATTATTCGATATTAAAATAATCCATATTACTTTAGACGAAAGTTAACGGTTTATAAATACGTTAGCTTTTAATTAGTTTAAACTTTTGAATTAAGTAATTATATACCTAAAGAAAAAAAGGCAATCGTATAATACGAAGTTAAAGGTAAAACGGTTTCGTAATAATAACGATCCGGACGTTTTTACGTATCTTTTCCTTATGGTTTTAATTATCATAATTAAGATCGTTTTTAAGATTAACGGCAGTTATCTACCTTATTTATGAAGTAACTTTTTATTATTTTTAAAATTATTACGAAATAAGATCGGTATATTAAAAAAATTTAAATATTTACGAAAGTTATTTTACGTTAAATAAAAACGTAACCCGGATATTAAAAGTAATAGAGGTAACCGCGTTACTTCTTTTATAATAATACCGTTTTAATTAAAATAAGTTACACTTTATAGCTAAGTACGATAAGGTAATATTATGTTTTAATACGATAATTTTAATATTTAAAATTATGTTCGTAATATAACGTTTCGATATGGTTCCGTTATACGGAACCTTATTACCGCTTTTATTTATCGTTATAGCCGTATTTTTTAAAAAAGGTTAAAACAATTTATATTCCATTTTAATTAATAATAGAAAATAAAATAGTTTTACGAAACGTTATGATAATATATGGTATTATCAAATATTTTCCGTTAATTCGTAATTAATAGTATCCGAAATTTATTGCTTACTTTTATTAATGCGGTTTATTAACGAAATAAGCAAAAGTTTTTAACCTTTTTTAAATTAAAACGTTTACCGTATAATAAACGCCGTTCGATTTTATTAAATGCAGTTAATTAAAACGAAGGCATTATTAAAAGTATTTATAACGTTTATCGAAAGATTTTTTAAAAAGTATGCGGTTTTAAAAAGAAATTATATCAGTTCTCGAATTGTTTTTATCTTATCCATAGGGATTAAAAAATAACCAGCTATATCCGGAAAATATAGGCCAGTTAAGCCGAAATAATCGATTTATATAATAAAAAACGGTAGCTTTTTCCCGTTTTGACCTTATTCTATATATAGATAAATTTCCTGCTTATATTTATACATATTGATTAATTTGACAATATCGACGGGGCGTATGTAACGTAAGTAATCCTGAAGGCAGATTATTAATTTCTAAATAGAATAACGTAATTATATTGAAAATCGCCGAAGGTTTACCTATTTGAGCTTTTTATCTTTTATATATATAATATTCGCATATTTACGTTATTTTTGCAAAGGTTGCGCGATCGATACGGATTATTCGTAAAAACAGCATTTGGCGTATACGGAATTACTAGGAATAAATCGATCGAAAATCTTTTTTCGACAGCTTAGCTTACCGAATTCATTAAATATATATATCTCCGGTTAACCGTCGCTAAATTCGAAATTATTACGTATAAATGATTTCGAAATATCTTATTTGCGTTAAGTAAAGAAAGAAAATATTACGGGGTTTTAATTAAAGCGCGTTAATAAATAAAGGTTTATTTAACGAAAATCTTTTATCGTTATTTGCTAATAATACGTTATCTAGTAATATAAATAATTTAGCGGACAATTCGTGGGTATTTTATTTTTAACTTAAGAATATAATTTACGTATATTACTTCCTAAATAAAGTAATTCTAATTTGGAGGTCGCGAAAAAGTCCTCCTATCAGCTAATTATGGAACCGGCCATATTTTTAATACGGATAATATTCCGTAAGGTACCGGCTTTTTCGACCCGGCTATTAATAATAACCAACCGTTAAAGGATATAATTTCTGTCAATAAAGAATTCTAAACTTATTACCGCTTTTTTTAAAAAGCCCAGGCTCATTTATATTTTTCGGACGTTATACGTTATAGCGACGTTAGTTATATCAAACGGTTAATACCGATATTATCGGTTTTTTTATAAGGCCGGTTGAAGTAATTACGGTAAAAAAATACTTTATTGCTATTAAATATTACGTTTTGTAATATTAAATTGCATAATTAAGCAGTCGATCTTAGCATTAAGTTTAGCTTTTACAAAATCTAAATAAAGAATATGGCAAGTATTTAATCGAAAAGGCGAACATTATAACCTATGGCTTGCTGGCGAACTCCGGCGATCGAGAAATAATATATATAACGTTAATATTATCTTTTTCCACGATTCGTTTTTAGTTAAATACCGAATTTCCTTTTAGCGCGAATTTTATGTACGTTATGTTTTCTTTTCGCGAAATAAGCGCTATATTATTTGAAGTTTCCGTACGGAAATCCTTAAACGTTTATACTTTTTACTTCGGAACTTTTGGCTTATTAAAAAATATCCATTTCGGGTTAAAAGGAATGGTTAAGAATCCGAAAATATTTTGGCTGCGGGCCGGAAAGTTATAAAAGCTAAGTTTGTCGATTTTAACGATACCGTATTTATTACTAACGACGAAGGTAGGCTTAATTAGTTAAATACGATAAAGGACGAATATTAACTTATAAATAACGTCAACGTAATTACCCGTACAACTTTTACTACCGAATGTACTAAAAATAATTTAGTTTCGGATAACCGTAATATTTTGCATACGGAAAAAGGTTATAATTTTATAGTATAAATTATAAATAATTCGATGAATGATTTTGATTAAGATTATCCGTCGACCTTTACGTCGTCGGTAGAGAAGCAAAATAAGGATTTATTAAATAAGAACGAACCGTTAATATAGCTCTTTACTTTTTTATTATTTTTATATTTTATGATAATTTATGTAAGAATTTAATATTAGTATTAATATAACTTATTATCCCATATAATTCTGATTAATGTTACGAAAAAGGAAGGTCTCTCAGGCCAGAAATGAGACCCTAGGAGGGTGACCCCAATCGGTAAACCTCGGCCTCACTAAATAGTCTCTATCGCGTTGACAGAGTCTATCTAAAGACTCATAGGAGACTATATAGGGAGTCTTTAAAGACCTTAAAGAGATAAAAAGGATATATACAAACCAATTTCCTATATAAATAACTTCTGAATAATTTTTCACTTTTTAGCTATTAATCTAAACCTATAACTAAAGGCAGTCGTTCTTTAAAATGGGAAAAGTTTTTAAACCTTTTTATCGAATATACCTTTAGTAAATTATCCTTCGCCTTATTATTACCTGCTAATCAAAACCTTTTTTTCGGATATTACTTATACTTCCAGATAGATATATAATAGGTTCGTTATATTTTGATAGCTCCTTAATAAATAGCCGACGGATAATTTTAAGCCTAATTAAACATAAGCTTTTTTGAATTTAATAAAGACGATATTATAAAACGACGTTTAAAAAACAAATAATATACCCGATCCCCGTTATATATTAATAAGGGATTAATAACCAGATTAAATAATTTACCGCTTATAAAAAGGGGTTTTAAACTAATTAACTATATTATGCTTCCTATAACCTAAGGTTAAAAAGATCCTTCTTTTTCCTAAACCCAGCATTTAAACTCGGTTTTAAAGGATATTATTAAGGTCCAGGGAGATTCGGAAAAAAAAAAGAACTAAAAATCCAGGAACCTTAGGGCCTAAAGGGAAAAAAGACAAAGCTTTTTCCCAAGGAGAAAATGGAAGTTTTATTACGTAGAATCCAAGCTTTAAAGAAAGACAGAAAAAAAAGACTAACCTTCCAAAAAAAGAATGACTTAATTTACCCGAGGAAAAAAAAGAAACCTCAGCACTTTTATTATTCGGCCTTAATCGGTACCGCGAAATTATTATTTTACTTTTTAACTATTACGGAATGTCGGAAATTAAAAGTTATAAGCTTAAAGCTTTATAACGGAATTATATATGTAAAAGGATTTTTCCTTTAAGCTGAAATATACCTTGAGTTTCATTAAAGCTTTTTAACGGGGGATTATCAAAAGATAATGGCCATTTTTTAGTTATTGGCTGGACGAATCCTTTTGTAGTTTGAATTACTTATAAAGGACTATTTAGAGAATTACCTAGAAAGGTTTTGAAATATAATTAATTATATCTTTAGCGATTACGGATACTTTAAGGACCAAATGCAAGTTATATTTGGAGACTGAGATAAGGAATAATAGGTAGTAAAACAACTATATTCTTTTTATTAAGCCAAGTTAATAGCAAAATATATAACAAAATCTAACTATTTAGATAGAACTTTTAATTTATCAAAAAGCGCGTGGTTTTATCATTTTTATAATAGTTTAAAAGTTTAAATTAAAAACGAGATGTATGTAATACTTAAAAATGGATCTTTTAAGGAGTATACCGATAAAGTAATTATTGCTAACCGACGTATTTTTAACCAGTACCTCGAAAAGAAAGGAATTAATAAACGAAGTAAAGATAAAGGCTTTAGTAATGAAATTAAAAAAGATCAGGGTAAATTTTAAAAAGAAGCAAGTACCGTTTCGAAAGAGCTTAAGAAAGATAAGTTCGATATAAAGTATTTTAATTATGGCAAGAAAGTGTTATGACCTAACGGTCTTGGCTACAACACAAGCGGTCGGATCTCCTAAAAAGTCAATCCCGACCCAAACCAAGAAATCACGTGACTGTCTCAAAGGACTCAAAGTGCCAAGCACCTTGAGCTCCTTAAGCAGACATGCGAGCTCAAAGGAGCTCAACGTACTCAAGGCTTTGAGCCGCTTGAGCACCTTAAGCCAAGACAAGAATGTATACGCTCGTTACCACCATAGCTTAGATAGATCACCAGCTTGTAATATAACTTGGTTACTCAGCTTACCTCTGACAATCTGCTATTACCAGACGTGACTATTGTTTACCCCATTGCTCAGTTTTCCACGACACTACTGCCAACATAAACCGTACGACTAGGTTTAATAGTTGGTTAAACCCCTTAGCCGTCACAGAAAGGATATTTTAAAAGCGAATATCGTTTTTCCGCAAAGAGGAACTTTAAGAAAAAAAGGATTTTTTAACCCTAGAAAAAGGTTAAAGTGGCTAAATAAAAAACCAATAGTAAAGCAGAAAAGGAAAAGAAAAGAGTTAGCTTAATTTCTTTCCCGCCAGAATTCATTATTACCACTATTATTTAACTCTAGAACAATATCCTAATGTCACGTGCGGCGTCAAGTCAGGTATAACCAGTCTATTCCTATGGGGTAGGGTCAGGACAGAACAGACTCTTGTCCCTTCACCTAGATATATAAGGGCCGAAGGCCCTTATATGGTATGAAAGCTGTACTACACCGGAGGGGAGAGCCTAAGTGGTGTAGGGGTGCCAGGCCAGTAGGCCTGCATGTGACACCTAAAGTACGAGAATTATTTTATTTGTTAAGATTTTAAGGTTAAAGCCTGTAAATATTACCCCGGATAAACGATTTCCAGGATAGCCATAAAGTTAGCATGTTTTTGCCATTTTGATATATTTTAATATAAGATATATAACGAAAATGTTTAATTTCGACACGATATCAGTAATTACGGATAGTTGTTCCCGCAGCTTTACGAGCTTCTTAAATATACGGTATATACCAAACCCTCAGCAAATTAATATAGGTTATTATACTTTATCGTTTATTACCTTAACGATTGTTTCGTTTATTTCCGAGCTAAAAAAGATAACGACTTTTGGCCTGAATAAAACGAAGAAATATTTACCGAACCAGATGATAAGGATAAATGCATAAAAACTTTCCGATAGTTAGAATACCCTAAGTCTTGTTACTTATATCCTAAGGATGTTTATGCTACTTCCCGATATTTTGTATCTAACATAAACTTTTAAATGTGAGAATACCTCCTTTAAAGGTTTGCATTTTTAACCCCATAATTCGAAAAATGCAAGATTAAAGAACGAACCCGAAGAAAATAATTACCTTCGAATGCCAGTTCGGCACAAAGAAATGGTATAAATATATAAATAATTATTACCCTAAGCATGCAACGAAAAAAGCCCGAAAATAAAAACGATTTCTCGTAAGCAAATAATAACAGTTAAAAAACGCTAGAAGCTTTTGAAATTAAAGTATTAAGGAGCCTTAATTTATAAGACCTTATGCGAGGCGATATAAGGAATACGTAATCAAATCGAGATTCCCTTTTAATATAAGAACAAAATATTTAAAGCTATAATCGACTTAAAAGCTGAAGGTAATTTTATTTTTCTTACGGTAATAAAGAAATATCAAGTCTTTTCAGAGATATAAGTTAAAGTCCTACAACTTACGTATAGTAAACGGAAACTTATTTAAATATAAAAACCGATAAGTTTTACGAAAAACTAAAAAGCTTCCCGTTTAGATTTAAGGATACCAAAAACGAATTTCGTTAAATATTGCCGATATCTCTAAATATGATATCATCCTGGGAATGTTATGGCTTAGGACCAGCAACCTACATATCGACTGGAAATACTAAATATTTTCTTAGAAAGATAAAGCAAATTTATTTAAGAAAAACGATTAAAAAGTTTATTATGTTATTAAGGAAGTACAAGTATCGAACCAAGCCGAAATAGTACCACCTGAATATCAAGGATTTAAAAAACTATTTAAGGACAAAAAAGATTACGAATTACAACCAGATAGTTAATAGGATTACCGAATACCTATTAAAAAGGGATGTTACCTTAAACTTTATAAGTTTTACCACATAAACATTAAAAAATTAAAAGCTTTATAAAAAACCATTTAACTCGATTTAAAAAAAGGATATATCCAACCTTTTGACTTTCCAGCTGAATCCCGTCCTTATGGTACCAAAGATTAAAGATGGAAAGTAAAAGATTAATAAAAACGGAAACCTAGTTTTTAAAGAAGTTATCGATTATAAGTAATTAAACGATATTATGATTAAGAATGGATACCCTTTAACGTTTATGAATATATTGAAAAAGAACGTTAACAAAATTAAATGGTTTATTACATTTAATTTGCGAGACGGTTATTACCGTATTAAAATGGCTAAAGCAGAAAAATGGAAAACGGCATTTAAAATGATATACGGACTTTGCGAATACCGAATAATACCTATCGGGCTTATTAATGCCCCCGTTGATTTTTAACGCCTGATTATAACCATTTTACAAAAGTTTCTGGATAAGTTTATATTCATTTATCTCGATAACATTTCTATTTACTCCGAAATTTTAAAAAAGCATAAATAGTATATAGCTTAAGTACTTAAAACATTAAATAAGGCAAATATCGGAATTAATCCAGCTAAAAGCGTATAATATATGCAAAGGCTAAGCTTTCTGGGATATATACTTACTTTCAGCCAAATTCAGATTTAACGCTTTAAGATAAAAGCAGTTAATGATAAACTTATTTTTAATAAGGTAACCGTTACCGATATCTAATACTTTTTAAGATTTACGGGTTACCTACGAAACCTAATTAAAGGATACGGAAATATAGTTAAACTATTAACGAAACTTATTATTAAAAAGTACGTGGATAAGGAGTTTAAGTTTTTAAAAGATGCAAAAAACCCGTTTTAAATCTTAAAAAATGTAATTACCAGTAAATCCATAATAAGATGGCCTAACGTAAATAAGAAAAAGCGCCTAAAAACGGATACTTTAAATTATGTACTAAGTGCCGTCCTGGAATAACTAAAGGATAATAACAAATAGTACCTAATAGCTTATTATTCGAAGGTATTCGGAGATGTAAAACTTAGATACCGGATTTATGATAAGGAACTACTAGCAATTATTAACGCTTTTAAAAAGTGGGATTTTTTTTAACGGAATTAAAAAACCCTTTAATATTTATTCCGATTATAAGAAATTCACCAGATTTATAAAGATATAAAAACTAAATAAAGCATATAAAATTTGGATAACTTTCTTGTTAAGGGTTAATTTTAAAATATATCATATTAAAAGAAAAAAAAAGACATTTAAGAGGATGTATTTAATCATAAAGGCGATTATAATCCTAAAGTTTTTAAACTAAGCATGTAAATGCTATAGTATAATAAAGATGGTATTATATAGTTATGCGAAATCCTAAAAAAATTAATTCTCGAACTTTTAATACTATTTCGAAATTCTTACGATACGAACAAAAAAAAGGTTTAATAGCTAAAAAGATAGGCAAAAGATTAGTTATTATACCGTGGCAAAATTTATATTCTTAAAAAGTAACAAAAATAATTCGTAAGGGAATTTTACGAAAGCTTACTGCATGGATATTAAGGAATTTTCAAGACTACCCGACGGTTATAGGAAAAGTACAACTTTCTAAAACTACGCCGAATAATTAAAAAGGTTATCAAGAATTATTATATTTGTAACAAGGTTAAGGTAGTACGCCATAAGCCCTACGGGCTGCTATAACCTACCGATATTCCTAATAAAATAGGAAATACCATAGCTTGGGATTTTATTACCACCTTTTTTCTATCTAAAAACCTAATTACTGGAGTCGAATACGACGGAGTTTAGGTAATCGTTAATAAACTTACCAAATATGGGTATTTTTTACCTTTTAAAGGAACTATAACGGCAGAATAATTAGCTTATGTATTTATTCGATATTATTTCCATAAATACGGAATACCAGAAAAAGTTACTTTTAACCGAAATAAATCTTTTACGTTTAAGTTTGATACCAGTTTTATAAACAAATAGGTATTAAACTTAAGTTCTTAATAACTTACTATCTTTAAATAAATAGTTAAACGGAACGATTAAACCAGACCTTGAAATAATACTTCCGAAGTTATGTTAATTACTAACAAAACAATTAAGTAAAGCTATTATTATTGATATAAATCGCTTATAATACGTTTATTAATAAAGATATGGGCATATTCCTCATATAGTTATATATGGATACGAGGCAGTAACTTAACGATCAAAGTAATCGGTACATAAAACTCTTACAATTACAACGATAACTTCCCGAGTAAAAACGATAGTAATGGAAAATCAAAATAATATAATCCCGTTTACGAACCGAATTACGTTTTTTCCCGCAAAGAATAGCCCAGTATTATAACAAAAAACGAATTAAAGGACCAATTTTAACGAAAGGAGATAAGGTTTACTTATTACGTTAAAAATAAAACGTAACGTTAAATATTTCGCAAGTTAAGACCAAAAAACCCAGCGACAAGCTTAATCTTAAAATATTTAGTTTATTTAAGATTAACGAAGTTATTTTTAAAACTAACTACCGATTATTATTACCTAAGATAGTAAAGATACATTTTATTTTTCATATTTCTTTGCTCAAACCGGCACCTAAAAACGCCCCGTTAAAGATAAGCTTGGAGATCGAAAAAGACGATAATAAATATGAGGTCGAAAGGATACTGGACTCCAGAATAATTAAAAATAAAATTTAGTATTGAGTTAAATGGAAAGAATACTTATACGAAAAAAAAAACTTGGGAAGTATTCAACCACCTGACGAATACGATGGACTTAGTTAAGACGTTTTACTAACGGAATCCTGACCGACCGTTTTTAACGTAGTTAAGGTTACAGGCAATAAAGGTCCCCCGCTTAAACCTAAACCTACGACGTTTTAGTCGAAGGAGTTAATATCTGAAACTAACTGCCCCTGCTTCTGCCGTAAACGCTTTTCTTTCGTATTTAATCTTTCTTTTTCCTTTAATTTATTAATCGAACGAGGTCCTTAATAAATTATTTCCATCCCGCGGCGTTAAAGAAGGTTTTGCTGTTGACTTAGCCGGATTATCCTGGCCGTGGCCTTAGATTGCAACCGTTAAAGGTCCAGCAACGTCTTTTTAGTTACCTTTTTTTCCTTATCAATCCGCGCTTTTTCCGATCGAATGTTTTGTAATGATTCCAAGGAAACATTGTTACCCCCATACGATATATTCACCTCGTAACAATGTTGGCATTTTTTCCTTTCCTTAATTATTTTATATTCCAACCTCAGGTTTTCGTAGTGTTCGTACGGTATGACAAGATAACCAGAGTCGATAATGGAAGACGCGAATTCTTTCTTACCGTCGGTAAAAAACTTAAATCGTTTTCGTAAGAAACCTGATATGGATAGTGGGGAGTTAGTTGGAGTTCGCAGGAGCTACCTAACTAAAGGAAGGGGAGGTTAACTTATATATTTTTGGAGATAAAGATCTTGTGAGGAAGGGAATAGTATTACGAAACAGGAAAGATTTTTGTTATGACCTAACGGTCTTGGCTGCAACACAAACGGTCGGGTCTTCTTGAGGCCAGCCCCGACCCAAGTTAATAGATCACGTGACGGGCTCAAAGCACTCAACGTGCCAAGCCCCTTGAGCTCCTTGAGCCGCCATAAGAGCTCAAAGGGCTCAACAACCTCAAGGGTTTGAGCCACTTGAGCCCCTTGAGCCAAGAAGAGAATATATACGCTCGTTACCACCACAGCTTAGATAGATCACCAGCTTGTAATACAACTTGGTTACCCAGATTACCTTTGACAATCTGCTATTACCAGACGTGACTATTGAACGTATCATTGCTCAGTTTCCCACGACACTACTGCCAACATAAACCGTACGACTAGGTTTAATAGTTGGTTAAACCCCTTAGCCGTCACATTTTTAGGCTAGAAATAAAACCCTAGAAGGGTGACCCTAACGGGTAAACGTCGGCCTTACTAAATGGTCTCTATCACGTTAATAAAGACCATCTAGAGACGTTTAGGAGACCATACAGGAAGGCTTTAAAGACCTTAAAGAGATAAGAAGGATATATACAAACTAATTTCTTATATAAATAGCTTTTAAATAGTTTTTCGCTCTTTAGCTATTAATTTAAGCTTACAGCTAGAGGTAGTCGTTCTTTATTATAGGAAGAGTTTTTAAACCTTTTTAACGAACAGACCTTTAGTGAATCATCCCTCGCCCTCTTGTTACCTGCAAATCAAGACCCCTTTTCGGATATTGCTTATACTTTCAGGTGGATGTATGACACGTTCGTTATAATCAAGGCCTTTTGGTTCGGAGGTTTTATTTGTAATAATGCTATATAACCTTTTCGCATTAAAATAAATTAACGTATTAATAATATCGTATTTCTTATAGTTAAATATATCGCATAATGTTATATTAGCCTATATACTTCGTATATTATTAACTTATCAGGTAACGTTTTTCCGTATTTCTTGGAATTCTTACCTTTACCTTTACCGTTTTTCGAACGTTATTATAACCTGTATATTAATTACTTTATTTATATTAATAAAACCTCAAATTATTTCCGGTTTAGGCGTTATATCCGGATTTAAGTCTTCCTAAAAATCTTTATTCGAGCTATATAATTGTTACGGTTCGGGGTACCGTGACAGTTCCAGTATATATGCAGCTGTAAGGACCAGAATGATTGCCACAATTGCGATCATTTCACCGATCTTTTGCCCTAGTGGTGTAGCGGTATGGTGCAACTGTAACAATAATAATACCTTATATTTTAGGACTACGTAGAAATATTCCTTGCCGCGTTTTTATACGCAATTTATATATTTCTTACCCGTATAACCCCGTAAATTTTAACATTTATAAAACGGTCATATAATATATACCTCCTGGCCAATCGGTGTGGTTTATAAAGTTATAACCCTTTTTTCGTATTGTTTATAATGTATTCGGTTTATATATCCTTTCTATTAAATTACGAAAGCCGTAATTAATCGATTATCTCTAGTTAAATTTATAAATTAATAACCTATAAGGCCCGCACAATCCGCTATAACGTAAATTTTATTTTATTAAGCGTTACTTTTCAAAATATTCCGAACGGCAATATTAGTATTTAGCGCTTATATAAAAACTAAACCTTATAAGGATAAAATATTCTATTTATAATATAAACCTTTCGCAATATTACCGAGTTTCAACATTATTATTAATCGTAAGATTTACCTAATCAGCATGCCGTCGATTTCGCGTGAAAACGTAAGTTACTTACAGTTTTCCAGTTCTTCCCTATATTAATATATCTTTATAGCATAAACCTGGTATCTAAAATCGGTTACGTACAGTATGCACTTTTTATAAGGTACGTCCTAAATCTTAAAAGGGTCGAATATTCTCTAGCTAATACGGAATTACTTTAATTAGGACGAAACGTTAAATTATATTATATTATAGGTTATTCTGGTAATAACTCTAGCTATTTATTAATTTAATATCTTATTACTTGTCTGTGAATTTATTTTTTAATAATATTATTAATGGACTTAATATACTTAATAAAAAGTTTAAAGTTCGCCGGGTATATTTCAGGTATATTATTATTAAAAGTCTTTAAAAAAGCCTTTACTATATTATTAAGGTAGTTTATATCTTATAATATTATAAAAGGTATGGAGGTATATTTTATAATAAGTATTTTAAGTGTGAAATAATATAGGTACGGTAATTTTACTTATTATAATATAAAAGGATATAAAAAGGTATGTGAAATAAAAGTAAATTATATTAAAGTAAGTAATATTAGCTATATTTTAAATAATAATATAAATTATATTTGATATATATATAAATAAAGGAATTTTATGGATTACTTTAAGCAGTTCGTAATAAAGAAAAAATCTTGTATAATTTATATATGTTTGTTAATTACTTTTTTATACATTATTATTTTATTATAAAGAAGTATAACGTTAATTTGTGGGTTAATATTAAATAATATATATAAATGTGTTTATTTATTTACTTATAATTATATAATTCTAAATTTCTTATATATATTAATCCTCATTATATATATTATTTCGGATTTCTTTTTAACTTATATATTATCCATAAGCTTTATTTATATATTATAAAACGTTACATATTTTCTTTTAATATCAAAAGCTCCCTCCGGATATGATTTAATATATAGACTTTATTCGTTTATTACATTTTATACCTTAAGCTATTATTTCCCGTTTTAATTAATTAAAATTATTACCGGCAAGCTTATTATATTCTTAAACTCGTTATTTATAAATAGTTCTATCCTAATTCCTCATATTATACAACTATTATTATAGAATTACCACCGTTTAATAAAACGAAATATAATAACCGCGTTTTAACGTAATATAATAACCTAATAAAAAACTGAAATATACATAATAATATAAATTCTATTAAATTAACGTTCGATGCGAACTATATTAACTGCGGCGTTATTTTCCTTATTTTCCCCATAATTACATATATTATATTTTTAAACTTTATACCCATTAATAAGTTCTCTTATTATATCTTTAAATAAATATTTAACAAAGTTATAATACTTTAAGGCTTTAATAAAGCCAGGCTTTTTAATATATACATAAAAACGGAATTCTTTTACCGTTATATAATCCTTAACGTATATCTGTAACGAACTTGTTATACATCCACCTGGAAGTATGAGCAGTATCCGAAATGGGGTCTTGATTTGCAGGTAACAATAGGGCGAGGAATAATTTATTAGGGGTTTGTTCGTTAAAAAGATTTAAAGACTTTTCCTTTAATTAAAGAACGGTATAGTTGCCTCTAATTAAAAGTTTAGATTGATAGCTAAAAAGGGAAACTAGGTAGGGGTTATGTATATAGGAAACCGGTTTATTATATATCCAATTATCTTTTAATGAATGTATCGTAGATTTATGTAATTTATGTGATTTAATTTCAAATTATTTAAATTAATTAAATACCTTCGTAAGGTGGTTATAATTAGGCGTTAAAAACTAGCAGAAGTATTAATAAGTTTTATAGGTATTATTCGGTATTCGTAAAATCCGTGTATCGTTTTGAATGCTGTTTTCCATTCTTTTTCTAGGCCATTTTAATACGGTAATAACCGTTTTGAAGATTAAGTGTAGTAAATTATTTAACTTTATTAGTGTT
The DNA here is from genome assembly GCA_004154915.1 of Monosporascus ibericus. Lineage (NCBI taxonomy): Eukaryota > Fungi > Ascomycota > Sordariomycetes > Xylariales > Monosporascus > Monosporascus ibericus. The sequence continues at coordinate 264,581 of QJNU01000011.1, read as the reverse complement.
TTTTTTAACATGTTTATAAAGGTTAGAGGGTATTCATTCTTGATTGTGATATCGTTTAGCTATTTATAGTCGATTACTTTTTTAAAAACCAGGTTTCCGTTTATATTGATCTTTTGCTTTTTATTCTTGGTTTTTGGTATTATAAGGACGGGGTATTCAGTACAAGAACTAGAAAATCGAATGTATCTTTTTTTAAATTAAGTTGAATAGTTTTTCATAATGCTTTTAACTTTTTAGGATTTATGTGGTAAATCTTGTGGAATTTGGGATAATGTTTTTTTAATAGGTATTCGGTGATCCTATTAATCATATGGTGGTAATTCGTAATTTTCTTTATCCTTAAATAATCTTTTGAATTCCTGGTACTTACATAGTACCGTTTCGACTTGATCTGAAATTTGTACTTCCTTAATAATATAGTAAACCTTTTGATTATTTTCCTTACGTGGTTTTTTGTCGTTTTTCCAGGAAAATATTTGGTGTTTCCAATTGATATATAGATTGCTGGTCTTAAACCATAGTATTCCCAAGATAATATCGTATCCAGAAATGTCGGCAATATTTAACCAGATTCGTTCCCGGTATTTTTAGATCCAAACTAGAAGTTTTTCCGTTTTTTGCAGAATTTATCCGTTTTCGTATTTGGATAGGCTTCCGTCCATTATGCGTAACTTATAGGACTTTAGCTTATACCTCCAAGGAACCTGATGTTTCTTTGCCGTTACGAAAAAAATAAAGTTGCCTTCGGTTTCTAAGTCGATTATTGCTTTAAATATGTTTTTTTTATATTAACATGGAATTTTAATCTGGTTACGTAGTCCTTTTGCTACCTTATATAAGGTTTTGTAAGTTGGGGCTTTTTGATACCTTATTTTTAAGGGCCTTTAGCGTTTTTTGACTTATGATAATGTTTAGTTTAAGAAAGTTTTTATTCGCGCATCTTTTAAAGAACGTACTTAATGTATTAATCGTTTTTATATTTAAATCATGTTTTTTGTTATATTTGCATTCGGAGGTAACTGTTCTTCTTAAGCTTAATCCTTAATTTTGTATCTTTCGAGTTCTGTAGTTAAAAATGTAAATTTCCAAAGGAGGTATTCCCATATTTAGGAGTTCGTATTGGATGTAAAGCATCGGGGAATAATATAAACATCCTTACGATATGGCTTTTTAGCTTTGTTTTGATTCGGGATGTAAGTAATAAAACCTCGGGCATTCTGGTTATCGGAGAGTTTTTATGCATTTATATTCGTTATTTAGTTCGCTAAGTATTTTTTCGTTCCATCCGGGTTAAAAGTTATTATTTTCTTTGGCTTTAAGATAAATGAGATAATCGTCGATGTCACAACCGGTAAAATGCAACGACTTATGCTGGCTTTCTCGAGGTTTGGTATATACCGTACATTTAGAGAGCTCGTAAAGCTCCGGGGATAATTATTTATGGTTACTGGCGTCGGGTCTAAACTAACTACTCTTATTATGCATTTTATACCGTGATGTGTTAAAATGGCAGAAGCATTCTAGCTCTATGGCTATTCTGAAGGCCGTTTATCCGGGGTGATACTTACAGGCTTTAGTTTTAGAGTCCTGGCAAATGGGGTAGTCCTCGTACTCTAAAATGTCGTTCTAGATTTAAATAATGGTAGCAATAGTAAATTCTGGCTAGAAGGAAGTTGAACTGATTTTTTTCTCTTCCTTTTCTGTTTTATTGTCGGTTTTTTATTTAACCGCTTTGGCTTTTTTTAGGATTAAAGAATCCCTTCCTTTTTGGAGTTCTTTTTAGCGGGAAAGCGGTATTCGTTTTTAAAATATCCATTTTCGCTATAATTAAAATATTTTATATTAGACTTATTTTTAAGGCTCCTTCGAAACGGTACTTATTTTCTTTTAAGGTTTGCCATTATTTTTTTTGGTTCGGCTGCTAAAGTTTTTGTCGTTATTTCGTTTGTTAGTTCCCTTTTTCTTAAAGTACCGGTTAAAGGTATATCGATTAGCAATGATTGCTTTATCGGTATATTCCTTAAACGAATTTACTTTAGGTACCATATATATCTTATTCTTAATTAAAGGTTTCAGGCTGTTATAAAAAGAATAAAATAACGCGTTTTCGGGTATATTGGAAATTGCGGTTAAGCGGCTAGATTCCGTCGGGTATTCTGCTGCTGACTTGGTTTGATAAAAGAGGTATAGTTACTTTATTACGTATTGCTTTTTATTTACGTCTTTAAATATAGCTCGCATTCGGTCCTGAAAGTCTCGGTAGTTATTAAAAATGTAATTAGTAATATTTAAGGATCTTTCGGGGTAGTTTTTTAAGTAGTTTTTTATGATGAGCTTAAACCATAAAAGAACTCGTTTAGTAAGCAATTAGAAAATGGCCATCACCGTTTGATAATATTCCGTTAGGGAACTTTAGTAAAACTTAAGGTAAGTTCTAGCTTAGACGAAAAAACCTTCCATATTTATAATTCCGTTATAAAGCTTCGGGGTAATTGGCTTGTAACCCTTAATTTCCGGCATTTCGTAGTAGCTAGAAGGTGGGATAATGGCTTTACGGTATCGATTGGGGCCGAATAATAAGGGTGCTAGGGTTTTTTCCTTTATTTTTCGGATAAGTTAAGCCATTCCTTTTCTGGGGGGTTGGGGTTTTTTTCGTTATTCTTTTTCAGCGGTTGGATTTTGCGCAATGGGATTTTTATTTTTTCTTCAGGGAAGAGTTTTTTCGTTTTTTTTTTTTAAGGTTTAAGGTTCCTAGTTTTTTAATTCTTTCTTTCTTTCCGAATCTCTCTAAACCTTAATAATATCCTTTGGGGCCGGGGTTGGATATTGGGTTTAAAAGGAAAAAGGGTCTTTTTTACCTTGGGTTATAAAAGGCATAATATTATTAATTAGTTGAAGAACCTTTTCGATAAGGGGTAAATTATTTAATTTGGTTGTTAATCTTTTATTAGTTTATAATAGGAATTAGGTATATTATTTGTTTTCTCAACGTTACTTTGTAATATCGTCTTTATTAAGTTCAGGAAAGCTTATACCTAACTAGGTTTCGAATTATTCGTCGGTAATTAATTAAAAAGTTATCAAAATATAACGAACCTGTTATATATTTACCTGGAAGTATAAGTAATATCCGAAATGGGGTTTTGATTTGTAGGTAATAATAAGGCAAGGAATAACTTATTAAGGGTTTATTTGTTAAAGAAATTTAAAAACTTTTCCCTTAATTAAAAAACCGTACAGTTACTTTTAATTAAAGGCTTAGATTAATAGTTAAGGAGCGAAATTAAGTAAGGGCTATTTATATAGGAAACCGGTTTAATATATATCCAATTGTCTTTTAATAAGTATATCGTGGATCTATATGATCTATGTGTTCTAGTTCCAGATCATTTAAATCACCTAAATCACTTAAGGGCCAAGCCCCTTGGCCGACCTTTAGCCGTAGCGCACTCCCGCGCTAGGCCTTAAAGGTAGGTCCTTGGGAGAAGAACACTATTCTCGTAACAATATCATACTTATAATAATATTAGAATTATATTTAAATAAATATTTAAAAACTGTAATTATATAACGTCCGAGATTAGTACTCCAGATGGATCAGTACTCCGGATGGCTTTTGTCATTTTTTAACAACCTAACTTTAATTGCTTACTTTTTAACATTAATAATATAAAACGGTTTACAAAAAAAAACGAGAATAAACTTAGCCGTTTAGGTTAAAAAACGAAACCCGAAACTTAATTATGCGATATTTAATTTTATATATAAAGTTACCCATTCTTTTTTATATAAACGATATACCGGTATACCTTCTTAAAGTAACTATATCCCCAGATTACGCAAATTGACGCCGACCGAAAAGAAATTTATTACCGACCGAATCCTTAACCTAAATACGCGAACGTTTTTTATCCGGCTTTAATAAGTTAAAGATATGGCCAATTTATTACTTGCTTAACGCGTTATAGGACGCGTCGGGGTTAAATAGGCGTCGAGATTTATTAAACGGCAAATAAAACTTATAGCGCGTTTAAATTGAAGAATCGATTATTAAAAAGTATTATGCGAAAATCTAAAAATATTTCGGAAGTAATTTGAACTTATTCGGATTATAATTATAAAATATTATATTATAAAAAAGAATATTTATAATTTTAATAAAACGGATTTTTTAATAAGGTTTTTTATAATATTAAATATGGTAATTATAAATATTAAAAAACTTAAAAAGTTTAAATAAACTTAATAAGGTAATCGGAAATAGATAATAATTATATAAATTATTAACTTATAAGGATAAGTTATATTCCCATTTATTATTTTAATAAAAAGAATTACCTTAATTTTTAATATCGAAAATAATAATTATTATTTAATTAAAAGTTCGGTATAAATTATAATAATTAAATAATAAACGAATTAAGTTTAAAATAAATTTAATATTTTAATAAGTATATACGAACGTGTACAAAAGGAACTAAACGTTTTTTTTATTTTTAACGGTTACGAAAGCTACTATTCGATTAAATTTGAAAAATATTACGTAAATAACGATATTATTACTTTTTGCATGGCCGCGAAATCTTTTTATCGGTTTTAACCTTTTAACGTATCCTATTCCTTTGTTTTAAAACGTGTTTATTCGTTATATATCGAGAATTTAATACGACGTTATTATATTTATATTACGAAGAAAGATTTCTTTATTAGTTTTTATACCGCATTTAAAGCTGCCATAATATCCGATTATATTAAATCCGGATTTGCAAAAGCCGGATTTGTTTTATTCGATTTTAATGACGTTTTATCCGATTTAAAAATTCCTTTAGTTATATTTATATCAACCGTTTCGCCGCTTACCTTCGCCGGTTCTAGCTTTTCGCTTTTTGCGTAAACCTTTATAAATATCCGTAAAGTAATAAGATAAAGACGTTATTTGTAGAAAAAGATCAGAAATTATTAGGGTAGCTCGCCGACAAGAATGGGAAAATTAGTTGATTTGTTAGCCAAAAGTTACCTGGTATTTTGACATAAAGTTACTTTCCTGAAACAAAAGGTTACCTAATTGCGCGAAATCAACTACGTCCTTAGCAAACGTCGTAGAATTAAAAACAAACGTTTTCAAAAAAAAGGAACATTTACTATATAAAAAGGATAAGCTTTCCTGGCCGAAAAGGAAAGAGGTCGTAAAAAAATGCGGCTAATAACGGCTAAAGGTAGTCGTCGCAAAAGGGTTAAGACGAAGGAACGGAAGTGTAGCGTTTGCGGCAAGCCCGGACATAATACGCGTACTTATTAGAAAGTTATAAAGACGTTTAACGATAAAGAATCCGATTGATTTTAATTAATTTGATATGTTATGGTTGATTAATTTGAATTTGTTGTCGCGGGGTGCTACACCCATCCGGAGTACTGATCTCGTACGGTATATATAACTTATAAAGTATTAATAAAAAACGTATTTATATACATTAATAACATTTAAAATTAATTCTTACTACCGGAAGACGAAACTATAAAATAACATATAATATTATTCGTTTCTTTCGTTATATTAAAATATAGCCGTAAAGTTAATGCATTAAAAATTATAAACCATTAAATGGTAATTCTTTAAAACCGTAAAACAGGCATTTTTTATATTATAAATTGAATTACCGTATTTTATTTCAAAAAAGTATAATTTAAGCCGTTAATTGTTATTAAAAGTTCATACATAATAATAAGTTGCATAATATAAATAATATAAGGAATATAATAATCTTATAATCCCGATTAAAATTATAAAACCGTAAACCCTTTTACAGTATATATTATGTGGATATTATCTTTATAATATTAAGCGAAAAAGAAAATCCGCCTTTATTTGTAAACTTATAACGAACAAATTATTATATACAAAAGTTAACTTTATAACTATCGTGGCATATTCCGTACTAACGCCGAAACCTTTAATAATTATTTATTATATCTAACTTTTTGTTTACCCATCTAGGATTCCGATATAAAGAAATTTCGAAATTTATCCGCCATCCTAGCTATGCCGAAAGGAAAATAGCCTAGTACTAAACAGCCGAAACCCCGTATCCTTATAAGTTTTGCACCTTAACAAAAAGTTTTAAAAGCCGTAGCCGAAAATACCGGTAAACCTTAATTTAAGGTACTTATTAAGGTACCTATTAATAAATGATTTATTTAAGATCTTGGCGAAATTATTTATCCCGACAAACTTTTTATTAATAAGATTTTTATTAAAACAGCGACGAAATATACGACGGGAACCCGGAAGTATTAATTAAAACCCTAAAATAATTACCATAAAAATACCGTAACTATTAAGATCCCCAGTTAAATAGATTTTAACGTACGCGGTAAGCCTTAAAAAAAAGTTACAAAAAGTCGGCTTTAAGGGATATTACTTACGGTTACGGAAAAACAAAATTATAAAACCTAAAGCTTCCGGATTTATTATAAAACCGGGATCTTAAGTATTTCGAATTAATACTTAAGAAAAAGCGGACGTTGCAATAATTATACTTATAACAAAAAATTAGCTTTTTTAATATTAACATGAAATTATCTGTATTATTTATTTACACGTATAATCGGTCCCTTACGTTAATTAATCGACCTGAATAATGGTACTTTAAAGGTTAAAAGGACAGGAATATTTTGAAAGCTAATACGATAAGTTCGAAAAAAGGAACCGGAAAATAGGATTTAAAAACAATAAATTCGCTATTATAAATTAAGAGATATATATTAAAAAATGTTATTTGCTAATAATTACAATAACTTATAACTTATATTACCTTATATTAAAGTTTGTGAAGTTCCTTAATTTACAACATTTACTATATATTTAAAATAATATATAATTTATCCGGATTAAAAAAGAATTTAATATTTACATATTAATTAACGAACTTAAAATTAATAAAAGAAAAAATAAAAAGTAAAAGATATATTAATAATATTATTTATATTATTTGGTTATTTACTTTATGGGATTAAGTTATTTTAACATAAAAGGGATATAGTTTGAGATTTTAAGGCGACGTTTATATCCCGCAAAAACGTAAGTAAGCTGGCGAAATATACTTATAACATTTTTTACTTTAGCGAACTTCAAGATATACCGTTAAAAGCCGCAAAAAGCTAAAACGTCCGTTTCGACTTGTAATATATCGCGACGTTTATCCCGTAAAGACGTAAGTAAGTTAGCAAAATATACCTATGATATCCCTTATTTTAACGAATTTGAAAATATATTATTAAAAACCGCGAAAAGTTAGAAAGTCCGCCTTGACCCTTAATATGCCTTACTTATTAACGACCCTAAGCCCGCCTTAAAACCGAACGTATTATTTATTATTTATCTCGAGTAAAATCGGCCGGATTTTGGTTTTTAATCTTTTATTTAATATCGCGATTATGATTATTATCAGATAAGAGCCGTTTGCTTTTAATACGTAACATTATAATCTTAATAAGGATTATTACGTCGGCTTTATTTTTTAAGATATTATTTATAACGTCCGGCTACGTATTATCGCCTTTTGGTGATACCGGCGACTCCGGTAACGATATAAAAATACACGAATTATGCGAATGTAAGTACGTTAACGAAGGTAATTCCGGTAAATCGGAAATATTAGGAAAATAGAAGCCTTGGGTCGTCGTTATAAATAATAAAAATAAAGGCGGCTCCTAATTAAAAGGTTTAAAGTATTATAAACTACATATCCGGGTACGGACGTTACGATAATTAAGTTCGCAACCCCGAATCGTAAAAACGTATAAACCGTATGCCAGGTTAATATTTAAATAGCTGGGATTATAATCGAGTCCTTAATGACCAGTTTAAACCGAACGGTTATATAAGGCGTACGTTAATTTAAATTTGCCGTAACTTACAGTAATTTCGTAATTTTTTCCGACGTTTATTAAGTTTATAAAGTGATAACAATACGTACCTTATATAAACCCGTCCGAAATATGGGAATATAATGCCCTTATATTAGCTGAAAGGAATTCCGCCGTTTACGGAAAATTTCCCGTACCTTTTATAAAATAAAAAGGATGGTTTTTTCAGAAATTAAATAAAACGTAAAAAAAAGTCATTTTTAAAACATCTTAATATTGCTATTTATCGAATCCGGGAACCGTTATAACCAAATTAACTATATTCGGAACTAAATAAAAGATTTTAATTTCGTATAACTTAATCGAAAACGTATTAAATAAGAACCGTTTAAATTTAATAAAAATAAACGTTCATTTTACTTCTTTACAGTTAAACGGAAATAACCACGTAAAAAATAATTCATTTATCTGTTATTTATACAATGATTCGATTATTTCATAAATAATTTTGTTAACGAACCGGTTTTTGTTACTTTTATGTAAGTTTTTTCGAATTCGAAAGTTCCGGTACGCAAATAAAATTAAACGTACATAAATTATAATACGGTTTAACCGGAGTAAGGTTATTACGGTCCTTTTCTAACATAATAACTGCGTTTGTTAAAGATATTAAAATCGCTTTCCGTACATATTTGCCCTTAAATAACGCATACCATTAACGCTTTATTTTCATCTTATTTTATAAATCGAAATTACTTTATTTCGGAAACATATAAATAATACGAAAAATATTTAATTAGCCGAAAGATAAAACCAAGATTCGATAATTATTTTGTTTTAATTAACATTATTCGGGATAAATTATATATCGTTTTCTTTATTATTAAAGCCGGCTACGTGGACTTTTGCTAAAATATTTATAGTTTTATAAATAGTACCTTTTTTAATTTACCAAACTTAGTTTTTTTTGCTATTTTAATGTTTTTTACGGTAAACAGCTTCATTTTATACTTATCGAACGCTTAATAAATTACAAAAAGGATAGCCTGTCCATAATTAACCATATTAAATCGCTTAAAATTATAAACGGCTTAATTAAATCGTTACCATAAATTTTCTATTAAAAAGGTTTTCGGTATTGCTTATTATATTATCCGATTAATGTCCGGGATATTTATACTTAATTTAAAAGTAATAATAAATATTACGATACGGATAAAATTATTAAGTTGCTTTAATTTATCGTATACGTAAACTTAGTTCCCGTAAAGCATTTCGGAATTATAAAACTTAATAACTTTTTTTATAACCTTCGACGAATACCCCCGGCTTATTATGATTTTAATCAGGTAATTCCGAATATCCATAATTTTCGCCTTACTATTAATATAAACAATAACCTTAATACTACTACGCAAGCCGTTGAATTAAAGTTAAAAAATATTATTTAATAGCTCGGGTATATTCACTAGCAGGAAATCCAAATACGTTTAGTTTAAACGTTAACCTTTAAATATAAAAAGATTAATAATATTAATTTCAGGATAATCGATATTAAACCGTCAGACCTTTATTTTATAATTATCTTTAGTTAAATCTTTAGCTTAATTAAAATTCTTATATTTTGCCACTTTTTTTATAACGTTATTAATAATTATTATATACGTAAATTAATATACATAAATAAAAGAAATAAAACGTAGGTTACGGATATTAACATATTTAAGCCGTAAATTTTCCATTCCCGTAATAAATATTTTTTATTAATAATTATTAAGCTATGTCGTCGTTCGAAAATAAAATTTAATATAGCAGTCTGGAACTAATCGTTCGATAATTATTTAGAACTAAGAATGATATAATTATGCTATCCGGCAATTATACGCTTGAATATTTTTAAATCAAACTTTTTCGTTTCCGCGGATATTAAAATAAAAGTAAAACATAATATTGCTAATATAAAAACTGGTTATTTTTCGGCTAATTAAATTAAAGGTACGATTTAGATAATAATTAAGTTTGTTATTAAAAAAAGGTTTGAATAATTAGGGACTTTCTAAAACTTATTTTAATTACGAAAAAGATATTAAGCTTTTCGAATACCAGATTATGTACGGCATTAATTTATTTCTTTTATAAAATAGGGCTTTACCCGTTAAATATAACATTTAATATAAAGCTAATAAACCGACGGCGTAAAGTTTTTATTTAATTATCGGTTATACATATAACGTTAACGTCTAAATTAATTATGTTTATAACGGCAAAAAACCGGCAAAATTATGAGATAAAAATAAATGTGTCGCTTTAAAGTATTAGGTTTTCGAAGATTTAAAGCATATATATTAAACCCTTTAATATATTACTTATATTTGATTAATTAAAACGAAAATATGTTTCGGAGTTTATTATAGGCGATTTTAAATGTTATATATCATTATTCTGATTTATAAAGTTATGTTATTATCGTACTACCGGAAAAAAGTTAAAAAGTTAAAACATACCCAGAACGGAATTTTTAATCATTGTTTCGGGCACATTTTATTAATCGCATCGTGATTAAGACCAAATATATATAAAAAGATAAAGATTTCAATTCTATATTAAGTTTTCGTAATTACAAAATAAATAACGTTACATTAAAGTTATTTTGAAAAGGTTTGGATTAAACATATTTAAAGATTTATATAGGATTGCCCAAAACGGAGCGAAAAAATTACAACTTGCTATTAGGCCCTATTTTGAAGGTGTTAGTGTTTTTGTGGAGAGTTTCTTAAAAGGGTTTAGTTAATACATTGGAACCCTGCAGCTACTTCTTAACAGAAAGCTCTAGCCACGGCTGCGCCGCAGGCGCAGCCACAACCTCAAAAATAGGGCCTGATCTCGATGAGGTAAAAGAAATCCGGTGTACGATGGTGCGACCGATGGTTGTGCTGTCGCAGCCATAAGGGCGTTGCCGTCGCCTATTTCTCAGACCTAAACTTAGCCGTATTAGCTACAGCTTCCAGACAATAAAATCGAAAAAAGTCTTATATGCATATTAACTTATATGCGACGCATATATAAAGTCGCATACTTATCGGACTCGCCTTGGTGGCGTTACAATCTTTTTAATTTCAGTTTTTGAATTCTTTTAAAAGAAATAAAAAGGAAAATGATGATTTTGGTGGTAGTGCGGAAAACGGACCCTTATCTCGCACAACTACAACTCAGGCCTCGCTGGCTCGTTCCGGGGATTTGGGATTTGATTGGTTAATTTTTACCGTGATATAACAGTACATTAGAAACGAGCCAGTGAGGCCTGAGCTAGCTGAGAGAAGGCGCAGATTAATGCGGTAAGCAAAAGACTGGCAAAAACAACTTAGTTTTCGATTAGCCCCCGTAAATATCCCGGGCCTTATCGACGTTAACAACGCGTATCTCAAATATTACGGCGCTTATAAGATTTTTATTAGTATAACAGATAATAATAGGATAACGTCCCACACCCATAAGCGCCACACACCTATAAGCGCAACACTTTTTGGCACCTCGCAACTTACCTCACCAAGGTCAGGCCCGATTTTTGAGGTTGTGGCTGCGCCTGCGGCGCAGCCGTGGCTAGCGCTTTTGATCAAGAAGTAGCTGCAAGGGTTAGATGTATCGACTAAACCTCTTTAAGAAAAAGCTCCACAGAAATAACAAAACCTTAAAAATAGGGCCTAACATTAAGTTATGATTTTTTGGCCTTATTCTGCATATTTTTATATAAATTTTCAAAAATTTTCAATTCGAATACTTTAAAGATAGCTTTAATTTAACGTTACTTATTTTATAATTACGAAAAGTTAATATAAAATTAAAATTTTTATCTTTTTATATATATTTGGTCTTAATTAGGACGCAATTAATAATATACGCCCGAAAAAATGGCTGAAAATCTTATTCTGCATATGTTACAACCTTTTACCCTTTTTAAGCTAACATAATAATAATATAATTTTATAAACCAAAATAATAATATATAAGGCTTAAGATTACCTGTAATAAACCCCGAAACATATTTTCGTTTTAATTAACTAAATATAGGTAATATATTAAAAGGTTTAAGGTGCATACCCCAGATTTTTGAGGACCTAATATTCCAAAACGATATGTTTATTTTTATTTAATAGCTTTACCGGTTTTTTGCCGATATAGACGTAATTAATTTATACGTTAACGTTTTATATATAGCCGATAATTATATAAAGATTTTGCGTTATCGGTTTATTTGCCTTATGTTAAATGCTATGCTTAACGGATAAAGCCGTATTTTACGGAAAAAATAAGTAAATACGGTACATAATCTGGTATTCGGAAAGCTTAATATTTTTTTTGTTATTAAAATAAGTTTTAAAAAATCCTTAATTATCTAAGTTTTTTTTTTAATAACTAACTTAATTATTATCCAAGTTATACCCTTAATTAAGTTGGCCGAAGAATAATAAGCTTTTATATTAATAATGCCATGTTTTGTTTTTATTTTAATATCCGTAAAGATAAAAAAGCTTGATCCAAAAATATTCGAACGTATAGCTGCCGGGTAGCATAATTATATTATTTTTGGTTTTAAATAATTATCGAACGATTAGTTCCAAACTGCCATATTAAATCTTATTTTTAAACGACGATATAACTTAATTATTATTAATAAAACATATTTATTATCGGAATAAAAAGATTTCCGGCTTAAATATGCTAATATCCGTAACTTACGTTTTATTTTTTTTGCTTACGTATATTAATTTACGTATATAATAATTATTAATAGCGTTATAGAAAAAAAAATCGCAAAATATAACGATTTTAGTTAAGTTAAAGGTTTAACTGGATATAGTTATAAGATAAAGGTTCGGCGTTTTAATATTAATCGCCCCGAAATTAATATTATTATTTTTCTTATATCCAAAGGTTAACGTTCGAATTAAACGTACTTAAATTTTTTGCTAATTAATATCCTTAAGCTATTAAGTAATATTTTTTTAATCCAGCTTAATAACTTACGTATTATTATTAAAACCATTATTTATATTAATAGCAGGGCGAAAATTATGAACATCCGTAATTATTTAATCAAAATTATAATAAACCGGGGGTATTTATTAAACGTTATAAAAAAAGCTATTAAATTTTATAACTCCAAAATGCCTTATAGGGACTAAGCTTACGTATATAACAAATTAAAATAACCTAATAGTCTTATCCATATCGTAATATCTACCGTCGCTTTTAAATTAGGTATAAATATTCCGGATATTAATCGAATAATATAATAAAAAATACCGAAAAGCTTTTTGATAAAGAATTTATGGTAATAATTTAATTAAACGGTTCGTAATTATAAGTAACTAAATATAACTAACCATAAACAAATCATATTATTTGCATTTTATTAAGCATTCGATAAATATAAAATTAAGCCGTTTATTATAAAATTAATTAAAATAATAAAAAAAGCTTAGGCCCGGCAAGCTAAAAACCGTACCCCTTATAAAAATACGGAAGTTCTAGTAAAAATCGACGTAACGGACTCGGATAATAAAAAAAACGATACGTAATTTATCGCGAATAATCCCGATTAAAACGAAATAATTATCGAATTTTAATCTTATCCTTTAGTTAATTAAAATACTATTTATGTTATCCGTAAACCTTTTAAATAAAATAATTTTAATTTACGGAATAGGACGAAAATAAGGCCTTATTAACGTATATTATTTAATGGCGAATACGTACGTAAAACGATTTTAATATATTTAAAAAAAAATAAAGTTATTATGTTAAAAGAAAACCGTAATAACTTTATCCCGGTTGGATTTTATTACAATTTATATACGCCTGATTTTATCTATATACCTAAACCTTTAAATTCGAAAAAATCCGTATAAAAATAACTAAAAACCGGTTCGTTAAAAACGGTTATTTAGGAAATAATCGAATCATAATATAAACGATAAATAAATAAGTTATTTTTTATACGGTTATTTCCGTTCGGCGGTAAAGAAATAAAGTAAACGTTTATTTTTATTAAACTTAAACGATCTTTATTTAATACGTTTCCGAATAAATTAAACGAAATTAAAGGTTTTTACTTAATCTTAAATATAGCCGGTTTAATTAAAGCAATTCCCGGGCTTAATAAATGGTAATATTAAAAAATCTTAAAAAATTGCCTTTTTTTTGCGCTATATTTAATCCATAAAAAAACCGTTCTTTTTATTTTATAAAACGTACGGGAGACTTTCCGTAAACGGCGGAATTTGCTTAATTTAAAGTAACGGCGCCATATCCTTATACCTCGAACCGATCCATATAAAATACGGACTTTTATTACGTTATAAGCTTAATAAACGTCGAAAAAAATTACGAGGCCGTCATAAGTTACGCCCGGTCCTGATCAAAGCATACCTTATATAGCCATTCGGTTTGAACTGGTAATTAAGAACTCGACGGTAATCCCAGCAGTTCAAATACCAACCCGGCATACGGTTTATACGCCTTCGCAACTTGGAGTCGTGACCCCGGTTATCGTAACGCCCATATCCGTACGCGTAATTCGCAATATATCAGATCGTCTTAATTAGGAACCCGCTTTATCGCCCTTATTTATAACGTCGGCTTAAAGCCTATAATTCCTTAATGTTTCCGATTTACTAAAGCCGCCCTTATTACCGTACCCATATTCGCATAATTCGTTTGCTTTTATATCGTTACCGGAATCACCGGTATCACCAAAAAACGATAATACGTAATCCAACGTTATAAATAATATATCGGAAAATGAAGCCGAGGTAACAATCCTTATCGAGATTATAAAATCGCGCGCTAAAAGCAAACGGCGCTTATTTAATAATAATAATAATCGCGATATTAGGCCAAAAATTAAAAAACGAAACCCGGCCGGTCCTAATCGAAACGGATAACAAAAAACGCGTTCGACTTCAAGGCGGGGTTACGGTCGCTGATAGGTAGGGCATACTAAAGGTCAAGGCGGACGTTATAACTTTTCGCGGCTTTTAACGGTATATCTTCGAATTCGCTAAAATAAGGGATGTTATAAATATATTTCGCCAGCTCACCCACGTCCTTACGGGATGAACGTCGCGATATATTAGAGATTAAGGCGGACGTTATAATTCTTCGCGGCTTTTAACGGTATATCTTCGAGTTCGCTAAAGTAGGGGATGTTATAAATATACTTCGCCAGCTTACCTACGTCCTTATAAGATAAACGTCGTGATATACTAAAGGTCGAAACGGACGTTTTAACTTTTTGCGGTTTTTGACGGTATATCTTTAAGTTCGCTAAAATAAAGGACGTTATAGGTATACTTCGCCAGCTCACTTACGTCCTTACAGAATATAAATATTACCTTAAAATCCGAAACCATATCCCTTTTATATTAAAACAGTTTAATTGCATAAAAAAATAATCAAATAATACGAACAATATTATTAATACATTTTTTACTTACTATATTCGTTTTATTAATCCTAAGCTCGTTAAATGGTTTATGGATATTAATTCTTTTTAATTCGGATTAACCATATGTTATTACGGATATATAATAAACCTTATAAGCTAAAAAAATTAATGAATTTTAATATAACGCGTTATAAACTATAATCCATCGCAATTATTAATAAATTATACTTTCTAACTTATATCCCTTAATTTATAATACCAAGTTAATATTTTTTAAATCCTGCCTTCCGGTCCCTTTCCTTAAGCTTATCGTATTAACTTCTAAAATGTTCCCATCCTTTCCAACCCTTAAGATACCTTAATTCGAATCGATTAACTAACGTAAAAAATCGACTATACGGGTAGATAAATAATATGGATAATCTTTGGCCAATATTAAGGAAGCTATTCTTTTATTATAAATATAACTATTCCGACATCTGCTTTTCTCTAAGTACCAGCTCGAAATGTTTAAAATCCTAATCTTATAATAAATCCGGAACTCTTACGCTTTGTAATCTTGTTTTCCCGTAACCGTAAATGGTATCCTTTAAAGCCGGCCTTTGGCCACCTTTTTCTAAGGCCTACCGCATACGTTAAAATTTTTTGGCTGGGGATCTTGATAATTACGGTATTTTTATGGTGGTTAATTTAAGGTCCTGATTAATATTTCCGGGTCCCCGTCGTACATTTCATTACGGTTTTAATAAGGATTTTAATATAAATAAGTTTATCGGAATAAGTAATTTCGCCGAAACCTTAAACAAATCGTTTATTAATAAGTACTTTGATAAGTACCTCAAGCTAGGATCTACTAGTATCTCCGGTTACGGCTTTTAAGACTTTTCCCTTTAAAATGCAAAACCTGTAGGGGTACGGGGTTTCGACTGCTTAGTACTAAGCTATTTCTTTTTTAGCGTAACTAGGATAACGGGTAAATTTCGGAATTCTTTTATATCGGAATCCCATATAGGTAAACGAAAAGTCAAATATAATAAACAACCACCAAAAACCTCGACGTTAGCACCGAATATACCACGATACCTATAAAGCTAATCTTTATACATAATAATTTGTTCGTTATAAATTTACGAATAAAGGC
This sequence comes from Monosporascus ibericus, assembly GCA_004154915.1. NCBI lineage: Eukaryota > Fungi > Ascomycota > Sordariomycetes > Xylariales > Monosporascus > Monosporascus ibericus. Next base: position 248,127 of record QJNU01000011.1, on the reverse strand, counting down.
GGATTCTTTTTTCGCTTAACATCATAAAAATAATATCCATATAATATATACCGCAAAAGGTTTTACGGTTTTATAATCCTAATCGGGACCATAAAATAGCTATATTCCTGGTATTATCCATATTATGTAAATTATTATTATTTATAAACTTCCGGAAACGATTAACGGCTTAAGTTATACGTTTTTTTAAATAAAATACGATAACTAAATCTGTAATATAAAGGATACCTACTTTACAATTCCAAAAAGCCACCATCCAGTAATTCGTAGTTTTTGATTCGTTAACTTTACGGCTATATTTTGGTATAACGAAAACAACAAATAATGCTATATATTATTTTATAATTTTATTTTCCGGTAATAAAAACTGGCTTTAAATATTATTAATATATATAAATACGTTTTTTATTAATATTTCATAAGTTATATATACGTAATTAAAACCTTTAAACATTTATTTAAATGCAATTCCGATATTATCATAAGTAAGATATACGTTAAGAATGATATAACAATAAGCAAACTACGCTTTTATACATATACCAATAAACCTTATTTTATTAAGGCCTTAAAATATTATAACTTTATCGAATACTTATCTAAAGGCATAATAAGATAGCTTATTAATTGGCGCAAAATTTGAAAGGATAATATATATAATTGTAAAAAAGGTAAGAAAAATGGCGCCGTAATTAATATAACTCGCATCGAACGTTAACTTGGTGGCATTTATATTATCATATATATTCTAGTTTTTTGTTAGGTTACCATATTACGCTAAAACGCGGCTATTATACTCCGCTTTATCAAACGGCGGTAATTTTATTATGGTAATTACATAATATTAAGTATTATCGTAAAAACATTTATAAATAATAAATCTGGGGATATAATAAGTTTACCGGTAATACTTCTGGTTAATCAGGACGGGAAATAATAACTTAAGGTATAAAATGTAATAAACGGGTAAAGTTTATATGTTAAATGGTATCCGGGGAGGATTATTGGTATTAAAAAAAATATATAGCATTTTATAATATATAAACGAAGCTTATAAATAATCCATAGGTTATAAGGAAATCCGAAAATAATATATATAATCAGGATTAATATGCATACGAAATTTAAAATTATGTAATTATAAGTATATAAATAGTTAAGTTTATATGGATTATTAAATATTAATTTAAAAATTAACGTTATTTTTTTTTATAACGAAATAATAACGTATAGGGAAAAAATTAATAAATATATATAAATTATACGAAACTTTTCCTTTATTACAAATTACTTAAGGTAATTTATAAAATTCCTTTACTTAAATACATATCGAATATAATTGCTATAATTACTTAATACATAACTAACATTACCTATTTTAATATAACCTACCTTTATTCCGCATATTCTTCCACATCTTTTTATATTATAACAAATAAAATTAACGTACTTATATTATTTAATATTTAAAATATTTATTATAAAATATACCTTTATATTCTTTATAATATTAGAAGATATAAACGACCTTAATAATATATTAAAGGCCTTTTTTAAGAATCTTAACGATAATATACCTTAAATATACCCGGCAAACTTTAAACCTTTTACCAAATATATTAAATTCGTTAATAATACTATTAAAAAATAACCTTAAGGATAAATAATAAGATCCCAAATTAATAAATAACTAAAACCATTACCAAAATAACCCGCGATACAGTATAATCTAAAGCCTTATCCTAATTAAAATAATTTCGTATTAATTAAATAACATTCGACCATCTTAAAATTTAGGACGTACCTTATAAAAAGCGTATATTATACGTAACCGATTCCAGATATTAGGTTTATACCATAAGATTATATTAATATAAGGAAAAACTGGAAAATTATAAGTACCTTACGTTTTGGCGCTAAATCGACCGTATGCTAATTAAATAAATCCTACGATTAATAATAATCTTTAAATTCGGTAATATCGCGAAAAGCTTATATTATAAATAAAACTTTTTATCCTTACAAAATTTGGCATTTATACAAACGTTAAATATTAATATTGCTATTCGGAACATTTTAAAAAGTAACGTTTGATAAAATAAGATTTACGTTATGGCGGATTATACGGGCCTTATAGGTTATTAAATTACAAATTTAATTAGGGATAATTAATTAATTACGGCTTTCGTAATTTAACGGAAAGAATATATAAATTAAATACCTTGCAAACGATGCGAGAAAAGGTTTATAACTTTATAAACCGGGCCGATTAACCAGAAGGTACATATTATATAACCGTTTTATAAATATTATAATTTATAAGGTTATACGGGTAATAAATATATAAACTATATATGAGAATGCGGTAAGGAATATTTATACGCAGTTCCAAAATATAAGGTATTATTATATGGCCCGAATAAAGATTTCCAGGGAAATTTAAACCCGGATATAACGCCCAAAACGAAAATAATCCTAAATCTTATTAATATAAATAGGGTTATTAATGTATAGGTTATAATAACGTTCGAACAAAAATAAGGGCAAAAGCAGAAATTATAAAAGATACGCAAAAACGTTAACTGGTAAGTTAATTATATACGAAGTATATAAGTTAATACAAAATTATACGATATATTTAGCTATAAATAATACGATATTATTAATACGTTAATTTATTTTAATACGAAAAATTTATATAATATTATTACAAATAAAATTTCCGAACAAAACGGCCTTAATTAAAATTATATAAAATAATAATTTATATTAATATTAAAATTAAATCTTTATATAAATTATAACAAAATATAAAAATAATAAAAAAATAAAGAATTATATTAACGGTTCGTTTTCGTTTAACAAATTTTTACTTTACTTATCCGATAACGATATAAAAAACGACGGATAATTTTAATTAAAATTATTTACCGAATTATTTATAATTTATACCATAAAATTATAACCTTTTTTTATATATAGGATATTACGGTTATCCAAAACCAAATTATCCTTAACGAATTCCGTATTAAAAGTTACGTAAGTAATTACGTTAAAATTATTTATAAATTAATTTTTATTTTTTATCGTATTTAACCAATTAAGCTTACCTTCGTCGTTAATAATAGGTACGGTATCGTTAAAGTTGATAAACTTAACTTCCATAATTTTCCGGCCCGCGGCTAAAATATTTTCGGATTTTTAACCATCCTTTTTAACCTGAGATAAATATTTTTTAATAAATTAAAAATTACGAAATAAAAAATATAAATATTTAAAAATTTCCGTACGGAAATCTCGAATAATATAACGCTTATTTCGCGAAAAAGCATAACGTATATAAAATTCGCGCTAAAAAAAAATACGGTACCTAACCAAAAACGAATCTCGGAAAAAAATAATATTAACGTTATATATATTATTTTTCGATCGGCGGAGTTCGCCAGTAAACCACAAGTTATAATATTCGCCTTTTCGATTAAATACTTTCCATATTTTTTCCCTAAATTTTATAAAAGTTAAATTTAATGTTAAAATCGAATTCTTAAATACGTAATTTAATATTACAAAACGTAATATCCAATCGAAATAAAATATTTCTTTACCGTAATTAATTTAACCGGCCCCATAAAAAAGAACCGATAATATCGGTATTAACCGTTTAATATAACTAATATTACCATAACATATAATATACGAAAGGCATAAATAAACCTAAACTTTTTAAAAAAAGCGGTAATAATTTCGGAATTCTTTATCGATAGGAATTATATTATTTAACGGTTAATTATTATTAATAATCGGGTCGAAAAAGTCGTTACCTTACGGAATATTATCCGCATTAAAGATATAATTAACCCCATAATTAATTAATAAAAAAACTTCCTTTAAAACATCCTAATTAAGATTACGTCGTTTAAAAAATAATATATATAAGTTATATTTCCGAATTAAAAGATAAAATATTTACGAACTATCCGCTAAATTATTTATATTATTAGATAACATATTATTAACAAATAATAACAAAAAATCTTCGTTAAATGGATCCTTGTTTATTAACCCATTTTAATTAGGATTCCGTAATACTTCCCTTATCCACCTAACGTAATCAAAATATTTTAAAATTATATTATATACAATAATTTCGAACTTAATAATAATTAACTAAAAACATATATATTTAATAAATTCGGTAAACTGGGTTTTCGAAAAAAGATTTTCGATCGATTTATTTCTAATAATTCCGTATACGTTAAATATTTCTTTTACGAACGGTTCGTATCGAACGCGTAATTTTTATAAAAATAACGTAAATATGCAAACATTATGCATATAAAGGATAAAAAGTTTAAAAAGGTAAAACTTTGGCAATTTCTAATATAATTACGTTATCCTATTTAAAAATTAACGATCCGCTTTTAAAATTGCTTACGTTATATACGCCCCGTCGATATTATCAAGTTAATAAGTACGTACAAATATAAATAGGAAGTTTATTTATATATAAAACAAAGTAAAAACGGAAAAAAGCTACCGTTTCCTATTATATAAATCGGCTGCTTCGGCTTAACTGGCCTATATTTTCCGGATATAACTAGTTATTTTTTAATTCCCGTAAATAAGATAAAAATGATTCGAAAATTAATAAAATTATCTTTCTTTAAAATTATATATTTCCTGAAAAGTTTTTCGATAAACGTTATAAATACTTTTAATAATACCTTTGTTTTGGTTAATTATACTTAATAAAATCGAATGGCATTTATTATACGGTAAACGCTTTAATTTAAGAAAACTTAAAAACTTTTGTTTATTTCGTTTATAAAACGTATTAACAAAAATAAGGAATAAACTTTAAATAATATTAATTACGAATTAACGGGAAATATCTGGTAATACCAGATATTGTTATAACGTTTCGTAAAACCATTTTATTTTGTAATATTAATTAAGACGGAACATAAATTATTTTAACTTTCCTTTAAAAATACGGTTATAACGATAAGCAAAGGCGGTAATAAGATTTTATATAACGAAACCGTATTAAAACGTTATATTACGAACATAATTTTAAATATTAAAGTTATCGTATTAAAATATAATATCATCCTGTTATACCTAGTTATAAAGCTTAACTTATCTTAATTAAAACGGTATTATTATAAAGAAAGTAACGTAATTACCTTTATTATTTTTAATAACCGGGTTACGTCTTTATTTAACGTAATATAATTTTTATAAATATTTAACCCCCTTAATATATCGATCTTATTTCGTAATAAACTTAAAGATAATAAAAACCTGCTTAATAAATAAAGTAAATAACTGCCATTAATTTTGGAAATAATTTTAATTATAATAGTTAAAATTATAAAAAAAGGATACGTAAAAACGTCCGGATCGTTATTACTACGAAACCGTTTTACCTTTAACTTCGCATTATACGATTACCACTTTTTCCTTAAATGTATAACTATCTAATTTAAAAGCTTAAATTAATTAAGAACCAGCGTATTTATAAACCGTTAACCTTCGTCTAAGGTAATATAAATTATTTTAATATCGAATAATACATTTTCCGGCAAACGGCGAAATCCAGGCCCTTTTATAAAAATTATAAGCTTCCTATATAACGTATTATAATATTTATTTATAATGGGGTCCTAATTAATAAAAGTAATAAACTCTTGCCAACTTTCGCATATTAATAACCTATTCCGTATTCGTTTTTTTTTAATACGTTAATTAACCGATTAATTCAAATAATCGAATTAAAAACTTTGCCTAAATCCTTACAAAAAATCCAATTACGGATAAAGTTTTCAAACGTTAAATTCGTTTTTCGGTATTATTACCAGAAATTAATTATACGCGTACGTATATTCTATTTTAAAGGCGTGATTCGATAAAATTAAGAGAATTCGGATTCGTCGTATTCTAAAAGGGGGAATAATGACGCGACGTGTTCGGGCTGTAACTGATGGATACGCTGGTATTTAGGAATGGCAAAAGGGTTTTGATCAGGATTATTACGGTATTGATAATAAGCCATGATAAAGGGATTCGTATAAATATATATATAACTACAGAAAACGTTTTATTATTAAGATATTGCAGAATTTCGTTTTTCTTAATCATAAAATGTACAAAACGAACCCCTTTTTCGCATAACATGAACTCAGGCCTCGCTGGCTCGTTACGGGGATTTGGAGTTTGATTGGTTGATTTTTAGCGTTGTGGAGCGGTACTTAAGTGACTTCGAAGAAAATAGAGAACGAGCCAGGGAGGCCTGAGCTAGCTGAGGTAAGTAGCAAACACCTTTCCTTCTATATTTCATCCGTACGTTTAGAGCTGTTAATGCTTAAGCGTACATGTGACGGCTTAGGGGTTTAATCAACTATTAAACCTAGTCGTACGGTTGATGTTGGCAGTAGTATCGGGGGAAACTGAGCAATAAGGTGTTTAATAGTTACGTCTGGTAATAGCAGATTATTAAAGGTAATCTGGGTAACCAGGTTATATTATAAGCTGGTAATCTGTTTAAGTTACGGTAATAACGAACGTATATATCCTTATTTTGGCTTAAGGTACTTAAGTGGCTTAAACCTTTAAGGCCGTTAAGCCCTTTAAGCTCGTATGGCGGCTTAAGGAGCTTAAAGAGCTTGGTACGTTAAGGTTTTTAAGCCCGTTACGTAATTTATTAGCTTAGATCGGGGCTGACCTTTGGAAGATCTGACCGTTTATATTATAGCCAAAACCGTTAGGTTATAATACGATTTTTCGTTTTCAGGATTTTTGCCTTTAAAAATTAATTAATTTATTTATTAATTTTTAGTAAGTAACTTTTCTTTGTTTATACTTATTATATCGGGTCGAATTAAAAAACGTTATTTTTGTTAACGTATTAACGTTTTCGTCTTTTTAGAACTTATTAAACGTTTTAATTTTAACATACATTTTTGTTTTCGTTACGAAAAGAAAGGTATAGATTGTAAGGTTACCCGTAGTTCCGTAAAATGCATACGATACGTTCGTTATCGTGGCCTTTATAATATTTTTGGGCTTCCGGAAATAAAGTATTAAATAATTTTAAATAAAAAGGATTGCTTAAAACGTAAGAAGGAATAAGTTCGAAAGATATTACGGGCTGCTATTAATAAATTTAACCGTTTGCAAAAATAAAAACGGCTTTTTCGTCGTCGGGGTATCAAGATGGTTCGTCGTAATATAAAAGGTACGGAAATTATGAAAAAGTTTAAATGTTTAAAAAAGAAGTAAAAATAATTAAAGGCGGCGGTTACCGCAATTACGTTAGGCCAGGTCACAGATCCGGTCGACTAATTTAAACTTATAAATTAATTAACTGTTAATTAAGGTATATTCGTCGTTATTAGTAAAAGCATTTTAATAGGCGTTAAGTGTTTATAAGGTTTTTGGCGGGTTCTTAAACATTTTCGAAATTTAGGTAGTTTTTTTATTTAATTAGGTTTTCGGTAAATCCATTTCTTTTACGTATATTTATAATCCTTTTTGCTTCGTATATTAATATATCTTTTCCTGCCTTTTTTTCGTATCTTATACTAACTTTAATAATATTTATTACTAACTTAATATGACGGCTAAGAGGTTTAACCAACTATTAAACCTAGTCGTACGGTTTATGTTGGCAGTAGTGTCGTGGGAAACTGAGCAATGATACGTTTAATAGTCACGTTTGGTAATAGCAGATTGTTAAAGGTAATCTGGGAAACCAAGTTGTATTACAAGCTGGTGATCTATTTAAATTATGGGAGAAATAAGTATATATATCTCGGCTAGGATTCCTTTGGATCCGTTCATTTATCCGGATCCGTATCGTATAAATGCATTGGATTTTTATGGATCCGGAGATCTATCCGGGTCCGTATTGTTTAAATGCATGGATTCCTTTGGATCCGTTTATCTATACGGATTTACGTTACGTAACCGGGTCGGGGGTGCTTTAAGTCTTATTCCGACCGTATGCCCAAGCTGGTAAAATGTTAGTTTGTAACACGATTTCTTTTTTTTATGATTTTTGCCCTTAAAGATCTACAAACTGGGTAAGCTTTTCTTTTTTTTTATTACATTTATTATGCCCAAGGGAATTATTAAGAAGGTTGTTAAGTTGCGATAACGCCTTGACTAGAAAAAGGAGCGTAAAAAGTTATCTTCCGATATCGAAGATTCCGGCTTCGAAGTTATGCCTTGTTCCACGTGTTTTTTGCGGAAGGAAAAATGTGTTATGGCTAAGAATATGGCTCGTCGTTAAAACTGCGTTCGTTATAAGAGGGATTATGATGGTTCGGGCATTCCGATTGATTTTTTGCGTAATATTTATCGGAAAAAAAAAAGATTAAAACGTAAGGAGGTTTTTGCCGAAAAGAGTTTTTTTTAGTTATAACGGGATATGAACGAATTTATCTCCCGTTTCCAGCGGTTACTTTAATAGCAACAGTTCTTTCGTACTAAAGGTATCGAAATAATTAATCGTAATTTGTAATCGTTGGACGAATTAAAGGAACAGAAAAAGGCTGAGGTGGAAGCTGCTACGTAAGCCGTTCAGGCTACGGGGGTGGATGGCTTATTTGATCCCGAGACCGCTAATTGGTCCTTTCCGGCGGACCTTGATTAAAAAGCTATTTTGAACGCTGCCGGTTTTGCTGGTGAAAGTTCCTTAACAGGCGCTGGGCGTTTATGAGGTTTTTGGCAGGTTCCCAGGTGTTTTCGGAGTTTGGATAGTTTTTCTATTTGATGAAGTATTTAGTAAGTCCGCTTTTCTTTCGTATATCCAGGATTCTTTTTATTTTGTATGTTAGTATATCTTTTTTTGCCTTTTTTTCGTATTTTGTGTTAATTTTGATGGTATCTGCTGTTAATTCGAATAAGGAAACGTAAAAAACTGGATAAAGTTTAACCTTAGGTGGTAATTTTAATTGGTAGTTATTTTTTAAGATTTTCTTGATGATCTTATATGGGCCGATATATTTAAAGTTAAGTTTTCTATTTGGTCGCTTAGTTTAAATGTTTTTGGTAATTAAGTAAACCATCTGTTTTTTAAAAGGTTGGTCTTTTTAACCTTTTTTTATTATAATGTTTTATTATTTGGTTACGTACGAATTTAAGTTTTGTTTTTATTTCCGCGTATAATTCTTTAAGTTATTTTGATATAAGGATTACTTTAACGTTAATAAGGCCTTTGCGTGTATATTTGTAAACTTTAGATATGAAACTAAAGTTGACGTTTGCTAGAGTTGTTTTGGTGTTTTCATGGTAATTGGTATTATAGGCCAGCTGTGCGATAGGTAGCTTCTGGACTTAATCGTTTTGTTCGTAGTTAATATAGTATTGTAAGTAAGTTTTTAATGTTTAGTTAATCTTTTTTATTTGTCCGTCTGTTTAGGGTTTAAATGCGCTGGATAGTTTATGGTTTAGGCCTAGTTGCGTTATAAGTCTTTGCTAGAATTTTAAAATGAACGTTATTTTTTTGCTTAAGATAATTTTTGTTGGTAATCCGTATATTCCTAATATGTATTTTAGGAAGATATAAGCCAGTTGTTTTGCGTTTATGTCCTTATTATACTGTAAGAAATAAGAAAACTTTGTAAATCGGTTAATAATTATAAAGATACTGTTATAGTATATACCCGTAGCTGGGTCTTTTAAAAGTAAGAGTTTGGTGATAAAGTTGAAGGTAATTAAATCCCATAATTGTTTTGCGATTAATAGCGGTTATAGTTTTCCATATGGTTTATGTTGTCGAATTTTTGCCTTATTGCAGATATAGTATTATTATCGTACTTTTTTTATTATTGATTTTATTTTAAGCAAGTAATAAGTACGTTATAGTCGTTTTAAGGTTTTGTGGATCCCTGGGTATCCGTATAACGGATGTTCGTATATGTTTCGTATTAATATTTCTTGGTATTTTTCTAGGACTTGTGTTTTTTCCATATTTTTGGTTTTTAGGTAAGTTATCGTTATATTCCTGGATTTTCTGGTGCAGATTAAGGGGTGTTACTTTAATTGTTGTTATCTGTCGTAATTGCAAGTATTCTTTTGGTATGGTGTCGAAGATCTAGTGGTTAACCTTGGTCACTTTTTTTTTAAGGTCTGGTTTTCGGCTAAGTACGTTTGCTTTGCCATTTTCTGATTCCTTTTGGTAGATAATAACAAAGTTATATTTTGCTAATTTTTCGGCGTAACGTAGTTATTATCTTATAAGTTTTCTGGTGGTAATAAAGCGAATAAGGTTTTTGTAATCGGTATATACCTTAACTTAATAAAGGTTTCCCTTAAGGTAGTATTTAAACTTTCGGAAGGCCTTGACGATAGTTATGAAATTTTTATTAAAAATGGCGTAATTTAATTTTGATTTTTTTAACTTGGAAGAATAAAAGGCGATAAGGTGTAAGTAATCTTAATTATCGCGGTATTTTATTATTGCGCCTAAAACGTCATCCGAAGCGTCGGTTTTAAGTTTAACTAGACGGTTTAGGTCGTATATAATTAATACTAGCTCGCTAATAATCGTATCTTTAATTTTTTAGAAAGCGGTTTTTGTTTTTATCGTTTAAAGGAACTTATTATTGTTTCGTTAAGTTGGATAATGGTATAATTATTTTGCTAAAGTTCCGAATTGTAAGGGAATAGAAAGGACTAGCCACTCCGCCACATGATCCAAAAGATCAGCAGTTCCAACGCCAATTGGCGTTGGAAGTCCTTGTCCGCACTAAAGTAGGGAACCCCCGCGGTCATTCCCTTACACGAATAAACTTTCTGTAATAATTGGCGAATCCGAAAAAGGCTTATATTTCCTTAATTATGGTGGGCGTGTTTTACTTTTATACCGTAACGATTTTCTTAAGGTTTATCTTGATGTATTTTAAGGTAATGATATGTCCTAAAAATTCTACTTCTTACGTATGGAACTGGCTTTTCTTTGTATTGACGAATAAACTGCCGTTTTATAAGGCCTAAAGAACTATATGAACGTATCTTATATATTTCTTTTTGTTTCTTAAATAAATAAGAATGTCGTCGAGGTAATAAATAACGAAAATGTTTAAGTATTTTTTAAGTACATAATTAACCATCCGTTAAAAGGTTACTAATACGTTCGTAAGTCCGAAAGGTATAATGAAATATCCGAAAAGTCCGTACTTCGTCCTAAAGATTATTTTCCATTCGTATTTTGGTTTAATGCGGATTTGATTATATCCTTTTTTAAGATTTAGGGTTATAAATTAATTTGTTCCGTAAAAACGATCTTTTATTTCTTTAATTAAAGGTAACGGTATTTTATTTTTAACTATGATATCGTTTAGCTATTTATAATTAATAATTAAGCATAGCTTTCCGTTTTTCCTTGGTATAAAGAATATAGGATATCCGGCCGATAAATTAGAATATCGTATATAACCTTTCCGAAACTTGTTTTTAAGGTATTTACGTAATACCTATAATTCCGTTTTATTAAGGTTGTAGATCGGATAAAATCTAATCGATATCCCTTTTTAAGGACTATTTTATGGTTTTATTTGCTATGTTTTAGTAATTTCGTTTCGAATTCTTTTCGAAATAATTGTTCATATCTGTAGTATTATGGAAGTATATTGGCCATAATCTCTAGCTTTAAGGGCTAATGCTATAAGAGATCGTTTATTTTTCGTAATTTTATTTTCATGGTAGCAATAATGCGTCGTATCTTTTTATGGTACCCTTATTCTTTTTTATGTTTTGTTTTTATAGGTAATAAAGTTTCTATCGTATTTCTATGCTTATATTTATCGCTATTTTCGATCAAGTATCAAGATCTTTTCGTATCTTGCTTCTTTTTATCAAATAGATATAAAGCGAACTTTACCTAACCAATTATCTAATCAATTAAAGGGTTATATTAATATAACCATAGTTTTCCGAAAATCATATCGCAATTCCCTATCAGAATAACGTCGAAATTTGCTATCTGGTTTCGTCCGTTAACGAAAATTTCGAAATAATTAATTTCGCAGCTGATTTTTCCGTTATCGTAAATAAATGCCTAACCTTTTACGTTCTTAACGATATAAGGTTTTATCTTTTCCTTCTATGGTAATTAAAGTCGGTTAACCGTATCCGGCGTAATATAATTACTTTCTATTACTCCGTAATTCATAAATACGGTAAATTAATCTGTCTTAATTCGTACTTACAAAATAATAAGGTCGTTCTTAGCTCCTATCGTCGTAGTTAAAGCCCTTTTAAGAAGTTCCTACTGGCTTCTCCGAGTTTTACCATCCTACGGCTTTCTTATAAATAACGTTCGTCTTTTAACTTATCTTTTAACACCTTAATACGCTTTTAATTTTATACGTTAAGGGCTTTTAATTACTTTAACTATCTTTTTTATCTGCGTAAAGTAACTTCGAGTAAAAGGATATATGTTTGGATGTTTTTTTAATAATATATTTTGGTTCGGGGATTGCTTATCCCTTTTGTCGTACTTAAAACTAGGCATCGTATTACCTTATATTTTTATTTTCTTTCTTTATTTCGTCTTTAATTTCCTATTACTTGTCCGGGTTATCCGTAAAAATTAAACGGAAGTTTAATTTATTAATTATTTCCAAAGACGCCTTTATAACTATTTAATAAATTTATTCTTTTTCCGTTTTATAATTGTACCATCCGTAATGGCATATAAGATCTTTATTAAGGTAATTATTTCCTCGGGCCAACTTATCGCTATCGTGATAATGTTGACGGTATCTTTCGAAGCGAATACCCTTAAATATCTGTACTATCGTTAATCCCTAGGATCTTTTCCGGTTTGATTATAAAAGTCGAATCCCTAGTTATACATCCGTATAAATCGTTACTCGATATACCGTTTTTCTTCCATATATCTAAGGTAATAAGTACGTTTGTACTAGACAATATAAAGTTTTCCGTATCGGTCGGGTTATTCTGGCGGTAGGTTCTCGTTCTAACCTTGGTATTCCTTAATTTATGCGTTTAATTCCAACTGTTCGTACCGCTATCGCAGTTTTCTTTGGGAACGGAAAAGTAACTTATCCTTTAAAAGCTCCTTCTATCCGTCGTATTCTTTTAACCATTAGGTTATTATAAATCCTGTAATAAAGGCTCGCTGTTTTTAAATGGTTACTTAGGACAACTTTTTGGCTTTTTATAATCGCTATTATACTTCCTTAAAGGGATCGTAATTATCCCTAATTCTGATTATATTAATTAATCTGTTATCATTTCTTTAGTTATTTCGAGGCGGTCCTTAAGGAACCGGTATCCAGGCGTTCTATCGTGGCTTCTTGGGTACCTTGTATTAAAAAGCTTTGTGTCCCATTTTGTTATAATTAAAGCACTTAATAATACGCGGGTTGCGATACTGGATTACGCCTAATTCCATGGGTCCTGGTACCGTTCCATAAAATGTATTGGTTTTTCGCGGCGTACTGGTACTAGGGGGATACTTTCGTTTGTTATTTTGTTGGTCCTTAAAGTATCGAATCCTCCAGGTATATTGCTGATCGTCGATCTTAACTACCATAGCGATATAATCCACCAACCTTTCGGAACGTTTATCCCTAAATAATTCTTTTTATACCTCCCTTTTTAGGCCATTAAAAAATATAGCTATTAATACCTTTTATCCCTAATTAATTTTCGAAGCTAATTAAATAAAGGAATCGCCATATCCGAAGGCTAATCTTTTCTGCTTCAAATCCTTAATTTTCTTTTTAGTCTTAATCTTTTCGTCTACCATTCCGAACGCCTTTTTCAGTTTTTCTTTAAACCTTTCATAATCGTTATAGGTGTTCGTAGTTTTTACGGACCTTTGTTAAGGAGGTTTAATAATCCACTTACGAAAAGTAGGCTTAAACCAAATAACCACATTTCCGGTTAACTGCCTTATAGCGAGCTAAATTCGAAAGGTAAGCGTTACGAATTTAATGGGGAAGTACTTAAAGTAAGCACGGCATTCCGTAAGAAATTATTATAACTTGGTTATGGTTCCGTCGAAAAGGGTAGGCTTGGTAAGCTTTAAAACTTTTCCGGCTTTTTTACCGTAAGCTGCTTAGTAGGTTATGCTGGCTGATCCGGTTAATCAGGCTGCTCCATGTTTGCTTATTTTACCAGCTCGACCTTTTGGGCTTCCAGTTGGTTACGGGTCTCCTTGAGCGTATTGGTAAGTTCAATCTTGTCGTTAATAAGCTACGTAACTGCGTTAATCAGCTAATCAAATCGTCGCAAGGTTTTTTCCTAAGAAAGACTAGGTCGAGTTTCTTTATTATCGAAATCCATGGGGTTATTCTCAGGTACCTAAAAGGTTTTCTTAAAGGCGGGTTGCTTACTGGACGACATAATGTTAAAAATATTGCTTAAAGTTTGATAATACTGCTAAATAAAAGCTTGTAACGTATAACGGCTAAAGGGTTTAACCAATTATTAAACCTAGTCGTACGGTTTATGTTAGCAGTAATATCGTAGGAAACTGAACAATAATACGTTTAGTAGTTACGTCTAGGAATAGCAGATTGTTAAAGGTAATTTGGGTAACCAAATTGTATTATAAGCTGGTAATCTTTTTAAACTATGGAAGTAGTAAGTATATATATTTCGGCTAGGATTCCTTTAAATCCGTTCATCCATCCGGATCCGTATCGTGTAAGTATCTTAGATTTTCATAGATCCGGAGATTTATCCGGATCCGTATTATTTAGATGCATGGATTTCTTTGGATCCGTTTATTCATACGAATTTACGTTACGTAACCGGGTCGGAGATGCTTCAAGTCTTGTCCCGACCATGTGCCCAGGCTGGTAAGGTGTTGATTTGTAACACTTAAGTAAAGAAATGTAAAAGATTAAGTGGAATTTAACTTTAGGTAATAATTTTAATTAATAATTATTTTCTAAGATCATCTTACTAATATTATATAGTTCGATATATTTAAAGTTAAGTTTTTTATTTAGTTATTTAATTTAAATATTTTTAATAATCAAGTAAATTATTTCCCTTTTTTAAAAAGTTAAACCTTTTAACCTTGTTTGGTTATAATATTTCTTTATTTAATTACGTAGGTATTTAAGCGTTGTTTTTATTTTCGTATGTAAACATTTAAAGTATTTTAATATAAAAATTACTTTAACGTTAATAAACCCTTTACGTATATTTTTATAAAGTTTTAATATAACATTAAAGTTAACTTTTATTAAAGTTATTTTAATCTTTTCGTAATAATTAGTATTATAAGCTAATTAAGTAATAGGTAATATATGAACTTAATTATTTTATTTATGGTTAATATAATATGGGAAGTAAGTTTTTAATATTTAGTTAATTTCTTTTATTTATTTATTTATTTAAGATTTAAAAACGTTAAATAATTTATAATTAGGCTTAATTATGCCATAAGCTCTTGCCAAAACTTTAAAATAAATATTATGGTTTTATTTAAAATAATTTCCGTTAATAATGGGTATATTTTTAAAATATATTTTTAAAAAATATAAGCTAATTATTTTATGTTTATATGGTTATTATATAGTAAGAACTAATACAATTGTGTAAATTAATGAACGATAATAAACATCCTATCGTAATATAGGCTCGTAATTATGTTTTCTAATAATAAAAGCTTAATAATAAAGTCGAAAATGATTAAATCCTATGGTTATTCTACGATTAATAATGGCTATAATTCTTTATATGGTTTATGTCGTCGAGCTTTTACCTTATTACAAATATGAGATTATTATTATACTTTCTTTATTATTAATTCTATTTTAAAAAAGTAATAAGTACGTTCTAATCGTTTTAAAGTTTTGTAAATCTTTAGGTATCCGTATAATAGGTATTCGTATAAATTTCGTATTAATATTCTTTGATATATTTTTAAGATTTATATTCTTTCCCTTTTCTGGTTTTTAAGTAAGCTGTTATTATATTCTTGGATTTTCTGGTATAAGTTAAGGGCTATTACTTTAATCGTTGCTATTTATCGTGGTTATACGTATTCTGTTAATATGGTATCGAAGATCTAGTGGTTAACCTTAATGACCTTTTTTTCGAGGTTTTGTTTGCGATTAAATACGTTTGCCCTGCCGTTCTTTAATCCCTTTTGGTAAATAATAATAAAGTCGTATTTTGCTGGTTTTTCGGCGTAATGTAATTATCGTTTTGTAAGTTTTTTGGTAATGGTAAAGCGAGTAAGGTCTTTGTGGTCGGTATATACTTTAACCTGGTGGTGGTTTTCCTTAATGTAATGTCTGAATTTTCGAAAGGCCTTGATAATGGCTATGAATGTTTTGTTAAGAATAGCGTAGTTTAACTTTGTTCCTTTTAATTTGTAAAAGTAAAAGGCGATAGGGTGTAGGTTGCCTTGATCGTCGCTGTGTGACGGCTAAGGGGTTTAACCAACTATTAAACCTAGTCGTACGGTTTATGTTGGTAGCAGTGTCGTGGGAAACTAAGCAATAAGGATAAGCAATAGTCACTCCTGGTAAGAGCAGATTGTTAAAGGTAATCTAGATAAATAAATTGTATTATAAGCTCGTAGTTTATTTAAGCTATAGTAATAACGAACGTATATATCCTTATCTTAGCTTAAGGTGCGTAAACGGCTTAAACCTTTTGTTAGTTAAATCCCCTTAAATCCTTTTAAACCTTTTCGTAACTCGACTAGCTTAAAACCTTTAAGCTAATAAATATCGTTAAGTTTTTTAAATCAATTACGTAATATTTAAGTTCAGGTGTGGGCTAAAGTTTTAAAGGTCCGACTATATATATTATAACTAAGATTGCTAGGTTATAATACAATTTCTCCCCTTTAGGATTTTTACTCTTAAAAGTTAATTTGTTTATTTATTAATTCTGGTAAGTAACCCCCCCTTTTTATACTTATTATGTCAAGTCCAATTAAAAAATGTCGTTTTTGTTAACGTATAACGTTTTGGTTCTTTTAAAACGTATCGATCGTTTTGGTTTTACCATGTCGTCGAAGTTTTCTTATTTTCGTTGCAAATCTGAAAATAAGGTTTATAAGGCGTATTATAGTTCTGGAAAATGTACGTGTTATACTGAATACGGGCGTTATAATTAATTTACTTTTTTGGAACTTAAATATAATAAGCTTATTGCAAAAAAAGATCCATTAAAATTAACAAAACGTATGGCTAAAAAAGAGTTGCTTAAGCTGCAGCAACATTTATTCAAGTTATTTAGTCGTTTAGTTCGTTTACGTAAACAGAAAAAACTTTTTCGTTTCCGTGGCGTCGAGATGTTCCGTCGTAAGGTTTAAAATGCGGAAGCCATAAAAAGGTTTAAACGTTTAAAAAAGGACCAAGAATAATTAAAGGCGGCAGTTACTATAATTACGTCAGGCCAGGTCGCAAATCCGGTCAATTAATTTAAACCTATTAATTAATCAATTACTAATTAAGGTACAGCCGTTGTTATTAGTAAAAGCTTTTTAATAAGCGTTAAGCGTTTATAAAGCTTTTGGCGGGTTCCTAGGTATTTTCGAAATCTGGATATTTTTTCCATTTAATCAGGTATTCGGTAAATCTATTCTTTTTACGTAGATTTATAATCCTTTCTGCTTCGTATATCGCTATATTTTCTTTTACCTTTTCCTCGTATCTTATATTAATTTTAATAGTATTTATTATCAACTGCAGTAAAAGAACCTAAGAAATTAGGTAAAGTTTAATTTTAGGTAATAATTCTAATTAGTAATTATATTTTAAGAATTTCCTATTAATTTTATATAATCCGATATATTTAAATTTAAGTCTTTTGTTTAATTCGTTAAATTGAAAACTTTTAGTAATTAGGTAAATTATCTCCTTTTTTAAAAATGTTAATAATTTTAATCTTTTTTAGTTGTAATACTTGATTATTTAATCCCGTACGAATTTAAATTTTGTTTTTATTTTCGTATATAATTATTTGAAGTATTTTAATATTAATAACGCCTTTACGTATATCTTTATAAACTTTTAATATAAGACTAAAATTAACGTTTATTAATATCGTTTTAATACTTTCGTAATAACTAGTATTATAAGCTAATGAAGCTGTTCGTAATTAATATAATATCGTCAGTAAATTTCCAGTATTTAGTTAATGTTTTTTTATTTATTTATCTATTTAAAGTTTAAAAACGTTACATAATTCGTAATTTAAACCTAATTATGTTATAGGTTTTTGCCAAAATTTCGAAATAAATATCATTTCTTTATTTAAAATAATTTTCATTACTAATCCGTATACTTTTAATATATATTTTAAAAAGATATAAACTAATTATTTCGGGTTTATATCCTTATTATATAATAGAAAATAGGAAAACTTTATAAATCGGTTAACGATTATTGAAATGCTATTATAATATGTACCCGTAATTAGATTTTTTAATAATAAAGGCTTGTTAATGAAATTAATAGTAATTAAATCTTATAATTATTTTACGATTAATAATGGCTATAATTCTCCGTATGGTTTATGTCGTCAAGTTTTGGCCTTATTATAAGTATGGCATTATTATCGTATTTTCTTTATTATTAATCTTATTTTAAGAAAGTAATACATACGTTATAATCGTTTTAAGGTTTTGTAAATCCTTAGGTATCCGTATAATTAATAGTTATATATGTTTCGTATTAATATGTCCTAATATTCTTTTAAAATTTGTATTTTTTCCATTTTTTAGTCCTTAAGTAAATGATCGTTATATTTTTGAATTTTCTAATATAGATTAAAAGGTACTACTTTAATTATTGCTATTTATCGTAATTATAAATATCCTTTTGGTATAATATCGAAGATCTGGTGGTTAACCTTAATTACCTTTTTTTTCGAAGTCTGGTCTTCGACTAAATACGTTTGCTTTGCCGTTCTTTAATGTTTTCTGGTAAATAATAATAAAGTTATATTCTCCTAGGTTTTCGGCATAACGTAATTATCGTTCTATAAGTTTTCTGGTAGTAATAAAGCGAATAAGGTTTTTGTAGTCGGTATATACCTTAACCTGGTACAGGTTTCCTTTAAGGTAATATTTGAATTATCGGAAGCCCTTAATAATGGCCATAAATTCTTTACCGGGAATGCCGAAATTCAACTTTATTCTTTTTAATTTATAAAAGTAAAAGGCGATAAGATGTAAGTTACCTTAATCGTTACGGTATCCTGCTATTATGCTTACAACGTAATCCGAAGCGTTGGTTTCAAGTTTAACTAAGCGGCTTAAATCGTACATAATTAATATGAACTCGTTAATAATCGCATTTTTAAACTTTTGGAAAAAGGTTTCCATTTTTGTCGTTTAAAAGAACTTATTTTTTTTTTCGTTAGGTTAAATAATAATATAGATATTTTCCTAAAGTTTCGAATAAGCTTCCTATAATAGGTAACGAATGCGAAAAAGGTTTGCACTTTTTTAATTATAGTAAGCGTTTTTTATTTCTATATTATAGCGATCTTTTTAAGGATTATCTTAATATATCCTAGGGTGATACTATGTCCTAGGAATTTTACTTTTTGCGTATGGAACTAACTTTTCTTTATGTTAATTAGGAGGTTGGCGTTTTATAGGGCTTGGATTACTCTATAAACGTATCCTATATGTTCTTTTTTGTTATGACCTAGCGGTCTTGGCCGCAACACACACAGTCGGACCTCTAAGACTTCAGCCCCGACCTAAGCCCAAATGTCACGTGACCAGCTCAAAGAGCTCAACGGTCCTCATTGGGCCAAGGGTCTTGAGCCAGTCGAGCCACGAGAGGGCTCAAAGGAACTTAAGGGAACTCAACTAACAAAAGGGTTTGAGCCGCTTGAGCACCCTGAGCCGAGATGAAGATATATACGCTCGTTATCACCATAGTTTAAATAGATCACCAGCTTGTACTACAACTTGGTTACCCAGATTACTCTGGACAATCTGGTATTACCAGACGTGACTATTGTTTACCCTATTGCTCAGTTTCCCACGAAACTACTGCTAACATAAACCGTACGACTAGGTTTAATAGTTGGTTAAACCCCTTAGCCGTCACACTTTTTATTTCTCGAATAGATTAGAATGTCGTCGAGGTAACAAATAACAAAGATATTTAAGTATTCCCCAAGTACATAGTTAACTATTCGTTAAAAGGTTACTAATACGTTCGTAAGTCCGAAAGGCATAACGAAATATTCGAAAAGTCCGTACTTCGTTTTAAAGGCTATCTTTTTTTTATGTCCTAAATTAATACGAATTTGATTATATCTTTCTCTAAGATTTAGGCTTATAAACCAACTTATTTCGTAAAGGCAATTTTTTATTTCGTTAATTAAGGGTAACGGTATCCTATTTTTAATTGTAATATTGTTTAGTTGCTTATAATCGATAATTAAGCGTAACCTTTCGTTTTTCCTTAGTACGAAAAATATAGGATACCCGGCTGATAAACTGGAACGTTATATATAACCTTTTCGAAGCTTATTTTTAAGGTATTTACGTAATACCTATAATTCTATTTCGTTAGAGTTATAGATTAAATATATTCTAATTAATATCCCTTTTTTAAGGATTATCTTATAGTTTTATTCGTTATGTTCTGGTAATTTCGTTTCGAATTCCTTTCGAAACAATTATTTATATTTGTGGTATTATAGAAGTACGTTAGTTATAATTTCTGGCTTTAAGGGCTAATTCTATAGGTAATCGTCTATCTTTCGCAACTTTGTTTTAATAGTAACGATAATACGTCGTATTCTTTTATAGTGTCCTGATTTTTTCTCATGTTTTATTCCTATAGCAGGTAAGGGTTTTGTCGTATTTTTATATTTATATTCGTTGCCATCTTTAATTAAATGTTAAGATCTTTTTATATCTTAGTTCTTCTTATCGAATAGATATAAAGCGAATTTTACCTAGCTAGTTATCTAATAGATTAAAGTGTTGTACTAATACAACCATAGTTTTCCGAGAATTATATCGTAATTCTTTATCGGAATAATATCGAACTTTGCTATCTGGTTTCGTTCGTTAACGAAGATCTTAACGTGATTAATCTTGGGGCTAATCTTTCCGTTATTATAGGTAAATACTTAACCTTTTACATTTTCGGTAATATAAAGTTCCATCTTTTCTTCTTATGGTAATCGAAGTCGGTTAACCATATCCGGCGTAATATAGTTACCTTTTGTTACTTCGTAATTCATAAATGCGGTGAATTAGTATGTCCTAATTTTTACTTATAAAGTAATAAGGTCGTTTTTAGCTTTTATCGTTACGTTTAAAGCCTTTGTGGGAAGTTTTTGCTAGTTTTTTTGGGTGTTACCATCTTGCGGCTTTTTTATAAATGGCGTTCGTTTTTCAATTCGTTTTTTAACGCCTTGATACGCTCTTGATTTTATGCGTTAAAGGTTTGTAATTACTTTAGTTATCCTTCCTGTCGGCGTAGAGTAATCTTAAATAAAAGGATTTGTATTTAAAAGTTTCTTCTGTTAATGTATTCTGGTTCGGGGGCCTTTTATCCCTCCTGTCGTGCTTGAAATTAGGTATCGTGTTACCTTATATTTTCGTTTCTTTTCTGGATTTCGTTTTTAATTTTTTATCGTTCGTTCCAATTATTTATAAAGCTTAAACGGAAGTTTAAATTGTTAATTACTTTTAAAAATGCCTTTTTAATTATTTGGTGGACTTATTTTTTCTTTGTCTTATAATCGTACTATCCGAAATGGCATATAAGATCTTTATTAGGATAAGTCTTTTTTTCGGGCCAACTTGTTGTTGCCATAATGATACTAACGGTATCCTTTAAGGCATATATTTTTAAATGTTTATCTTATCGTTAATCCCTAAAATCTTTCCCCTTTTGATTATGGAAATCGAATTCTTAATTGTATATCCGTCTAAGTCCCTTTTCGATATATTATTGCTTTTTTACGTATTTAAGGTAATGGGCGTATTTATACTAGATAGTATGAAGTTTCCCGTACAGCTCTGACTGTCCTGATAGTAGGTCCTTATTTTGTCCTTGGTACCTTTTAATTTATGCGTTCAATTTTAATTATTCGTACCGTTATTACCGTTTCTTCTGGGAACGGGAAAGTAGCTTATCCTTTGTTAGCTCTTTTTATTCGTTATGTTCCTTTGGTTATTAGGTTACTGTAAGTCTTGTAGTAAAGGTTCGTTATTTTTAAATGGCTACTTAAAATAGTGTTTTCGCCTGTTATAATCCTTGTTATACTGCCTTAAGGGGATTATGGTTATCCCTGATTTTGATTATATTAATTAAGTTGTTATTATCGTTACCTTGGTCGTTTCGTAAAGGTTCTTAAGGAACTGGTATCCAGGTATTCTGTTGTGGTTTGTTAGGTGCCTTGTACTAAAAGGCCTTATATCCTATTTTGTTATAATTAAAGCATTTAATGGTACGCGGGTTAAGTTATTATACTGCGCCTAACTTTATACCTCCTGGTGCCGTTCCATGGGACGTATTGGCTTTTCGTAGTATGTTGGTGTTAGGGGTGTGCCTTGGTTTGTTATTTTGTTGGTTCTTGGAATATCGAATCCTTTAAGTGTATTGCTGGTCGTCGATTCTAACTACTATAGCGATGTAGTTTACCAACTTTTCAGGGCGTTTATTTTCAAATAGTTCTTTTTATATTTCTTCCTTAAGGCCCTCGAAAAATGTATTTATTAATATTTTTTATCCTTGATTAATTTTCGAAGCTAACTAAATAAAGGAATTATCGTATCCAAAAGCTGATCTTGTTTACTTTAAACTTTTGATCTTTTCTTTAACTTTAATCTTTTCTTTTATTATTCCAAATGCCTTTTTTAATTTTTCCTTAAATCTTTCGTAATCGTTATAAATATTTATGGTTTTTGCAAACTTTTATTAAGGGGGTTTGGTAATTTATTTACGACGGGTAAGTTCGAATTAAGTGGCCGCATTTCCGGTTAATTATTTTATTACGAACTAAATTCGAAAGATAAGCCTTATAAATTTAATTAGGAAATATTTAAAGTAAATACGGCATTCCGTAAGGAACTATTATAATTTAATGTTTATTACGTTAAAAAGAGTAGGCCTAATAGGCTTTAAAACTTTTCCGGATTTCTTACCGTAAGTTATTTAAACAGGTTATGTTAGTTAGGCTAGTTAATCCGGTTAATCGGTTTGTTTTATATTCGCTTATTTCTTTTTAGCTTAATTTGTTAAGCTTTTAATTAATTGCGGGTTTTTATGGGTATTAATAAGCTCGATTTTACCCTTCCTAAGTTATATAACTACGTTAATTAATTAATTACGTCGGCGTAAGGCTTTTTCCTAAGAAAAATTGAATCGAATCTCCTTATTATCGGAATCCATAATATTATTTTCGGGGATTTAAAAGTTTTTTTAAGGACGGGTTGTTTATTGGACGCTATAATGTTAAAGGTATTACTTAAAGTTTAATAATATTACTAAACAAAAATTTGTAACGTATATTGGTTAAAGGGTTTAATTAATTATTAAACCTAATTATACGGTTTATGATAATAATAATGTTATAGGAAATTAAATAATAAGAATAAAAAATAATTACGTTTAATAATAGCAAATTATTAAAGGTAATTTAAATAACCAAGTTATATAATAAATTAGTAATTTATTTAAGCTATAATAATAACGAGCGTATATATCTTTATCTTAGCTTAAGGTGCTTAAACGGCTTTAATCTTTTTATTAGTTAAGTTTCTTTAAATCCTTTTAAGCCTTTTTATAATTCGATTAACTTCAATCTTTTAGGTTAATAAGGATCGTTAAGTTCTTTGAGCCAGTCACGTAATGTTTAAGTTTAGATCGGGGCTGTAGTCTTGGAGGTCCGACTGTGTGTGTTGTAGCCAAGACCGCTAGGTTATAACACGCGGTGTTTGGTAATTGCGCTTAAAGCATAATCCGAAGTATCGGTTTTAAGTTTAATTGCGCGGTTTGGGTCGTACATGATTAGTATTGGTTCGTTGGTAATCGTATATTTGATCTTTTAAAAGGTAGTTTTTGTTTTTGTCGTTTAAAGGAATCTGTTTTTTTTTTGTTAGGTTGGATAGTAGCGTAGTTATTTTGCTGAAGTTTCGAATGAACTTTTTGTAGTAGTTGGCGAATCCGAGGAAGGCTTGTACTTTTTTAATTGTGGTGAGTGGTTTTTATTTTTGTACTGTAGCGATTTTCTTGGGGTCCATTTTGATGTATTTTGGGGTGATAATATGTCTTAGGAATTCCACTTTTTGCGTATGGAACTGCCTTTTTTCCGTGTTGATTAGTAGGTGGGTATCCTGTAGGGCTTGGAGAATTGTATGAACGTGTTTTATATGTTCGAATAGATGAGAATGTCGTCAAGGTAACAGATAACGAAAATGTTTAAGTACTTCCTAAGTATATGGTCGATTATTTGCTGAAAGGTTGCTGGTACGTTCGTAAGTCCGAAAGGCATAACGAGATATTCGAAAAGTCCGTATGTCGTTTTAAAGCTTGTTTTTTATTTTTGTTTTGGTTTAATGCGGATTTGATTATATTTTCTTTTAAGATTTAAGTTTATGAATTAACTTGTTCCGTAAAGGCGATTTTTTATTTCGTTAATTAAGGGTAGCGGTATCCTATCTTTAACCATAATGTTATTTAATTATCTATAATTAATAATTAGGCGTAGTTTCCCGTTTTTCGTTTAGTATAAAGAATATAAAGTATTCGGTTGATAAACTGGAACGTTGTATATAACCTTTTCGAAGCTTGTCCTTAAGGTATTTGCGTAATGGCTGTAGTTCTGTTATGTTAAGGTTGTAAATCGGATAGAATCTGGTCGATGTTTCTTTTTTGAAGATTATTTTATGGTTTTATTCGCTATATTCTGCTAATTTTGTTTCGAGTTCCTTTCGAAATAATCCTTTATATTTATGGTATTGTGAAGGTACGTTAGCCATGGTTTTTAGCTTTGGGGGCTGATGTTATAGGTGATCGTTTATCTTTCGTAACTTTATTTTGATGGTAACGATAATATGTCGTATTCTTTTATGGTGCCCTTATTTCTTTTTATGTTTTGTTCTTATAGGTGGTAACGCTTTTATTATATCCTTATGCCTGCATTCGTCGTTATTTTTGATCGAATATTAAGAATTTTTCGTATTTTGCTTTTTTTTGTCGAGTAGATGTAAAGCGAACTTTATCTAGCTAGTCGTTTAATCGATTAAGGGGTTGTATTAGTATAATTATAGTTTTCCGAGGATGATGTCGTAGTTTTTTATCGGAACGATATCGAATTTTGCTATCTGGTTTCATCCATTAACGAAGATTTCGAGGTAATTAATTTTGCGGCTGATTTCTCCGTTGTTGTAGGTGAATGCCTGACCTTTTATGTTTTCGGTAATGTAAGGTTCTATCTTTTTTTTCTATAGTAGTCGAAATCGGTTAATTATATCCGGCGTGATATAGTTACCTTTTGTTGTTCCGTAATCCATAAATACGGTGAACCAATATGTTTTAATTTTTATTCGTAAGGTGATAAGGTCGTTTTTGGCTTTTATTGTCGCGTTTAAAGCTCTTTTAGGAAGCTTTTGCTAGCTTCTTTAGGTCTTACCATCCTGCGTTTTTCTTATAGGTGGCGTTCGTTTCTTAATTCGTTTTTTAACGCTTTAATGCGCTTTTGATTTTGTACGTTAAAGGTTTGCAATTATTTTAGTTATCCTTTTTATTGGCGTAAAGTACCTTCGAATAAAAGGATTTATGTTTAGAAGTTTTCTTTGCTGATATACTTTGGTTCGGGGGCCTTTTATCCCTCTTATCGTGCTTAAAACTAGGTATCGTATTATTTTATATTTTCGTTTCTTTTTTTCTGAATTTCGTCTTTAATTTCTTATCGTTCGTTCGGACCGTTTATAAAGCTTAAACGGAAGTTTAAGTTATTAATTATTTCTAGAGATACCTTTATAATTATCTGGTGGACCTATTTTTCCTTTATCTTGTGGTCGTATGATCCGAAATGGCATATAAGGTCTTTATCGGGATAAGTCTTTTTTTCGGGTTAATTTGTTGCTGTTATGATAATATTAACAGTATTTTTTAAGTTGTATATCCTTAAGTGTCTATATTATCGTTAATTTCTAAGCTTCTTTCCTTTTTAATTATAAAAGTCGAATCCTTGATTGTATATTTGCGTAAGTCGTTCTTCGATATATCGTTACTTTTCCATATGTTTAAGGTAATGGGCGCGCTTGTACTGGATAGTATAAAGTTTCCCGTATTGGTCCCGCTGTCCTGGTAGCAGTTTTGGGTTTTATTCTTGGTACTTCTTAATTTATGCGTTTAATTCTAACTGTTCGTACCGCCGTCGCCGTTTTTTCTGCTATCGAGAAAGTAACTTGTTTTTAGTAAACTTTTTTTATTTATCGTATTCCTTTAGTTATTAGGTTATTATAAGTCCTATGGTAAATATTTGTCGTTTTTTGGTAGCTGCTTAAGATAATTCTTTTACCTTTTAAAGCCCTTACTGTATTTCTTTAAGGGGGTTATAGTCGTTTTTAACTTTAATTATATTAATTGATTTATTATCGTTTTTTGGGTGTTTCGGGGGGGTTCTTGAGGAACTAATGTCCAGGTATTTTGTTATGGCTTTTTGGGTGCCTTGTATTGGAAGGCTTTATATCCCATTCTGTTGCAGTTAAAGCACTTGATAATATGCGGGTCGCGTTGTTATATTGCGCTTAACTCCATAGGTCCTGGTGCCGTTTTATGGGACGTATCAGTTTTTCGTGTTATGCTGGTGTTAAGGGGGTGCCTTGGCTTATTATTTTGTTGGCTTTTAAAGTGTTAAGTTCTTTAAGCGTATTGCTGGTCGTCGATTTTGACTGCCATAGCAATGTAGTTTACCAACTTTTCGGGGCGTTTATCCTTAAATAATTCTTTTTATACTTTTTGCTTTAAGTTATTAAAGAACGTAATTATTAATACCTTTTATTTTTAATTAATTTTCCAAGCTAGTTAACTAAAGGAGTTGCTGTATATAAACGCTAATCTCTTTTGTTTTAAATCCTTAATTTCTTTTTTTAGTTTTAGTTTTTTCGTTTATTATTTCGAATTCCTTCTTTAATTTCTTTTTAAATCTTTCGTATTTATTATAAATATTTGTGGTTTTTGCAGACTTTTGTTAAAAGGGTTTAGTAATTTACTTACGCAGGGTAAGCTTGAACCAAATGGCCGCGTTTCCGGTTAATTGTTTTATTGCGAACTGGACTTAAAAGGTGGGCGTTATAAGTTTAATTAGGAAGTATTTAAAGTAAGTACGGTATTTCGTAAGGAACTGTTATAACTTGGTAGTTATTCCGTCGAAAGGAATAGGCTTAGTAAGCTTTAAAACTTTTCCGAATTTTTTGCCGTAAGTTGTTTGAACAGGTTGTGCTGGTTGGGTTGGATAATCCGGTTAATCGGTTTGCTTTATGTTCGTTTGTTTTTCCAGCTCGATTTGCTGGGTTTCCAGTTGGTTACGGGTTTCCTTCAGGGTATTAGTAAGCTCGATTTTATCGTTAGTAAATTATTTAACCGCGTTAATTAATTAATCAAGTTGGCGTAAGGCTTTTTCTTAAGAAAGATTAGGTCGAGTTTTTTTATCATCGGAATTTATGGTATTATTTTCGGGGATCTAAAAGGTTCCTTTAAGGACGGGTTACTTATTGAACGATATAATATTAAGCGTATTACTTAAAGTTTCATAATATTGTTAAATAAAAGCTTGTAATATATGACGGCTTAAAGGTTTAACCAATTATTAAATTTAGTCGTACTGTTTATGTTAATAGTAATATCGTGGGAAATTAACTAATAAGGTGTTTAATAGTTACGTTTAATAATAGCAGGCTCTTAAAGGTAATTTAAGTAACAAAATTATATTATAAGTTGGTAATTTATTTAAGTTATGATAATAACGAACGTATATATCCTCATCTTGCCTTAAGGTGCTTAAGCGGTTTGAACCCTGAAGGCCATTAAGCCCTTTAAGTTCGTATGGCGGCTTAAGGAGCTTAAGGAGCTTGGCACGTTAAGGTCTTTAAGCTAGTCACGTAACCCATTAGCTTGGGTCGGGGCTGACCTTTGGAAGACCCGACCGTTCGTGTTGCAGCCAAGACCGCTAGGTCATAACAGTACATTCAATTTTCTAACTTTTGGCGCTCTTGGCAATTTTACTATTAGCTAAATTAAAAACACCAAGACTAAAATTTCGGGATCGCTGGTAACTGCTAGTAATGGACAAAGATAAAAGCCCTTATTATACCACAACAATTAATTAAGGTTCCTAATAATATAACTTAATATATTTAACAACTTTAGTTATTTACCCCTTTAAACGTCGCATAATTATACAAAAAGATGTATTAATATTTAAGCTCTTCCGGTAATAAACCTTATTAACGGAAAACCCGATAACCAACCTTAGTTCCATATTACGACTTTAATTATTAAATTTTAACTTGACGAAATAAAACGGTAAAATTAAGTTAAAAAATAAATGAATAAAACCTTAATTAAATACTTAAGTTCGGTCGTTAAAAATTATAAAGGTAATTATTAAACAGAGTATAAAATAAATATAAGATTTCTTTATCGAAATATTCTTAATTACTTTAATGCGGTAATTCTTTCGACCTTTAACGGAACGCTTTACGCCTTTATACGGTTATTAAGCTTATAATTAATTAATTCGAAAACGAAAAATGGGTAAGGTTCTTAAATTAATATAATTAAATTAAGATATAATTATAACTTAACTAAGACTATAAAAGTCGGCAAATTAATTATTAAAATTAGCTTTACCGGATTTCAATCTTTTAATACGGAAAATAATAAAATCTTAATTTATTTACACGAAAAAGGGTAAACTTATAAAAAATAACCCTTTATATTAAGAATTGCGATATATAAAGAATTCGAAAACTTAAGGTTATAATTACCGGAAATTTAAAATACTATAGTTATAAATACGCATTAATCTATTAAATCAATTTATAAGTAAATTCGGAAGAGACGTTTGAAATTAAACGTAAAATAACCTTCAAATAGAATTATGAATACCGATAACATTTAGATATTAAAGTCGTAATATATTTATACTACACCGAACATATTATATATTTTTCCGGATTATATTAACCCGGAACGTATTATTAATACGTAAAACGTTATTTATAATAAAATATACGTATAAACCAAAAATCCGATTCTAAATTGTAAACCGTTAAAATATGAACTTAATTATATAATGAATCGTGAAACCTAATTAACATTTCTTAATTTTAATTAATCTTTATAAACCTTTTAATATTAATAAATAATTTAAATTCATAATGGCAAAACCTGTAAAAAAACTATATAACCTAAAATATTAAAAGTATTATATTAAAGCACGATATTAACGGATTATACGGTATAATAATTACGGAAATAAGTTAAATTAATACCCGGAATGTAAATATAATCGGTCTATTAAATATACGAGTTATTAAAATCCTTTTTAAGTAAAATACGAAAATTACGCCGGCGCCTTTAAAGAAGTTAGAAAATAACTAGTATAGTTAACGAAAAACGAATTAAAAAATATCCGGAATGTGGAAGCAAAAAAGTATGAAAAAGAAATATTATATCAAAATAAAAATAAATTACGGAAAATGAGAAGCCGCCTTAACTTATAATATAAAACTCCAATAGATTTTAATTAAACTAAATAATTAATGATAAAAACGCTTATAACGAAACGACTTTTATACGGTTTAAGCTTATTTATATACTTTTAAACACGTATAAATTCGAATTAAGGCTAATTATACTATTGAAATTAAAGGATATTAAAGGTAATGATAACCTTAAAATACTTCTTAAAGTAATTATAAAAGATGGCTGATCCCGTTTTAAAACACGAAATATGGCGATAATTAATATTAATTAACGTAACTTACGTTTATGCCTAATCGTAAAAGTTAAGGTAATAAATACTTAAATTATTTTCCTTATATAATACGGGAAAATAAACGGAAATAAGGGCGTCGGTAACGCCGTACAGATAAAAACAAATTACCAAAATTAGGCAATTTATATATAACTTAATATAAGATTCGTAATATCTTACTATTATATATTACGTTATTAAAATCATATTAAACTTAACATATATATCTAATGTAAATTTAAAAGCTTGAAGTTAAAAAATACGAAAACATAAAACTATTCGAAATTTAACTTTTACGCATTAATAAATAATTAAACAAACGAAAGAAAAAACTAGAATTATAATTTATGCTAAAAAAGGACCTTATTTAACGGTATAACAACAATAATTAATTTATTTTTAAAGTTTATTATAATTAAACGTTAATAAATATTTTATAATCAACACGTGCTAAAAGATTTATATAAACGTAATAGTTAAATACGTTATTAATTTAATATTACCGAATAATTATTTAATAAAAGCTAACTAAACTATATAAATTCATATTTCGAATTACAAATCGAAAAAAGGAGAAATATCGTATAATACTTTATTATTAACGGAATAAGTTATATAAATATACCTAATCAACTTGCGTATAAAACGGGATACGTATTAAACCTCATCTTTTTTAATCTCATTTTTACAAAAGTTTCCGTATATAACGACTTTAATTCCGGCCAGGGTTATTTTACGTTTTTAATAATTATTCTGGATAAAGGTAAAAAAAGATAAAAATAATATTAATTACGGGTATCGGAATCGAACTTGAATAACTTTGCGGATTTAATCGTAACGAGCGTAACCTTTTTACCGGAAACGGACCCGGTAGCCTTATTAGAAAAGCTGGATTTCCGGGTAAAAATTATTATTTCGGTTTTCCAGTTAACGTCCCACACAAGCTCGTCGGACACACAAGCTCGTCGGACACTTTTTAGCACTCCGCGACAATAAATCTAAATAAAATAACCATAACATAATTAATTGATTTAAACTAATCGGATTTTTCTTCGCTAGACGTATTTATAACTTCTTTATAAGTGCGCGTATTATGCCCCGGCTTGCTGCAGACGCGAAATTTCCGTTCCTTGGTTTTAACCCTTTTACAACGACCCTTTCCAATTGCTGTTAGCTATTCTTTTTACTACCCCCTTCTTTTTGGGCTAGAAGAGCTTGTCCCTTTTATATAGTAAGTGTTCTGTCTTTTTCAAGACGTTTATTTTTGGTCCTCCGACGTTTGCTTAAAATATGATTCGTTTCGCGTAAGTAGGCAACTTTTTCCCGAAGAAAAGCACTTTCGTACAAAAATAACAGGTTACTTTTCGTTAAAAGATTAACTGATTTAACTATTCTTATAGGCGAATTCTTTTAATAATTTTTGATTTTTCTTTTCTAAATAATATCCCTCTTTTATTATTTTGCGGATAGTTTTTAAGGGGGAAATGGAACCGGCAGAGGTAAACGAGGAAACAATTAATATAGGCATAATTGGAGGAACTTCTAATTCGGAAAGAACGTTATTCGGATCGAATGGAATAATTCCAGCTTTTTAAAAGCCGGATTTAATATTATCGAACGTTATGGCAGTTTTTAAACGCGTCATAAAAACCGGCAAGGAAATCTTTTTTGGCGATATAGGTTTGGTAACGTCATATTAAACCTTTGATATAAAGCGAATAAACGTGCTTTAAAACGGAAAAGCAGGAAACTTTAAAAGGTTAAAGCCGATAAAAGGAATACGCGGGTATGCAAAATATAATAATGTCGTTATTCGCGTAATATCTTTCGAATTCGATTAAATAATAGCTTTCGTAACCGTCGAAGATAAAAAGACGTTTGGTTCTTTTCGTACGCGTTCGTATATATTTATCAAAATGTTAAATCCATTTTAAACTTAATTCGTTTATTATTTAATTTTTATAACTTATACCAAGCTTTGAATCGGGTAATAAGTAATATTTTCGACAATAAGAATTAAGATGGTTTTTTCCCGCCAAAATAATAAATAGGAATATAACTTAATGTTACGAATTAATAACTTATATAATTATTACCTATTCCCGATTACCTTATTACGCTTATTTAGGGTTTTTACGTTTTTTAGTACTTATAATTACCATACACGATACTATAACAAATTTTATTAAAAAGCCCGTTTCGTCGAAGTTATAAATATCCTTTTTTACGATGCCGTACTTTACGATTATAGCTCGAATAAATTCCAATTACTTACAAAATGGTTCTGGATTTTTGAACGGTATTTTTTAAAAATGGATCTTTCGATTTAAACACGTTTTAAGTTTTTCTTGCTATCTAACAAAGTTCGAGGCCTAGTTAATCCCGACGCGCGTTGTAACGCATTGAGCTAGCAATAAACTCGCCATATTTTCAACGTATTAAAGCCGGACAGGAAACACTCGCGCATTTAGGTTAAGAATTCGGTCGACAATCGATTGTTTTTCGGTCGGTTTTAGCTTTCGTGAATTCGCGATAATATGGGGTTTGGAAGGTCTGCCATAAATTCGGTTCTTTAAGGTAAATAAAGGGATATCGTATATAAAATCAAGGCGTTTAAAACTAAGTTTCGGATCTTTTTTCTTAACTTGAATTGCCAAGTTCATTCTAGCTTCTTTGGTAAGGCGTTCCATAATGTTGATGTTAAGAAATGGGCGATTAAAGATAGATGGTTGGAATGGCTAAAAAGGTGTCCGACGAGCTTGTATAGGACGTTAACGATAAAAGTAATAGGCAAACCGGTAATAAAAGAAAGATGCCGGGCGCCATAATAAACGCAAAACTATTAAAAACTTGTAGCGTATTTATAAAGATTCGAAAATATATAAATAACGTACAGATTAAAATAACCCGAATCGAAATTATACGAACGAATATTAACAATTTTGGTTGATTATTCGTAATGCCAAACAATTATTAACGGAAAATTACAAGAATACTCTTTACGTATGATAAGCTTTATAAATTTATTAATTAATATAAAATTAAAATCAAATTAAAATCTTTACCATTATGGATAAAGAATATAGTTATAAAAATACATTTAATAAAATTAAAGTTTTACAGTGAAAAACTTTAAAACTATTTTTAATAAACGATAACTTAAATTATAACCTTTCAAAAAATATAAAGTAACCAAAGGGTTAATTACTTTAAGACTTTACGATAATATTTAAGGAAACCGGAATTTATATTATAAGAATATTAAATACCTTATCCGGGGTAAATAGCATTACGATTAAGCTTTTAAAAGCTAACTTAAAATCGGTTAAATAATACGTTAAAAATGCTTTTAAAAATACTTTATACCTTATATACTTCCCGGCCGTTTAACGGAACGCCGAAATATCGATAATACTTAAAATAAAAAAAGATATAAGGAATCGCTAAGGTTTTAGCAATTTATAATTTTATTTTCTTATTTCAGTAAAAGGTTAAACAAGGTCATAATAAAACGGCTAACGTAAATCGCTTTAAGGAATAACATTTTTAACTTATAATACGGTAAGGCGTTACTTAAATAATTAACGATAAATTTGATAACGTTTTTCGTGTAGGATACGGAATAAATATTCGTAATTAAACGAAAGGTTTTTATAGTTATAATAAACGTATAAAAGACGTTTAATACTTTATTATAAAAACTTTTATTAGAAAAAATAAAATATAAAAATTAACTATTACCGATATTCTGTTTTACGGAATCCGTTTTATTAAATAAGAAAATTAGAATACAGCTTAAATCTAAAATAACGAGTTATAATCGGGTCCGATACGGTACACCTTAAAATCCCTTACTTTTCCCGGTATTATCTATATTATATTTCGCAAAGCTTTTATAATAAAACCGAACCTTAAAGTTTGGTTATGCGGATAACTTATGTTTATATAAAACGTTTAAAATATTTAATAAAAACGCCTAATTTTTTAATTCGGGATATATAATAAATATTATAATAAAGGAAAGAAAACCCGGTTTATTTCGTATTAAAAAAGTGCAAATTATTACATATTACTAAAATACGGAAGGAACATAATCCGTTAGTGGTACTCGACGACAACTTTATAATTTATCGGGTAAAAAACCGGAAAATAGTAATAAGAAGTTAATATTTAAATACGTTGAAGTATAATTTAATAAAATGTTAATACTGAAAGGATACGCTTTTATAAAAATAAGCAAAGTAATATAATTTACTTCATATATACGGCACCTAATAAATACAAAATACGGACCCCCGATATCCGGATTCCGGAAAATTATAATTATATATATTATTTCTATAATATTATACGGCACGAAAACGTAATACGGAAAATATATTGAGCAGGTAAAAAAAAAGAAATTAACGTTAAAATAAGCTAATACGTAAAAGATGTTTAATGTGTTTTTACCTTAATTATTAAAGTTACTTTATTAATATAAAAAATAACATTTATGAACGTTTTATATCGTAGTTTGGGATTATCGATAATGTAAATAACCTTAAACTTTATATTATAAAGATTTCCGTATAAATTACAAAGTATTGATAAAAGTTCCGTTTAACCTAAAAGATTAGATTAATTAAAAGTATTAAGAAATATAAAGTAAAACATTAACAAAATCCAAAAATTAAAATATAAATAATGATAAGGATATTATTACTCGTATAACGATATATCTTAATCCCCTTTAAGTATTTACCTAGTTCGAAAAGAAACCTTATATAAAGATAGATTAAAGAAAAGCTGCGGTAATTTTCGAAACCTAATATACGGCTTTGCTACTAGAAGACGTTATCGTTTTTTCGGACGACTTATAAAGTAAAAGGAAAGTCGGGTACGGTTTTAAGGTTCACAAAAATAAATAACTTTTTAAAATAAAATATAAACGCTTAAACCCTGATTTTATTAGGTTCCATAAGGAAATAATAAGAGCCTAAGAAATTAAAATACGTGGCTACGGGATTATTCGGAAATTAATTAAAATCGAATATAAATTTACCTAAATAATACAGAAACGATTTAAAAAATCAAGGCGAATATTATCTGTTTTTAATAAATATACTTAAGATTTTACGTGATAATAAATACGCATAACATCGAAATACGCTAAAATTCGAAGAGTTATAAGTTGAAAAAAAAAACGATTTAGTAAATAAGCTGGCAAAAATCAGCTTAAAGGTAAAAAACTTTAGTAACGATTATATAATTATAATTTACGGAATTAAATTTAAAGTAAAATTACGAAGTAAAGCGGAATAAAAAACGTAATAAGAATAACTTTTATCAAACCTTTATAACGTTATAAAAATTAAAAATTAAAGTATTATTTACGTTATCCCGATAAGTTAAAACGTTTAAAGAAACCAGCTTTTTATTATTATTTAATATTCCGTACGGGATATAAAACCTTTACTTAATATTACCGGAGATTTAAGTACTATAACGGCGAACTATATTATACTTATGGTAAACTTAAAGTATTTAAATATTTAATTTGTTATAAAAAAGCGGACGCCTTTTCGGAAAATTAATTATTAAAACTAAAAACGCGTTTATAAAACCTTAAAAATAAAATTCGTTATTTAAATTTTTTTATTAATAACTTAATCGCTTTTAAGGATTATATCGGAATTAGAAGGTTTACGAAAATATTTATACGCGAAAAAAACCGGAACGGAATTATATTAAAGCCGTTACCGGATATCGTTTCAAATGGAGTAATTATCCTATAATGGCAAAAGTTATCTAAAGCCCTCGCAATCTTCTTTAAATTAAATATAAGGAATTCGGCGAGTATTTTGAAGTATTTTGAAGTATTTTTAAAGAAGTTATTAAGAGTAAGGAAAAAAGATCATTTATATTTATTATTACCGCTAGGCGTGTAATATATGGCAGACAATCAATTAACAGACTTAAGTCTTACAATTATAATTTAAACTTTAGTTTTCGAAAACTCCCGTTAAAGGAAAGGGGAAAACGTTAAGCACTGCCCTCGTACGAAGGAAAAAGAATACAGCTTAATACGTTGGAAACGGCAACGCGTCTATGGATAAGAATTATTAAATAGGTTTACATTTGTATATAAGTTAGTTAAAGATAGCTTCACCTAGCTTAGCACGCCCTATATGCCCTAAGGGAGGCTCTGGGACAACCGCTATACGTCTTAACCCCCCGGCGTTAAATACTACAAAAAAGAATTGGTAGTAATCACCTTCCCTGGAAAGTTTTTTCTTTGGCCCTTTACTATTAATGCGGTGTTAAGGGCCGACTGCTAAATGGCTACGTAACCTTATATAATTCGCGGTCGGCGTCCATCGGGGCTTTATTATACCGGTTTTTCGCTGGCCCGTTAATTTAACACTTTACGGTGAAAATTAATTATATTACGACGTAATAGAATCCCCGTCGAGGGCAACTAGCGAAAAGTTCGAGAAGGCTTTTGCGAACTATTAACGTATATTAAATCTGTTTCTTATTTTATTTTTTTCCGCTATAACGACTCCGACGCGACTTAACGCCTGTTAACCGTTAACGTTTAACCGTCGAAACTTTCTCATTTACCTTTTATATTTAAGCCGCAATACATTTCGACGTTAAATATTCCCGCGATGAACCGTAACTCTTGGTTTTGGCCCGGTAAGAGGTTTCTAATTACTGGCTTCCAATATACGGTACGTATTTCGGCGGTACGCCGTTTTGGTTCGACGGTGTAACCACGAAACTTTCGATATAAACTTTAGACGGAACGTACGGAACGAAAATAAAAAAGGAGAATAAAAAGAGATAACGTTAAGACAGTAATAAATAACGGACCGCGGTAAAAGAAAAGCGGAGTTACATATTCGGATCGTTTAAATTTTGATTTTTTATGCTTACGAATAATACTTTGTTTTATAATTTTACTATTAAACTATCGCTAAGTGTTACCTTCGTACGGAGAAGAAAAGATATAGCGTAAAAGCTAATTAACCTGTATTTTCGGAGGGGATCTGCTAGATACTTGGGTAGCCTAGCACGCCTCCAGTACCCTAAGGGAGGTCATGGGTAACCTTTAACCCCATGGGCGTTTAATACTATAAAAAAATGTTGGTAGCAATCACCTTTCCTTTTAAATTTCATTCATTCGTTTAAAGCCGTTAATACTTAAGCGTATATCATGTTCAATTTTCTAACTTTTAGCGCTTTTAGCGAATTCGCTATTAGCTAAGCTAAAATACTAAGGCTAAACCTCGCGATCGCTGACAAGTATTAGCAATCGACGAAGATAAAAGCTTTTATTATATTATAACAGCTTATTAGAGTTTTTAACGATATGGCTTATTATATTTAATAATTCAAGTTATTTACCCCCTTAAACTTTAGATAATTATAACGGAACAAAAAAAAAAAAAACTTGTTAATATTCAAGGTTTTCTGGCAATATACCTTCTGTGACGGCTAAGGAGTTTAACCAACTATTAAACCTAGTCGTACGGTTTATGTTAGTAGTAATCACCTTTCCTTCTATATTTCATCCGTGCGTTTAGAGCTGTTAGTGCTTAAGCGTACATTATATTCAATTTTTTAACTTTTGGCGCTCTTAGCGACTTCGCTACTAGCGAAGCTAAAAACATTAAGGCTAAAATCTCGCGATCGCTGGCGACCATTAACAATCGACGAAAATGGAAGGCCCCACTATATTATAGTAGCCAATTAGAGTTCCTAACGACATGGCCTAGTATATTTAATAGCTTAAGCCACTTACCCCTTTAAATTTCGCATAGTTATAACGGAATCAAGGGGAGAAATTTGTTAATATCCATGCTTTTCCAGTAATAAACTTTATTAACGGAAAGGCCGTTAACTAACCTTAATCCGATATTGCGACTTTAGCTATTACCTTCCGACTTAACGAAATAAAACGACAAGTTTAAGTTAAAAAATAAGTTATTAAAAACTTCGTTAAATATTTAAATTCGTTTATTAAAAATCATAAAGGTAATTACCAAACGGATTATAAGGTAAAAGTAAAATTCTTTATCGAAATGTTTATCGGTTACCTTAATACGGCGGTTTTTTGAACCTTTAATGGGACGTTTTACGCCTTTATACGGTTATTAAGCTTATAGTTAACCAGTTCGAAAATAAAAGATAAATAAGCTTTTTAGGTTAATATAGTTAAATCGGGGTATAGCTTTAACTTAAGTGGTGGTATAAAAATCGCCAAATCGACTATCGAAATTAACTTTACCGTATTTTGGTTTTTTAATAAAAAAGATAACAAAATCCTAATCCGTTTAAACGAAAAGCGGCGGGCTTATAAGGAATAAGCTTTTACGTTAAGGATTATTATATATAAGAAATTCGAAAGTTTAGGGTTATAATTACTAAATATCTTAAATATTACGGTTACGAATACGGGTTACTTTATTATATTAATTATTAGATAAATCCGGGATATATTTTTCGAATCCGACGTAAAATAACGCGTAAATAAAATTATAAACGCTGGTAATATTTAAATACCGGAATAATAATATACTTACGCGGTATTAAACGTACCGCATATTTCTTTCCGGATTATATTAACCCGGGACGCGTTATTAATACGTAAAACGTTATTTATAATAAAGTTTACGTATAAACTAAATATTAGCCTATAAGCTGCAAATCGTTAAGGTATGGGCTTAACCTTATAATTAACCGCGGAACCTAGATAATATTTGTTTTAACTTTAATTAAATCTTTTAAACTTTTTGATATTAACGGGTAATCCTAATTAATAACGAAAAAACCGGTAACCGAATTATAGAACTTAAAATACGAAAAATACTATATTAAAAAACGGTATTAACGAGTTCCGCGCTATAATAACTGCGAAAATATGTTAAATTAATATCCGGAAGGCGAATATAACCGGCCCGTTAAATACGTAAATTATTAGGGTCCTTTTTAAGCAAGATACGAAAATTACGCGACCGCCCTTAGGCGAATTAAAGGATAACTGGTATGGTTAAC
Organism: Monosporascus ibericus; assembly: GCA_004154915.1. Taxonomy (NCBI): domain Eukaryota; kingdom Fungi; phylum Ascomycota; class Sordariomycetes; order Xylariales; genus Monosporascus; species Monosporascus ibericus. Next base: position 209,103 of record QJNU01000011.1, on the reverse strand, counting down.
GAAAAACAAATTAAAAAACGTCCGGAGGGCGGGAGCTAAAAAATATAAGAAGGAAACTATTATACCAGAACAAAGATAGGTTACGTAAAACGGGGAACCGCCTTAACCTATAGCAAAGGAACTTGACAAACTGTAACCAAACCAGGCAGCTAGCGGTAAAAAAAGGACCCATAACGGAACAACCTTTATAAGGTCCAGGCCTACTTATATACCTTTAAAAACGTATAGCTCCGGATTAGGGCCGATTACGGCGTTAAAATTAATGGATACCGAAAATAATGGTAACGTTAAAATATTTATTAAAGTAATCATAAAAGATTGTTTACTTTGCCTTAAGGTACGAAATATCGTAATAATTAATATTAAGTCACGTAATTTACGCTTACGCTTAGCTATAAAAGTTAAGGTAACGAATACTTAAATTATTCCTTCCGTATAATAATAAAAGATAAACGGAAATAAGGACGTCTGTAACGCCATACTGATAAAAGCGAATTACCGAAATCACGTAACCTATACGTAGTTAAATATAACACGTATAATACCTTAATATTATATATTACCTTATTAAAGTTATATTAAGTTTAAGGTATAAATATAATTTAAATTTAAAGGTTCTTTAACAAAAAATACCATAATATAAAATTACTCGGAGTTTAGTTTGTACGTATTAATAAATAACTGGACGAACGAATAAAAACGATCCTGAGTTATAACCTATATTAAAAAAGCACGTTACTTAGTGGTATAATAATAACGACTAATTTACTTCTGAAATTTATTATAGTTAAACGTTAATAAGTACCTTATATTTAATACGCACCAAAAACTTCGTACGGACGTAATGGTTAATTACGTTACCAACTTGGTACCGCCGGATAATTGCTTAATAAAAGGTAATTAAAATATATAGTATCCGTATTTCGAATTAAAGGTCGAAAAAAAGAATAAGGGAAAAGATATCGTATAATAACTTATTACTAACAGAATGATTTATATAGGCATACCCGGTAAGTTTACGTATAAAACGGAGTACGTACTAAACCTTATTTTTTTTTAATATCCCTTTTGCGAAAATTTCCGTATATAACGACCTTAATTTTAGATAGGATTATTTTACGTTTTTGATAATTATCTCGGGTAAAGGTAAAATAAATAAAAGCAATACCGATGACGAATATCGGAATCGAACCTAAATAAGTTTGCGGACTTGATCGTAACGGGTGTAATCTTCTTACCGGAGACGGGCCCGGTAGCCTCGCCAGAAAAGCTGGATTCCCGGATAAAAATTATTATTTCGGTTTTCCAGTTAACGATAAAAGCAATAAGTAAGCCGGTAATAAACCTAAGATATCGGGCGCCATAATGGACGTAAAATTACTAAAATATGTACCGCATTAATAAAAACTCGGAAATATATAAATAACGTACAAATTAAGGTAACCCGGACCGAAGTTATCTGCTGGGGGGCGACAAGACAGCAACAGCAACAATTTTCTTTAGGTGGGTAACACTTATTTTTTATTGGCCCATATTGACCCAATTAGCTTCCGCAGGAAAGGCTACCTTTAGCCACACCTATTTTACAGTATGATACATGTACCAACACCGGTTATTGTTACAAATTGCAACATCACACTCTGCGTAACGAGACCTCGTTGATGGCGCTTTGAAGCGATTTACAACGTTATTACCTGCAACCTGTAAGCCTACGCGCCACGTACCACGATAAGAGTTCCCTAAACAAACCTGACACTTCGAAAAAGTCTTCCCAGAAACCCGTTTATGTTCATTAATAATGATTTCCATATTACCAGTACGAAAGGAGCTCCGTAAAGCTTTTTTTCGCCCGTTGAAAAATGACTCGAAATGTCGAATACCCTCAACAACTAATGCTTTACGGAAAGGAGTTACGTTTCCATATGGTTTCCATATAGGTTTACCCCATTTCTGTAAAATAAAACAGTTGGTGACGATAACGTAAGGCAGAAAGTTGTACATAAAGGCCTGCGTTACGTTACGCCAAAGTTTATGATCTTATTTAAATCTAGACCTTCGTTAATTACCGAGACTAACGTTATTTATATTAAGGTTATATTTATAAGTAATTCGAGGTATTATGACCGTCTTTTCCGCCTGATCTCCGAAAAAATCGCGGGCAGCGTTTTTATATCTACTTTTTTCCTTTGGCTTCTTCCCAATTAATAAGATTCGTTCCTTCGCCGTCCACCTAATGCTAAGGAATAAAGCGATCGAATTATCAGCTCAAGAGACTTGATTTACCTTATTATTAGGCGTTGCAAATTTCATCGGTTAATTAAAAGGTAAACTAACGCCTTTAGCGTTTTTTAAATTAGCGAATTACTTCGCTATCCCGCAGTTTTTTCGGGCGGTACCCGTTATTACTAAACCTTTCTTACGTAGTTATAAAAATAGCTATAACGAAAAAAAGAGGTTATCGAAAAATATATAATACGGGAAGCTATAAATGTTTTAAGCTTATCTACGAGGAAAATAGCCATACGTTAAATTGGATTTAATAAATTATTACCTTTTTGAGCGACTTTTCTTTTTTTCGCCCGTAAGATATTAATAAGACCTTCGCCTTTGCCTAAAGAATGGCCTATCCATATGAGAAATAACTCGTAAAAATTTAAAACCCAAACTTTAAAGCCCGTATCGTCGGCTTTGTTCGGGATTATAGTATTAAAAAGCGACTTTCCGTAGTACCTTACGATATACTTATTTACAGCAATATTGTTCCCTGGGATATAAAATTCGCGTATTATTTCTTATACGCATTTAACCTATTTATTATAACGTTCGAAAGGTAACCTAGGTTAACGTTCGTAATTTCAGATCCAAAACCTTCGGTAAAAAGCCTGCTACTAATTCCGAAAAAGAAAAGCTAATAATCGGGTAATACGGGAAAAACTCTAAATCTATCCAGTACATATTAACCCACGTTTCCTTATAATCACACATACAAATTAAGGTAAAGAAAAACAAATATAACTTTTTAACAGACGTATCGTACCACAGATAACCGCGAGAACGTGGTTTTTCCTTATCCCATTCGGGTTCAAAGCTATTCGTTTATTACACCTATTTTTCAACTAGCTAACGTACTATAAAAAAGAGAAACAGCGTTAACAAAGTAAGTGGTAACGGCCTTACTTTCATCTTACGTTTATCGATAATTAATGGCTTAAAGTAAGTCCTAACTAACGGATTAGGCGGCGCGTTAAAACGGAAGGTAGCTTTATCTATAAGGTCTTCTTCATATGCATCGGGGTCCAGCTGTACCGCAAGGGTTTCTGATTCTATTTTAGCGTCTGCAGCTTTCCGTTTTCGTCCCATTTTGCCCTGATTTCGTACTGAAAATGAATAGAAAACGGGGTGTTAAACGGAAAAAAAAGACAGCAATATCGTTGACGTCAACAGTAAAAGCACTTTCGCACTCGCGTTTCTGTGAAGTAACGCAACTTAATGGGGCTTCTAGCCGATTACAGTACGCTTGGTTTCCGTTTTAGGCCTAGGACCCGCTAAAAAATTGTTGCTGTTGCTGTCTTGTCGCCCCTTAGCAGATACAGACGAATATCGATAATTTTTATCGGTAATCCGTAATATTAAAAAAGATTATTAACGGAAAGTTATTAAGATAACTTTTACAGGCGATAAATTTTATAAACTTATTAATTAATACAAGCTTAAGTTTAGGTTAACGTTTTTACCGTTACGAATAAGAAATAAGGTAATAAAAAATATGCTTAATAAAATTAAGGATTTACGTACGGAAATCCTGGAATAGTTTTTGATAGATAATAACTGAAATTACGATCTTTTCAAAACATATAAATTAACAGAGCGACTAAGTACTTTAGGATATTCGGGTAATACTTAAAAAAGCTAAAATTTATATTATAAAGGTATCGAATATTTTACCGGGGATAAACGGCGTTACGGTTAGGTTTTTAAAAGCTGGCAGGAAGTTAGTTAAGTAATACGTTAAGGACGTTTTTAAAAATACGCTATAACTTACATACTTGCCGACCGCTTAACGGAACGCCGAGATATCGATAATACCCAAGGTAAGGAAAAGGAATAAGGAGTCGCCGAGGTCTTGGCGGCCTATAACCTTACTTTCCTGCTTCGGTGAAAAATTAAAAAAGGTCATAATAAAAAGGTTAACGTTAATCGCCTTAATAAAAAATGTCCTTAGTTTATAATACAGTAAGGCATTATCTAAACGATTAACGATAGATTTAGTAACGTTTTGTAACGAACCTGTCATACATCCACCTGGAAGTATGAGCAGTATCCGAAATAGGGTCTTGATTTGCAGGTAACAATAGGGCGAGGAATGATTTATTAAGAGTTTGTTCGTTAAAAAGATTTAAAAACTCTTCCTTTAATTAAAGAACGGTACAGTTACCTTTAGTTAAAAGCTTAAATTAATAGCTAAAAAGCGAAACTAAGTAAATGCTATTTATAAAAAAGACCGAATTTTATATATTTATTTATTTTTAAGTAAATATGTCGTAAATTTGTTAGATCTGCCAAATTATATAGATTACTTTAATTTATGTGATTTATTAAATCGACTAAATTACCCTTATTGTTACGTAACCTCGTCCGCGGGGTTAGCTAGCTTTAAAAGCTAAACCTTAAACCTAGGTCTTATTAAAGATCCGTAACATTATTTTCCTTTTTTCAGGATCTTTATCCTAAAGATAGAAAAGTAAGTAAGCCTTTTTTTTAATTAAATTTTGTTTTTTATTAAATGCTAACTTATCATAACGGGTTACATAAAAAAACCAACGCGAAAACCTCGTACTAATTAACGTTAGTCCAGGGATAAGCGGTTAACGTATATTATCAAATTTAGTTTCAAGGTTTTGCCGTATTCCTATTATTTGATTTTCGGAGAAAAATAATGTTTTATAACTGAAAACATCCTAAGCTGTTATAATTATTTTCGTCTTCAGCGTAACTGCGACGGTTAAGCTGTTACCATATTTTCCTTAAAAAATATTAGTTTTAAACGCGACCGTTTTTAAAAAGAACGTCGCATCGTTAAGGATAAACTTATAAAGCTTTAACGAAGATTTCAGGAAGAAATATCAAAAAGAATAAATAAATTATAACGTTTACGTCGTTAGGAGGATATTTTGAAAAGGAAAGCCGTTAAGATTTTTAACGAAAAATCCAAATTAGATAAATTAAAAGAAAAAGAGAAAATGGAAAAAAGGCGGCGCCGAGTAAAGGCGGAATAAGCGCGGCTTGCTTTTAAGATGGACGCTATGGCGGAGGCATTTATTTTTTTCGATTGAACCGCCGCTGGGTTAGATTTAAGTAGGGGACCGTTATCGCCTGCGACTTTAGCTACGCTGGAAACGGTTGGTCAAGATTCTGCCGGTAGAACGTTTAAATTAGGTCCATCGTATTCGTTAAGTAGTTAAGTAGTTCCTAAGTGTTTTTTTTATGTAAGTATCCTTTCCATTTAATTAAGTACTGGATTTTGTTTTTAACTATTTTGGAATCCAGTATTTTTTTGATTTCGTATTTATTATTATCTTTTTCGATTTTTAGATTTGTTTTTAACGGGGCGTTTTTAGGTGCTGGTTTAAGTAAGGAAATGTAAAAAATAAGGTATATTTTTATTATTTTGGGTAGTAACAGTCGGTAATTGGTTTTGGAAATAACTTTATTAATTTTAAACGGACCAAGTTTCTTAAAATTAAGCTTATCGTTAAGCCTTTTGGTTTTAATTTGTAAAGTGTTCGACGTTACGTTTTGTTTTTAACGTAACAAGTAAATTTTATTTCCTTTCGTTAAAATTAATCCCTTAATTTTTTTTGGGTTATAATACTAGGCTATTTTTTGCTAAAAAAAACGTAACTTAGTTTATAGGCGGGATTATATTATCTTAATTTTAGTTATCATTATTTTTGCTCAAAAAGCTATGGTAATAACTACAGGAGTTTTATACGTCGATTGCTTTGGTCGTTAAGTTATTACCTCGTATCCGTACATAGCTATATAGGAGGATATGCCCATATTTTCGTTGGTAAACGTATTATAAGCTATTTATGTTAATAGTAAAAGCTTTACCTAATTATCTTGTTAATAATTAACGTAACTTCGAAAGTATTGTTTTAGGGTTTAGTTTAATTGTTTTATTTAACCGTCTGTTTAAAGGTAATAAACTATTAAAAACTTAAGTTTAGCGCTTATTTGTTTAAAAAAACTGGTACCAAACTTGGATATAAAAAGCTTATCTTAATTAGAAATAATTCTTTTTAGTATTCCGTGTTTATTAAGGTATTATCGGATAAATACATAAGCCAATTATTCTGCCGTCGCGGTTTCTTTAAAAGGTAAGAAGTATTTATATTTGGTGAATTTATTAACGATCACCCAAACTCCGTCGTATTCGATTCCAATAATTGGGTCTTTCGATAAAAAAAAGCTAGTAACGAAATCCCAAGTTATAATATTCCATACCTTATTAGGAATGTCGGTAAATTACAATAACTTATAAGGCTTATAGCATCCTACTTTAGCCTTATTACAAATATTGCAATTCTTAATAACTTTTTTGATTACCCGGCGTAATTCTGGGAAGTTATACTTTTTCTATAACCGTCGGGTGGTTTTGAAAATTCCTTAATATCCATATAATAAGTTTACGTAAAATTCTTTTACAAATTATTCCTATTAATTCTTGGGAATATAAATTTTGCCGTAATATAACAGTTAGCTCTTTGGCTGTCCTTTTAGCTATTAAATTTCTTTTTTTTTATTTATATCGTAAAAACTTTAAAACTTTATTAAAAGTTTTAAGATCGGTTTTTTTAGGATTTCGCATAATTATATAATACTATTTTTATTATATTATAATATCTGTATATTTCGTTTGGGAACCTTCGGATTATAATCGCTTTTACGATTAAAAATATTTACTTAAATATTCTTTTTTCTTTTAATATGATATATTTTAAAGTTAAACCTTAATAGGAAAATTATTTAAGTTTCGTATCGTTTGTTTAATTCTTTAGTTTTCATAAATCGAATAAGGTTTTTATAATCGGAGTAAATATTAAAAGGTTCTTTAATTTCATTAAAAAAAGGTTTTTATTTTTTAAAAGCGTTAATGATTATTAGCAGTTTTTTGTCATAAATCGGGTATCTTAATTCTGCATTTTTAAATGCTTTCGAATAATACGTTATTAAGTATTATTTGTCGTTATCCTTTAGTTATTTTAAAACGGTACTTAATACGTAATTTAAAGCGTTTATCTTTAAACGCTTTTTTTATTTACGTTAAGTAATCTTATTATAAGTCCATTAATAATTACGTTTTTCAAAATTTGGAATGCTTTTTTTATATTTTTTAAAAGCTTAAACTTTTTACTAACGTACTTTTTGGTGGTAAGTTTCGTTAATAATTTAACTATATTTTCGTATCCCTTAATTAAGTTTCGTACGTATCCCGTAAATCCTAAAATTTATCGGATATCGATAATAATCGCTTTATTAAAAATAAGCTAATTTTTAACTACTTTTATCTTAAAGCCTTAAATCTGAATTTAATTAAAAATGAATGTATATCCCAAAACGTTTAGCTTTTATATATGCCATACGCTTTTGGCTGGATTAATTCGGATGTTCGCTTTATTTAAAGTTTAAAGTACTTAAGTTATATGTTATTTATGTTCCTTTAAAGTCTCGGAATAAATAAGAATATCGTCGAGGTAAACGAATACGAACTTATCCAGGAATTTTCGTAAAGTGGTTATAATTAGGCGTTAGAAACTGGCAGGGGTATTAATAAGTTTTATAGGTATTATTCGGTATTCGTAAAGTCCGTATATCGTTTTAAATACCGTTTTCCATTCTTTTTTTTAGGCTATTTAAATATAATAATAACTATATCGAAAATTAAATGCAATAAATTATTTAATTTTATTAACGTTTTCTTTTAATATATTCATAAAGGTTAAAGGGTACCCATTTTTGATCGTAATATCGTTTAATTATTTATAATCGATTATTTTTTTAAAAATTAAATCTTTATCTTCGTCGATTTTTTGCTTTCCGTCTTTAGTTTTTGGTACCATAAAAACGGGATATTTAATAGGAAAGTTAAAAGGTCGAATATATCCTTTTTTTAGATCGAATTAAATGGTTTTCCATAAAGCCTTTAACTTTTTAAGGTTTATATGGTAAATTTTATAAAGTTTAGGATAATATTTTTCTTTAATAGGTATTCGATAATCCCATTAACTATATAATAATAATTCGTAATTTCTTTTATTTTTAAATAATCTTTTAAATTTTCGATATTTAAGTAATATTATTTGGGCTTAATTTAGTACTTATACTTTTTTGATAATATAACAAACTTTTTACTCGTTTTCCTTAAGTAGCTTTCTTTTGCTTTTTTAGGAAAATGTTTAGTATTTCCAGTTAATATATAAATTATTAATCCTAAATTATGGCATTCCTAAAATAATGTCGTATTTAAAGATATCGGTAATATCTAAAGAAATTTGTTCTTAATATCCTTAAATCCAAACAAAAAATTCTTTAGTTTCTTGCAGAATTCGTCCGTTTTCATATTTAAATAAGCTTCCGTCCATTATCCGTAACTTATAAGACTTTAATTTATACTTCCAAAAAACTTGATATTTTTCTGTTACCGCGGGAAAGATAAAGTTGCTTTTAGTTCTTAAGTCGATTATAGCTTTAAATATACTGTTCTTATATTAAAATGGAATTTCGATCTGGTTACGTAATTCCTTTGTTACTTCACATAAGGTTTTATAAATTGGGGCTTTTCGATGCTTTACTTTTAAAGGGCTTTGGCGTTTTTTAACTTATAATAATATCCAGCCTAAAAAGTTTTTATTCGCGTACTTTTCGAATAGCGTATTTAATACATTAATCGTTTTTGCATTTAAACCATATTTTTTTGCTATATTTGCATTCGGAGATAATTATTCTTTTCGGACTTAATCCTTAATTTTACATCTTTCGAATTATCGGGTTAAAAATGTAAACTTCCGAAAAAAATATTCCCATATCTAAAAGTTCGTATTAAATGTAAAGTATCGGGGAATAATATAAACATCCTTACGATATGGCCCTTTAGTTTTGTTTTAATTCGGGATATAAATAACAAGATTTAAAGTATTCTAGCTATCGGGGAATTTTTATCTATCTGTACTCGTTATCTAGTTCTATAAATATCTCCTCGTTTTATTTAAATCAAAAGTTATTATCTTTTTTGGTTTTAAAATGTATAAAATAATTATCGATATAACAAGCGGTAAAATATAATAATTTATACTGGCTTTTTCGGGATCTGGTATATACCGTACATTCGGGAAGCTTATAAAGTTCCGGGAATAATTATCCGTAATTGCTAACGTTGGATCGAAACTATCCCTTTTCGTTATGCATTTTACATTAAGATATATCAAAATAACAAAAATATCCTAGCTTTATGGTTATCCTGGAAGTTATTTATCCGGGATGATATTTGTAGGCCTTAACTTTGAAGTTCTAATAAATAAGGTAATTTTCGTACTTTAAAATATCGTTCTAAATTTAAATGGTGGTAATAATAATGAATTTTGGTTAAAAAAAAGTCGAGTTAACTTTATTCTCTTCCTTTTCTACCTTACTATCGGTTTTTTATTTAGCCCCTTTAACTTTTTTGGGGGGTTAAGGAATCCCTTTTTTTTTAAAGTTCCTTTTTGCGGGGGAACGACATTTACTTTTAAAATACCCTTTTTTGCTATAATTAAAATATTCGATATTGGATTTATTTTTCTAAAGTTCTTTTAAAATAATGCTTATTTTTTTAAGGTTTACCTTTATCCTTTTTAATTCGGCTATTAAAGTTTTTATCGTTATTTCGTTTATTAATTCCTTTTTTTAAGGTACCAATTAAAGGTGCGTCGGTTAACGATAATTGCTTTATCGGTATACTCCTTAAAGAATTTTCTTTTAAGTACCATATATATTTCGTCCTTAACTTACGGTTTCAAGCCATTATAAAAGGGGTAAAATAACGCGTTTTTTAGTAAATTAAAAATTACGGCCAAGCGGTTAAATTCCGTCGTATATGTTGCTGCTAACTTGGCTTAGTAAAAGAAATGTAATTATTTTATTACGTATTATTTTTTATTTAAATTTCCAAATATAGTTCGCATTCGGTTTTCGAAATATCGGTAATTGTTAAAAATATAATTAATAATATCTGAAAGTTTTTTAAGGTAATCCTTTAGGTAGTTTTTTATGACAAATTCGAACCATAAAAAGTTTATTCAATAAACAACTAAAAAATGGCTATTACCTTTTAATAATCCTTTATTAAGGAACTTTGGTAAAACTTAAGGTAAGTTTTAACTTAAACGAAGAATCCTTCCATATTTATAATTCCGTTATAAAACTTTAAGGTAATTAACTTATAGCCCTTAATTTCCGGCATTCCGTAATAGTTAAAAAATAAAATAATGGTTTCGTGGTATCGATTAAGGTCGAATAATGGGGATGCTAAAGTTTTTCCTTTTATTCCCCGGGTAAGTTAAGTTATACTTTTTTTAATAAGTTAAGGTTTCTTTTTTTTATCTTTTTCCAAGGCTTAAATTTTGCGTAACAGGATTTTCATTTTTTTTCAGGAAAAAGCTTTTTTTTCTTTCCTTTCGGGCCTTAAGGTTTTTGGACCATTAACTTTTTTTCCTTTTCCGAATCTCCTTAAACCTTAATAATATCCTTTAAAACCGGGATTAGTTGCTGGGTTTAAAAAGAAGAAGGTTTTCCTTTATTACGGGTTATAAAAGGCATAATATTGTTAATTAATTAAAGAACTTTTTCGATAGGGGGTAAATTATCTAATCTAGTTATTAATCCTTTATTAATTTATAACGGAAATCGGATATATTATTTATTTTTTAAACGTTATTTGGTAATACTATTTTTATTAAGTTTAAAAAAGCTTATGTTTAACTAGGCTTAAAATTATCCGTCGGTTATTAATTAAGAAATTATCAAAATATAACGAACCTATTATACATCCACCTGGAAGTATAAGTAATATCCGAAATAAGGTTTTGATTTGCAAGTAATAATAAGGCGAAAAATGATTTATTAAAGGTTAATTCGTTAAAAGATTTAAAAACTTTTCCCTTAATTAAAGAACGGTATAATTACTTTTAGTTAAAAGTTTAGATTAATAGCTAAAAAGCGAAATTAAATAAATGTTATTTATAAGAAAAACCGAATCTTATATATTTATTTATTCCTCAGTAAGTGTATCGTAAATCTGTTAAATCTGCCAGATTACATAGATCACTCTGATTTATGTGATTTATTAGATCGACTAGATCACCCTTACTGTTACGTGACCTCGTCCGCGGGGTTGGCCAGCTCCAAGAGCCAAGCCTCAAGCCCAGGTCCCACTAGAGATCCGTAACACGTTTTTCGTATACGACGTAAAATAAGTATTCGTAATTAAATAAAAGGTTTTTATAGTTACGATAAACGTATAAAGAACGTTTAATACCTTATTATAAAAACGCCTACTGGAAAAAATGAAACGGTAAGATTAGCCGTTACCGGTATTCCGTTTTACGAAGTTTTTTTTATCAGATAGGAAAGTCCGGGTACGGGTTGAATTTAAAACGACGGGCTATAACCGGATCCGATACGGTACACCTTAAGGATTCCTATTTTCCCCGGTATTATATACATTATATCTTACGGAATATTTATAATAAAACCGGATTTTAAAATTCGGTTATACGGACGATTAATATTTATATGAAACGTTTAAAATATTTAATAAGAATGCATTACTTTTAATTCGGGACGTATAATAAGTATTATAATAAGGTAAAAGAAATCGGGTTTATTTCTCCTTAAAAAAGTGCAAGTTATTACATATTACCAAAATACCAAAGAAATACGATCCGTTGGTGGTAGTCGACGACAACTTCATAATCTACCCGGTAAAAAAACCGGAAGATAATAATAAAGCGTTAGCATGTAAATAACTTGGAGTATAGTGCGATAAAAAGTTAATATTGAAACGATACGTTTTAAAAAACATAGGTAAAGCAATGCAGCTTACCTAGTATATACGGTACTTAACAAATACGAAATACGGACTTCCGCTATCCGAATTACGGAAAGTTATAATTATATATATTATTCTTACGGTATTATACGGCGCGGAAGCGTTGTACGGAAAACGTACCAACCAGGTAAAAAAGAATAAGGTTAACGTTAAAGTAAGCTAGTACGTAAAACGAATTCAACGAGTTTTTACCCTGGTTATTAAAGTTACCCTGCTAATATGGAGAATAACATTTACGGACGTTTTATATGGCGATTCGGGATTACCGACGGCATAAATGGCCTTGGATTTCGTATTATGAAAATTTGTATATAAGTTGCGAACTATTAACAAAAAGCATTTTTCAACTCAAAAAACCGAACTAATTAAAACCATTAAAGGACACGGGATAAAGGGTTTATAAAATACTAAAACCAAAGTATAAATAACGGTAAGGATGTTATTACCCGTATAACGACTTATCCTAATCCCCCCCAGGTATTTACCTGGCTTAAGAAAGGAGCTTATATAAGGACTTACCAAAAGGGAAGGTGCCGTAGTTTTCGAGACGTAATATACGGCTTTACTACCGGAAAACGTTATCGTTTTTTCGGACGGCTCGTAGGATAAAACGGAAGTCGGTTACGGCTTTGCGGTTTACTAAAATGAGCGACTTTTCGGTACAGAATGCAGACACCTAAACTTTTATTTTATTATTTTCGATACGGAAATGGTAAAGATTTAAAGAGAACTAAAGTACGTCGTTACAGGATTACCCGAAATTAACCGGAAGCGAATATAGGTTTACCTAAATAATACGGAAGCGATTTAAGGGATTAAGGCGAATATTATTATATCTTTTTAATAGGTATATTTAAAATTTTACGTAACGGCGGATACATATAACGTTAAGATACGTTAAAATCCAGGATATTATGGCGTAAAAGGAAACGAACTAGCGGATAAGCTAATAAAGGCAAGCTTAAAATTAAAAAACGTTAATAACGATTATATAATTATAACTTACGGAATTAAATCCAGCGCAAGATTACGAAATACAACGTAATAAAAAACCTAATAAAAATAATTTTTTATTAAACTTATATAATATTATAAGGTTTGGAAATTAAAATATTAATTACGTTATCCCGATAAGCTGGAATGCTTAACAAAACCGGCCTTTTACCATTATTTAACGTTCTATACGGGATATAGCAACTTTACCTAGTATTACCGAAAATTTAAGCACGACGACGTTAAGCTATACTATATTTACGGTGAGCTTAAAATATCCGAATACTTAGTTTATTAAAAAAAGGCGGACGCCTTTTTCGAAGATTAGTTATTAAAACCGAAAACGCGTTTATAAGGATGTAAGGATAAGGCTTATTACTTAAAAAAGCTTATAAACAACCTAATCGCCTTTAGAGATTATATCGGGGTTACGGGGTTTTACGGGAATATTGAATTGGGACGGGGCTTATCGAAGCTGGTGTATGCAAGACATCTTGACTGGTTGCTTGGGAAAAGGAATTGTCGGGCGTGCCTTGGTTCTCTAGGAGACTACATACAAAAGTTGCCAGGTCAGAACTTTATAGACCGTCGTCGACCCACTGGATGTCGCTCCATTGGAGCCCACCGGCGAAATGAATGGAAGCAGCTAGAAACAGAGCTGCAGCAAAGCTGCAGAGCTGCACCCATACTGCACCCTACACCACTTCAATATCCATACGCGAAAAAACCGGAACGGGGTTATATTAAAGCCGTTACCGGATATCGTTTTAAACGAAGCGATTATCTTATAACGGTAAAGGTTACCTAAAGCCTTAGCAATTTTCTTTAAATTAAACATAAGGAATTTGGCAAATACATTAAGGCGTTTTTAAAAAAGTTAAAAAAGGTAAGAAAAAAAGATAATTTTATACTTACTAAAACTCCTAGGCGCGTGATATATAGCAAATAACCAACTACAGACTTAGTTATCATAATTATAATTTAAGCTTTAGCCCTCGAAAGCTTCCGCTAAGGGAAGGGGAAAAACGTTAGGCATAACCTTCGTACAGAGGAAGAAGGATACAGCTTGATACGTTGGAAACGGCGACGCGTTTACGGATAAGAACTGCTAAATAAGTTTATATTTATAGATAAGTTAGTTAAAGATAGCTTCACTTAGCTTAGCACGCCTTATATGCCCTAAAAGAGGCTCTGGGACAGCCGCTATGGCGGCTTAACCCCCCGGCGTTAAATACTACTACTACTACTACAAAAAAAAAGAAATGTTGGTAGTAATGTCGTGGGAAATTAAGTAACAAGATGTGTAATAGTTACATCTAGTAATAGCAGATTATTAAAGGTAATCTAAGTAACTAAGTTATATTACAAGCTGGTAATTTTTTAGATTGTGGTAATAATAAACGTATATATCTTTATCTTAGTTTAAGGTGCTTAAGTAACTTAAACCTTTTTATTAGTTAAGTCCTTTTAAGTTTCCTTAGGCCTTGTTAGAGTTCGATTAGCTTCAGGTTTTTAAGTTAATAGGAGCTGTTAAGACTTTTAAGTTAATTACGTAACGTTTTAATTTAAATCGGGGTTAATTTTTTAGGACCTCGATTATTTATGTTATAGTTAAAACCGTTCGATTATAATACGATTTCTTTCTTTTAAAATTTTTGCTTTTAAAGATTAGTTATTTATATACCGATTTTAGTAAGTAACCTTCTTTTTTTATACTTAATATGTCGGGTCGAATTAAAAAATGTCGTTTTCGCCAGCCTATTAACGTTTTCGTTTTTTTAAAACGTATCGAACGCCTTGGTTTTACCATGTCGTCGAACCTTTCTTATTTTCGTTGCAGATTTGAATATAAAGTTTATAAGGCGTATTATAATTCTGAAAAAATATGCGCTTTATACCGAATACAGGGCTTTTACGATTTATTCGGTTTTTTTAAATTTAAATACGGAAAGCTTATCGTAAAAGAAATCGTTTGGAGTTGGTAAAATTCATGGCTAAAAAGGACCTTGTTAAGGTATAACAATATTCATTTAAATCATTTGGCCGTTTAAACCGTTTACGTAAATAAAAAAAGATTTCCTTTTTTATAACGTCCGAACGTTTCGTTATAATATTTAAGGTACGGAAATCATGGAAAGATTTAAACGTTTAGAAAAAAAGCAAAAGTAAGTAAAGGTAGCGATTACCGTAATTACGTTAAGTTAGGCCGTAAATCCGGTCGAATAATTTAAGCTTATTAATTAGTTAATTGTTAATTAAAGCGCGTTTGTCGTTATTAATAAAAGTTCCTTAATAGGCGTCGGACGTTTATAAGAATTTTAGCGGGTTTTTAGGTGTTTTCGGCATTTGGGTAGTTTTTCTTTTATTTAATTAAGGATTTGGTAAGTTTCTTTCTTTTTCGTATATCTAGGATTTCCTTTCTGCTTTATATACCGGTATCTTCTTTTTTTCCTTTTCATTTCGTTTTGTATTAACCTTAATAATATCCGTTGTTAAGCCGAATAAGAAAATGTAAAAAGTTAAATAGAGTTTAATTTTAGGTGGTAATTTTAATTGGTAGTTATTTTTTAAGACTTTCTTGGTAATTCTGTATGGGTTAATGTATTTAAAATCGAGTTTTCTGTTCGGGCGCTTGGTTTAGATGTTTTTTGTAGTTTGGTAAATTATCTTTCCCTTTTAAAAGGTTTGTTTTTTAACCTTTTTTTAATTATAATACTTTTTTATTTAGTTACGTACGAATTCGAATGCTGTCTTTATTTTTAGTTATAATTACTTAAGCTATTTTGCTATAGGGATTACTTTAACATTAATAGGTTCCTTACGTATATCTTTATAAACTCTGTGTATAAAATTAAATTTAGAATTTATTAAGGTCGTTTTAATACCTTTATAGTAATTGGTATTATTAGTTAATTATGCGATAAGTAATTTCTTAATGTAATTATTTTATTCGTAATTATTATAAATCGTAAGTAAGTTCTTAATATTTAATTAGTTCGTTTTATTTCTCCATTTATTTAGGGTTTAAAAGCGTTAGATAGTTTCTAATTTAATGTAACGAACCTGTCATACGTCCACCTGGAGGTATGAGCAGTATCCGAAAAAGGGTCTTGATTTGCAGGTAACAATAGCGCGAGGAATGATTTATTAGGGTTTTTGTTCGTTAAAGAGGTTTAAAAACTCTTCCCATAGTAAAGAACAACTGCCTCTGGCTATAGGTTTAGATTGATAGCTAAGGAGTGAAACTAAGCAGGTGCTATTTATATAGGAAACCGGTTCGTTATATATCCAATTATTTTTTAATGTGTATGTGGTGGATTTATGTGATCTATATGATCTGGACCAGATCACTTAAATCATTTAGATTACTTAAAAGGCCAAGCCTTCTAGCCCGTGATTTACCCGAAACGGGTCCATACCAGGTTTAACAAGCAGGTCTTTTAAAGATAGGAACCTTTATTCCTGTAACATTATTTTCCCTTTCCAAGGATTTTTGTCTTAAAAATAAAAACCGTAAATAACCACTTTTTATTAATGTAAGTTTCCGGAAACGCTTTAATTAACTTTTACCATAACAGGCCGTATTTAAAAAAACAAAAAAGACCTCGCCTAAATTAACGTAACTTTCGTAGCGCTTAAATTAATTCGATTAAAAAGTTTGGTATTAAGGTTTTTCCTTATTCTAATTATATTCGTTTTGATAAAACCTACTATTTTCTCGTTTTTAACATTTCGAGTTATAATTACTATACCCGTTACCAGCGTTTAGCCTGTAACGTTTTGATTATGAACTCGCTGACGAAGTTAAGCGAAATGCACGATCGTTTGGAAAAAGAATAACGAAAGGCGGAAGATACTTTAATTACATATTAGGAAGCTGCCGAAAAAAGGATAAAAAAGCTTATCGGGCGGATAAAACGTTTGCGCTTTTAACAGGAAATCCTGGAAAAAAAGGTTGTAGCTGTTTTAAAAAAGGGTTATAAACTGGATTAATTAGAAGAGTAAGAAAAATTGGAAAAGGAATAACGTCGTATGGAGGTAAAACAAGCGCAGCTTGTTTCCGAGATAAACGTTATCGCAAAACCGTTTACTTTTTTCGATTAAAACGCCGCAGGTTTGGATTTAAGCGGGGGATCTTTGTCGCCTACGATTTTGGTTACGCTGGAGACGATCGGTTAGGATTCTGCCGGTAAAACGTCTTAACCAGGTTTATCGTATTCGTTAAGTGGTTAAATAATTCTTAAGTGTTCTTTTCGTATAAATATCCTTTTTACTTAATTAAATACTGGATTCTGTTTTTGATTATTTTAAAGTCGAGTATTCTTTTAATTTTATACTTATTATCGTCTTTTTCGATTTTTAAACTTATTTTTAACGGGGCGTTGTTAGGTATTAGCTTAAGTAAGGAAATGTGGAAAATAAGGTATATTCTTATTATTTTAGGTAATAATAATGGGTAATCAATTTTAGAAATAAATTTTTTAATTTTGAACGCCTCAAGCTTTTTAAAATCAAGCTTATCGTTAAGTCTTTTAATTTTAATTTGTAAAATGTTCCACGTTATGTTTTGTCTTTAACGTAATAAATAAGCCTTATTTTCTTTTGCTAGAATTAATCCTTTAATTCCTTTTCTGTTATAATACTGGGCCAATTCTTGTTAGAAAAAACGTAATTCGGCTTATAAACGAAATTGTATTATTTTAATTTCCGTTACTATTATGTCTGTTCGAGAAGTTATGGTAATAATTGCAGGAGTTTTATATGCCGGTTATTTTAATCGTTAGGTTATTGTTTTATGTCCATATACAGCTATATGGGGGGAAATACCCATATGTTCGTTAGTAAACGTATTATAGGTTACTTATGTTAATGGTAATAACATTACTTAATTATTTTGCTAGTAATTGATATAACCTTTAAGGTATTATTCCAGGATTTGGTTTAGTCGCTTCGTTTAACCATTTGTTTATAGGTAATAAGTTGCTAAAAGCTTAAGCTTAATACCTATTTATTTGAAAAGGCTAATGTTAAATTTTAATGTAAATAGCCTATCTCGGTTAGAAATAATCTCGGATCAATGCATAAGCTAATTATTTTGCCGTTATTATTCCTTTAAAGGGCAAAAAGTACCTATACTTGGTGAATCTATTAATAATTACTTAGATTCCGTCGTACTCCATTCCAGTAATTAGGTTTTTAAATGGAGGAAAGCTGGTAATAAAGTCTTAAGATCTAATGTTTTATACCTTGTTAGGAATATCGGTAAGTTATAATAGCTTATAGGGTTTATGGCACGTTGTTTTAGTTTTATTGCAAACGTTATAATTTTTAATAACTTTTTTAACTATCCGGCGTAATTCTGGGAAGTCGTACTTTTCCTGTAACCGTCGGGTGGTTTTAAAGATTTTTTAATATCCATATAATAAGTTTTCGTAAAATTCCTTTACAAATTGTTCCTGTTAATCCTTAGGTACGTATAATTTGTTACGGTATAATAGCTGATTTTTTTGGTTATCCTTTTAATTATTAAATCTTTTTTTTTCGTTCGTATCGTAGAAATTTCGGAATCGTGATAAAAGTTTAAAGGTTAATTTCTTTAGAATCTCGCGTAATTGTACAATATTATCCTTATTATATTATAGTATCTATATATTTCGTTTAGGAACTTTAGGATTTTAATCGCCTTTATAACTAAAAATATCCGCCGAAATATTTCTTTTTCCTTTAATGTGATATATTTTAGTCAAATTTTAATAGGAAAATTATCCAAATTTTATATCGTTTATTTAGTTCTTATGCTTTTATAAACCGGGTTAAGCTTTTATAATAGAAATGTTAAAAGGTTTTCTGGTTCCGTTAAAAAGGGGTTTTTATTTTTTAAAACCGTTAATAATTATTAGCAATTCCTTATTATAAATCCGGTATCTAAGTTTTATATTTCGAAATACCTTCGAATAGTAAGCTATTAAGTACTATTTGTTGTTATCTTTTAATTATTTTAAGACGGTATTAAATACGTAATTTAAGGTATCCGTTTTTAAGCTCTTTCTTTTATCTGCATTCAGTAATTTTATTATGGGTTTATTAATAATTACGTTTTTTAAAATCTGAAATGCCTTTTTTGTATCTTTTAAGAACCCGAACTTTTTATTAACCTACTTTTTGGTAATAAATTTCTTTAATAGTTTAATTATACTTCCGGATTCCTTAATTAGGTTTTATATGTAACCCGTAAATTTTAAAATCTGTCGGATATTAATAACGGTCGTTTTGTTAAGGAAGGGGCAATTTTTAATTGCTTTTATTTTAAAGCGTTAAATTTGAATTTGGCCGGGAGTAAATGTATATTTTAAGAAGTTTAGCTTCTGTATGTGCCATACGCTCTTAACTGGGTTAACTCGGATACTCCCCTTATCCAAAGTTTAAAGTATTTAAGTTATATACTGTTTATGCTTCTTTAAAGTTTCGGCGTAAATGAGAATGTCGTCGAGGTAGACAAATATAAACTTATTTAAATATCTTCGTAAAACGGTTATAATTAAGCCTTAAAAATTAACGGGACCATTAATAAATCGTATAAGCATTACTCGGTATTCGTAACATCCATGTATCTTTTTAAATACCGTTTTCCATTTTTTTGTTTTAACCATTTTAATATAATAATAACCGTTTCGAAAATTAAATCTAGTAAATTACTTAGCTTTACTAACGTTTTTTAGTATATTTATAAGGGTTAAAATGTATCTATTTTTAATCGTGATATCGTTTAGCTATTTATAGTCGATAATTCTTTTAAAAACCAGGTTTCCGTTTTCGTTAATCTTTTGGTTTCCGTTTTTAATTTTTAATACCATAAAAACGGGACAATTAACAGGAAAATCCGAGAGTCGAATATAACCTTTTTTAGATCGAATTAAATGGTTTTTTTTATAAAGCTTTTAACTTTTTAAGATTTATATGGTAAATTTTGTAAAGTTTATAATAATGCTTTTCCTTAATAATTATTCGGTAATCCTATTAACTATATAATGGTAATTTCCTAATCTTTTTTATTTTTAAATAATCTTTTAAATGTTTAGTCCTTAAGTAATACCGTTCTTACTTGATTTAATACTTATATTTCCTTAATAACATAATAAACCTTTTATTTGTTTTTTAAGGTAACCTTTTTTTACTTTTTGAAAAAAGTATTTAATATTTCCAGTTAATATATAAATTACTGGTCTTAAGTTACGGCATTTTTAAAATAATATCGTACTTAAAAATATCGGTAATATTTAACGAAATTCGTTCTTAACATCTTAAAATCCAAACGGAAAATCTTATAAATTTTCGGAAAATTCGTTCGGTTTTATATTTAAATAAGTTTCCCTTTATTATACGTAATTTATAAAACCTTAACTTATATTTTTAAAAAACTTAATACTTTTTTATTATTGCTGGAAAAATAAAATTATTTTCAGTTTTTAAATTAATTATAACTTTAAACGTATTATTTTTATATTAAAAAGGAATTTTGATTTAATTACGTAATCCGTTTATTACCTTATATAGGTTTTTGTGAGTTAAGGCTTTTTAATAATTCATTTTCGAAAACCTTTAATATTTTTTAACTTATAATGATATTTAATTTAAAAAACTCTTTATTTACGTACCTTTCGAATAACATATTTAATATATTAATTATTTTTATATTTAAATTACGTTTCTGTATTATATTTATATGCGAAAACAATTATTTCTTTCGGGTTCGACTTTTAATTTTATATATTTTAAAGTATAAAATTAAAATTATAAACCTTTAAAAAAAGTATTTTGTTATTTAAAACTTCGGATTAAATATAAAATATTAAAATGTAATATAAATATTATGACGATATAGTTTCTTAATTCTATTTTAATCCGGAATATAAGTAAAAGAATTTAAAGTATTTTAGTTATTACGGAATTTCTATATATTTATATTCGTTATTTAATTCGGTAAGTATTTCTATATTTTATTAAGCTTAAAAGTTGTTATTATTTTTGGTTCGGAAATAAACGAAATAATTATCGCGGTAATAAGCGGTAAAATATAATAATTTATGCTGGGTTTTTCGGGATCTGGTATATACCGGATATTCGGGAAGCTTATAAAGCTCCGGGGATAAGTGTCCGTAATTAATAACGTTAGGTCGAAATTAACTATTTTTATTATGCATTTCGTATTTCTATGCGTTAAGATAGTAGCGGTATTTTAGCTCTATAACTATCTTAAAGGCCGGTTATCCGGGGTAATATTTGTAGGCTTTAATCTTAAAATCTTGGCAGATGGGATAATTCTCGTATTTTAGGATGTCGTTTTGAATCTGAATAATGGTGGCAATAGTGAATTCTGGCTCAAACGAAATTAGGCTAACTTTTTTCTTTGCCTTTTTTACCTTATTATCAGTTTTTTGTTTAACCGCTTGAGGCTTTTTTTAAGGTTAAGCAATCCTTCCCTTCTTGCAGTTGCTTTTAGCAAAAGAGCAATATTCGCTTTTAAAATGTCCTTTTTTGCTATAGTTAAAACATTTTATATCGGACTTATCTTTTTTAAGTTCCATCGAAATAATACTTGCTTTTTTTAAAGCTTGCTCCTATCCTTCTTAATTTAATTACGAAAGCCTTTATCGTTATTTCGTTTATTAATTCTTTTTTTAAGGTACCGGTTAAAGGTACGTCGGTTAGCAATAATTGCTCTGTCGGTATACTTTTTAAAGGATCTTATTTTAAGTATTATACAGACTTTTTTTAATTTAAAGTTTTAAATTATTATAAAACGAATAAAATAATGCGTTTTTAGGAAAATTAAAAACTAAGGCCAAACGGTTAGATTTTGTCGTATATTTTGCTATTAACTTAATTTAATAAAAGTTTAAAATTATTTTATTACGTATCATTCCTTATTTAAACTTTTAAATATAATTCGTATTCGGGTTTCGAGATATCGGTAATCGTTAACGACATAATTAATAATATCCAAGAATTTCTTAAGGTAAATTTTTAAATAGTTTTTCATAGTTAATTCGAACCATAAGAAAATTTATTTAGCAAACAGTTAAAAGATAATTGTTACTCTTTATTAGTTTTTCGTTAAAAGGTTTTCATAAAACTTAAGGTAGATTCTAACTTAAAAGAAAAAACTATTTATATTTATAATTTTATCGTAAGGCTTTAGGATAATTAGTTTATAACCTTTAATTTCCGGCATTCCGTGATAACTGGAAGATAGGATAGTAACTTCGCGGTACTGATTAAGGCCGAATAGTAAGGGTATTAATGTGCTTTCTTTTATTCTTCGGGTAGGTTAAGCCATCCTTTTTTTAGGAGGTTAGGGCTTTCCTTTCTGTCCTTTTCTAAGGCTTAAACTTTACGTAACAGGATTTTTTTTTTCGGGGAAAGCGTTTTCTTCTTTCCCTTTAGGCCTTAAGGTTTCTGGACCTTTAATTCTATTCTTTTTTTTCTCGAATTTCCCTAAACCTTAATAATGGTTTTTGCAGTCGGGGTTAGATGTTGGATTTAAGAAAAAAGAGGATCTCTCTTACCTTTAATTGTAAAAGGCATAATATTTGTAATTAATTAAAGAACCTTTTCGACTAAAGGTAAATTATTTAATTTGGTTATTAATCCCTTATTAACTTATAACGGGGATCGGGTATATTATTTATCTTTTAAACGTCGCTTTATAATCTCGTTTTTATTAAGTTTAGGAAATCTTATGCCCGACTAGGTTTGAAATTATTCGTCGGCTATTAATTAAGGAGCTATCAAAATGTAACGAACCTGTCATACATCCACCTAAAGATATAAGCAGTATCCGAAAAGGGGTCTTAATTTGCAGCTAATAATAGGGTGAAAAATAATTCACTAAGGTTCTTATTCGTTAAAAAGGTTTAAAGATTCTTCCCAGAATAAAGAATAACTACCTTTGGCTATAAGCTTAGATTAATAGCGAAAAAGTAAAACTAAGCAGGTGCTATGTATATAAAAAACCGGGTCGTTATATATCCAATTATCTTTTAATAAGTATGTCGTGGATCTATGTTATCTATATGATCTGGACCAGATTACTTAGATCACTTAGATCACCTAGAAGGCCAAGCCTTCTAGCCCGTGATTTACCCGAAACGGGTCCACACCAGGTCTGACAAGCAGGTCTCCTAGAGACAGGAACCCCTGTTCCTGTAATATTTAAACCCAATTGCGCTATAAGTCCCTTTGAGAATTTTAAAGTAAATATCGTTTTTTTATTTAAAATGATTTCCGTTAATAATGCGTATACTTTTAAAATATGTTTTAAGAAGATATAAGTTACTTATTTTATATTTATATTTTTATTATATAATAAAATTAAAAAAGTTTTATAAATCGGTTTACGATTATAAAAATGCTATTATGATGTACGCTCATAGCTCGGTTTTTTAATAATGGAAGTTTAGTAATAAAGTGGAAGGTAACTAAATCTCATGATTGTTTTATGACATGTAATGATTATAGTTTTCCGTGTAGTTTATGTCGTCTAGTCTTTGCCTTATTATATATATAACATTACTATCGTATTCTTTTTTTTAAAACCTTACTTTAGGAAAGTAATAGGTACGTTATAACAGTTTCAAGCTTTTATAGCTCTTTAAATATCCGTATAATTGATGTTCATGTATATTTCGTCTCAGTGTTTCCTGGTATTCTTTTAAGATTTATATTTTTTTCATTTTTTAGTTTTTAAGTGTTACGAACAAGGGTTCTCAGGTCCGAGAACCCGTCCTTGAGTGTCAAGTGGGAGAACTTTGGATGCGAAAGGCTTAGCACTATTCGCTAAGACCCAGGTGATCTAAGTGATCTGATAAATTGATCATATTACCTAGATCACATAGATCTATGATATAGTTACTTTAAAAATTAGAATATATAATGAATCGGTTTTTTATGTAAATAGCACTTATTTAGTGTCGCTTTTTAGCTATTAATTTAAACTTTTAACTAAAGGTAATTGTACCGTTTTTTCATTAAGGGAAAAGTTTCTAAATCTTTTTAACGAATAAACCTTGAGTAAATTATTCCTTACTTTATTATTACCTGTAAATTAAGACCTTATTTCGGATATTGCTTATATTTCTAGGTGGATATATGATAGGTTCGTTATATTTTGATAGTTTTTTAATTAATAACTGATGAGTAATTTAAGGCCTAATCGGGTATAAATCTTTTTAAATTTAATAAAGACGATATTATAAAACGACGTTTAGAAAATAAATAATATACCCGATTCCCGTTATAAGTTAATAAGGGATTAATAATTACATAAAATATTTTATTTTTTACCGAAAACCTTTTTTAATTAATCCATAATATTATGCTTTTTATAATTAAAAGTAAGGAAGATCTTTTTTCTTTTTAGATTTAGTAGTTAATCCTGGTTTCGAAGGATATTATTAAGGTTTAAGGAAATTCGGAAAAGGAAAAAGAATTAAAGGTTTAGAAATTTTAGGGCTTAAAAGGAAAAAAGAGAAAGCTTTTCCTTGAAAAGAAAAAGGAGATTTTGTTACGTAAAATCCAAACTTTAAAGAAGGATAGAGAAAAAAGATCTTAACCTTTTAAAAAAAAAGGATGGCTTAATTTATCTGAGCAATAAAGGAAAGAATTTTAATACTTTTATTATTCGGTTTTAATCGGTATTGCGAAAATATTATCTTACTTTTTAATTATTACGGAATGCCGGAAATGAAGGGCTATAAATTAATTACCTTAATGCTTTATAACGGAATTATAAATATGGAAGGATTTTTTATTTAAGTTAGAATTTACTTTAAATTTTACTAAAGCTTTTTAATAAAGAATTAATAAAAGGTAATACCTATTTCGTAATTACCTGATGGACGAAGTTTCTTATGGCTCGAACCTATTATAAAGGATTACTTAGAAAATTACTTTAAGGAATCTTTAAATATTATTAATTATATTTTTGGCGATTATCGGTATTTCAAAAACCGAATATAAGTTATGTTCGGAGATTTAAATAAGGAATAATATGCGGTAAAGTAATTATATCTTTTTTATTAGACTAAGTTAGCCGTAGAATATATAACGGAATTTAATTACTTGGCCGTAATTTTTAATTTGTTAAAAAATGCGTTATTTTATCCTTTTTATGATAGCTTAAAACCGTAAGTTAAGGATAAGATATATATGGTACTTAAGATAAAATCTTTTAAAAAGTATACGGATAAGGTAATTATTATTAATTAACGTATTTTTAACCGGTATCTTAAAAAGAAAGAAATTAATAAACGAAATAACGATAAAGGGTTTAACGGCCGAATTAAAAAGGATAAGGGCAAGTTTTAAAAAGAAGTAAATATTGTTTCGAAAAAGTTTAAAAAAGATAAGTTGGATATAAAGTGTTTTAATTATAATAAGAAAGAATATTTTAAAAGCGAGTATCGTTTTTCCGTTAAAAGGAACTTAAAAAAAGGGGATTTTTTAACTTTAAAAGAAAGCTAGAGCGGTTAAATAAGAAACCGATAATAAGGCAAAAAAGGAAGAAAAAGAAGTTAATTCGATTTTTTTCCAGCCAAAATTTATTATTGCTATTATTACTTAAATCCAGAACCGTATCCTAAAGTACGAGGATTGCCTTATTTACCAGGACTTTAAGGTTAAAGCTTGCAAATACTACCACGGATAAATGGCCTTTAGGATAGTTATAAAGTTAAGATGCTTTTGCTATTTTGACATATTTTAATATAAGATATATAACGAAAATGGTTAGTTTCGATTTAACGTTAATAATTACGGATAGTTATTCCCGGAACTTTGTAACCTCCCCGAATATATAATATACGTTAAACCCCGAGTAAATTAGTATGATTTGCTGCATTTTACCGTTTATTACTTTAATAATTATTTCGTTTATTTCCGAATTAAAGAAAATAATAACTTTTCGTTTAAATGGAATAAACAAATACTTACCCCATTAGATAATAAATATAAATATATAAAAACTTCCAGATAGTTAAAATACGTTAGGTTTTGTAATTTATATCCCGAATTAAAATAAAGTTAAAAAGTTATATCGTAAGGATGTTTATGTTACTTCCCGATACTTTGTATTTAATACGAATTCCTATATATTGGAATACCTTTTTCGGAGGACCATATTTTTAACTTCAGAATTCGAAGGATATAAAATTAAGGATTAAGCCCAAAGAGAATAGTTATTTCCGAATGCAGATATGGCAAGAAAACGTGGTTTAGATATAAAAACGATTAATGTACTAAATACGTTATTTGAAAGGTACGTAAATGGAGACTTTTTTAGGCTGGATATTATTATAAGTTAAAAAACACTAAAGGTTTTCGAAAGTAAAATACCGAAAAGTTCCGATTTATAAGATTTTATGCGAGGTAATAAAGAAATTACGCAGTTAAATTAAAATTCCTTTTTAATATAAAAATAAGACGTTTAAAGTTATGGTCGATTTAATGGTTAAAGGTAACTTTATTTTTTTTGCGGTAGTAAAAAAACATTAAGACTTTTGGAGATATAAGCTAAAGTTTTATAAATTACGGATAATAGATAGAAACTCATTTAAGAATAAAAATAAAGGAATTTTAAAAGAAATTGAAAGATTTCCTGTTTAAATTTAAGGATACCAAAAACGGATTTCGTTAGACATTACCGATATTTCCGGATACGATATTATTCTGAGAATGCCATAATTTAAAACCAGCAATTTATAAATTAATTGAAAATATTAAATATTTTTTTTGGGAAAATAATAGAGAACTATATAAAAAGGACGAGCAGGAAATTTATTATGTTATTAGAAAAGTGCAAGTGCCAGATTAAGCCGGAAGAGTACCACCCGAATATCGAAAGTTTAAGAAATTATTTAAGGATAAAAAGGATTATAAGTTATTACCATATAGTTAATAGGATTACCGAATACTTATTAAGGAAGGATATTATTCCAAACTTTATAAAATTTACCACATAAAATTTGAAAACTCGAAAGCTTTATGGAAAATTATTTAATTCGATTTAAAAAAAGGATATATTCGATTCTTTAATTTTCCTGCTGGATATCCCGTTTTTATAATACCAAAAATTAAAAACGGAAAGCAAAATATTATTAAAAACGAAAACCTAGTTTTCAAACAAGTTATCGATTACAAGTAATTAAACGATATTATAATCAAAAATGGATATTTTTTAATTTTTATAAATATATTAAACAAAAACGTTAATAAAGTTAAATAATTTATTATATTTAATTTTCGAAACGGTTATTACCGTATTAAAATAACTTAAGGAGAAAAGTGGAAAACGGTATTTAAAACGATACACGGATTTTATGAATATCGAATAATGCTTATATAATTTATTAATATCTTTGCTAACTTGTAACGTTTAATTATAATTATTTTACGAGAATTCCAAAATAAATTCGTAAACGTTTACTTCGACGATATTCTTATTTATGACGAAATTGTAAAAAAGTAGAAGAAATATATAGTTTAAGTATTTAAAATTTTAAGTAAGGCGAATATTGGAATTAATTTAATTAAAAATGTATGGTATACGTAAAAGTTAAACTTTTTAAGATATATATTTATTTCCGGCCAAATTTAAATTTAAGGTTTTAAGATGGAAGTAGTTAAGAATTAGCTTATCCTTAATAAGGCGACCGTTACCGATATTTGGCAGATTTTAGGATTCACGGAATACGTACGAAACTTAATTAAGGGATAGGAAATATAATTAAATTATTAACGAAACTTACTATTAAAAAGTACGTTAGTAAAGAGTTTAAATTTTTAAAAGATTTAAAAAAAGCATTCCAAATTTTAAAAAACGTAATTATTAATGGACCCATAATGAAAATGCCTAACGTAGATAAGAAAAAGCGCCTAAAAGTAAACGCCTTGGATTACGTATTAGGTACCGTCTTAAAATAATTAAAAAATAACGATAAATAGTATTTAATCGCTTATTATTCGAAGGTGCTTAAAAATGCAGAATTTAACTACCCGATTTATAATAAGGAATTGCTAGTAATTATTAAGGTTTTTAAAGAATGGGAACCTTTTCTTAATAAGACTAAAGAACCTTTTAATATTTATTTTAATTATAAAAACATTACCCGATTTATAAAGGCATAAAGGTTTAATAAACGACATAAAATTTAAATAAATCTTTTTATCAAGATTTAATTTTACAATATATTACATTAAGGAAAGAAAATATTTAGGAGGATATTTTTAGTCGTAAAGGCGCTTATAATTCCAAAATTTTTAAACGAGGTATGCAGATGCTACAGTATAATAAAGATAGTATTATATAATTATGCGAAATTTTACAAAGATTAACCTCCGAACTTTTAACGAAGTTTCGAAATCTTTACGATATAAACGAAAAAAAAAAAAGGTTTAGCAGCTAAAGGGGTAGCCAAAAAACTAATTATTATACCGTAACAAAATTTATGTTCCTAGGGATTAATAAGAATACTTCGTAAGGGAATTTTACGAAAACTTATTATATGGATATTAAGGAATTTCTAAAATTATTCGACGGCTATAAAAAAAGTATAACTTCCCAGAATTACGCTAAATAGTTAAGAAAATCGTTAAGAATTGTAACATTTACAATAAGGCTAAAGCAATACGTTATAAGCCCTATAGGCTGCTGTTACCTATTAATATTTTTAATAAAGCATGGAATACTATAACTTAAAATCTTATTATCACCTTTTTTTTATTTAATGATTTAGTTGCTGGAATCGAGTACGACGGAATTTAGGTAATTGTTAATAAATTTATTAAATATAGGTACTTCTTATTTTTCAAAGAAATTACGACGGCAGAACAATTAGCTTATGCATTTATCCGATATTATTTTGATAAATACGGAATACCAGAAGAGATTATTTTCTAATTGAAATAAGCTCTTTAGGTTTAAATTTGGTACCAGCTTTTTTAAATAAATAAGTATTAAGCTTAAGTTTTCGATAGCTTATTATCTTTAAATCGATGGTTAGATGGAATGATTAAATTAAACTTTGGAATAATACTTTCGAAGTTACGTTAATTACCAACAAAATAATGAGGTAAAACCTTTATTATTAATATAAATAACTTATAACACGTTTATTAACGAAAATATAAGCATATCCCCCCATATAGCTATATATGGACATAAGGCAGTAACTTAATAACCAAACAAATTGGCTTATAAAGTTCCTGCAATAATTATTATGGCTTCCCGAGCAAAAATAATGGTAACGGAAATCAAGATAATATAAGTTCGATTATAAACCGAGTTACGCTTTTTTTAGCAAAAAATGGCTTAATATTATAATAAAAAAAGAATTAACGGATTAATTTTAACGAAAGGAAATAAGGTTTATTTATTACGTTAAAGACAAAACGTAACATCAAATAATTCATAAATTAAGATTAAAAGGTTTAGTAATAAGTTTAATTTCAGAACTTTGGTCCGTTTAAGATTAATAAAGTTATTTTCAAAATTAATTATCCATTGTTATTACTCCGGATAATAAAGATATACCTTATTTTCTATATTTCCCTGCTCAAATTAACACTTAAAAACATTCCGTTAGAAATAAGCCTGGAAATCGAAAAGGACGATAATATGTACGAAATCGAAAGGATATTGGATTTCAAAATAAATAAAAATAGAATCTAGTACTTAATTGAGTAGGAAGGATATTTATACGAAGAAAATATTTGGGAACCGTTTAATTATTTAATGAATGTGATGGATCTGGTTAAGACGTTTTACCGGCAAAATTTTGACCGACCGTTTCCAGCGTAGCCAAGGTCGTAGGCGATAAAGGTTCCCTGCTTAAATTTAAATTTTTAACGTTTTAGTCGAAAAAAATACATGTTTTTATAGCATTTATTTCGGAAACGAGTTGCGTTCGTTCCGTATTTACGTGATGCTGCTTTTTTTAACTCTTTTTTATTTTTTTTAATTAATCCATTTTATAACCTTTTATAAAAATGGTAAAGGCCTTTTTTATAAAACGTTTTATTAAAAGCGCAAACGTTTTAATTGATTAAGAAGTTTTATTGATTTATCCTTTATTTTGCGTTATTTTTCTGGCAAACGTTTGCGTTTTATTTTTATTTTTACTAAAGAATTTATATTTAATACGTCGTAAGCCGAACGTTAACGACGGGTATAATAATTATAACTTGGAAGGTCCTTTATGTAAAAATAATCTAGTTTTCGAAGGCGAATATAATTCGAGTAGGTAATAATTTTGGATTTAAACTTTTTAATAAAATTCGGACGATTATCGCGCGTTTTGCGTTGGTTTAAACGAAGCTTTTTTTTCTTTTTTCCTTTTTTAAATATGAGCTGTTATAATAAAAGTTAGCTGAAAAACCTTTAAGCTTTTTTAATAAAGCAAAGTGGCGACTTACGGTTTTTATCTTTAAAACAAAGATTTTTGGAAAGGGGAAATAATATTACGAACAAAAGTTTTCAGGTCCGAAAACCCGTTTTTAAATGTTAAGTGGGAAAGTTTCGGATGCGAAAGGTTTAGCATTATTCGTTAAGACCCAGGTAATTTAAGTGATTTAATGGATTAATTAGATTACTTAAATTATATAGATTTACGATATACTTACGTTGAGAATTAGAATATATAATAAATCGGTTTCTTATATAAATAGCACTTACTTAGTTCCGCTTTTTAGCTATCAATCTAAGCTTTTAACTAAAGGCAACTGTACCGTTTTTAATTGAGGGAAAAGTTTTTAAATCTTTTTAACGAACAAACCCCCAGTAAATTATTTTTCGCCTTATTGTTACCTGCAAATTAAGACCCCATTTCAGATACTGCTCATACTTCCAGGTGGATATATGACAGGTTCGTTATATTAAGTAGGTTATTGTTATATTCTTAGATTTTTTGATATAAATTAGGGGGTGCTGCTTTGATCGTGGTTATTTATCGTAGTTCCAAACATTCTTTTAGCGTGGTATCGAAGATCTAGTGATTAATTTTGATTATGCTTTTTTCGAGGGCGGGTTTTCGATTAAATACGTTTCCTTTCTTGTTTTCTGATACTTTTTAATAGATGATAACGAAATTATATTTTGTTAATTCTTCGGTATAACGTAAGCATCGCTTTGTTGATTCTTTGCTAATAAAAAAGCGAATGAAACTTTTATAGTTAGTATTTACCTTAATTTGGTATAGGTTTTCCTTAAGGTAATATCTGAATCTTCGGAAGGTTTTAACAATAGTTATGAACTTCTTATTACAGATACCTTAATTTAACTTTATTCCTTTTAATTTGTAAAACTAACAGGCGATAAGATGTAAGTTATTTTAATTATAGCGGTATCCGGTTATTACGTTTGAAGCGTAATCCGAAGCGGCGGTTTTAAGTTTAATTAACCGGTTTGGGTCGTATATAATTAATATTAGTTTGCTGGTAATCGCGTCTTTAATTTCGCGAAAAGCGGTTTCCGTTTTTACTATTTAAAAAAAGTTATTTTATTTTTTAGTTAAGTTAAATAATCGTATACTTATCTTATTATAATATCGAATAGACTTTCTATAATAATTGGCAAATCCGAAGAAAACTTATATTTTCTGAACTGTAATAAGGGCTTTTTATTTTTATACCGCAGTCATTAGTGTAAGGTTAATTTTAATATATCTTAAACTAATAATATATTCTAAAACTTCCATATCTTATGTATGGAATTGGCCCTTTTTTTATATTAACTAATAGGTTTGCATTTGATAAAGCTTCAAAAACTGTATAAACATATTCTATATATTCCTTTTTATTTTTCAAATAAATGAAAATGTCGTCGGGGTAAAAAATAACGAAGATATTGAAGTATTTCTGAAGTATATAGTTACCTATTCGCTAAAATGTTGTTAATACGTTCGTAATTCCGAAAACTATAACGAAATATTCGCAAAGTCCGTATTTCATCTTCAAGGCTATTTTCCATGTGTATCCTAGTTTAATGCCAATTTAATTATATCCTTTTTAAGGTTTAAATTTATAAACCAATTTGCTTCGTAAAGGCGGGTTTTTATTTCATTAATTAAGGTTAATAACGTTTTACTTTTAGTCGTAATATTGTTTAACTACTTATAATCGATAATTAAACGTAATTTTCTGTTTTGTTTAGTAGGAAAAACGTAAGGTATCTGGCCGACGAACTGGAAAGTCGTATATAATCTTTTTAAAGCTTATTTTCAAGGTATTTACGTAACGCTTATAATTCCTTTTCGTTAAGGTTATAAATTGGATAAAAGTTGGTTAATATTCTTTCCTCAAGAACTATTTTATAGTTTTATTCGTTATATTCTAGTAATTTCGTCTCGAATTCATTTCGAAACCATCCTTCGTATTTATAATATTATAGAAGTACATTAATTATAGTTTCTGGCTTCAGGGGTTAATGCTTTAGGTGATAGTTTATCTTTCGTAACTTTATTTTAGCGGTAAGAATAATACGTCGTATCTTTCTATATTGCTTTGTTATCGTATCCTTATGCTTTTATTCGTCGTTATTTTAGATCGAATATTAAAGTCTTTTCGTATCTTATTTTCTTTCGTCAAGGGGGTATAAAAAAAGCTTTACTGAATTAATTACTCAACCGATTAAGGGATTATACTGGTATAACTATGGTTTTTCGAAAATCATATCGTAATTCCTTGTCGAAAGGATATCGAAATTCGTTATTTAATTTCGTTCTTTAACGAAAATCTTAACGCAATTAGTTCTGCGAATAGTTTTTCCATCATTATAAGCGAATACCCAACTTTCTGCGTTCTCGGTAATATAAGATCTTATTTCTTCTTTTTGTGGCAATCGAAATTGGTTAATTATATCCGGTATAATATAATTATCTTCTATTACCCCGGAATCCATAAATACGATAAATTAATATGTTTTAATTAGTATTTATAGGGTAATAACATTACTTTTAGTTCTTATCCTAACGTTTAAATCCCTTCTAAAAAGCTTTTGCTAACATTTTTAAATCTTACCATTTTACGGCTTTCCTATAAGTAACGTTCCTCTTTTAAATCGTCTTTTAACGCCTTAATACGTTCTTGATTTTGTTAATTAAAAGTTTTTAACTATTTTCGTTATCCTTTCTATGGCCGTAAACAACTTTAAGTAAAAGGATTTGCGCCCGAAAATCTTTTTTACT
The DNA here is from genome assembly GCA_004154915.1 of Monosporascus ibericus. Classification (NCBI taxonomy): domain Eukaryota; kingdom Fungi; phylum Ascomycota; class Sordariomycetes; order Xylariales; genus Monosporascus; species Monosporascus ibericus. Next base: position 175,725 of record QJNU01000011.1, on the reverse strand, counting down.
AATATACTCTAATTCGGGATCCCTTAATTCCTTTTATCGTACTTGAAATTAAGTATCGTATTATTCTTTTTTCGTTTCTTTTTTAGATTTTTTCTTTTATTTTTTATCGTTCGTTTAGGTTATCTATAAAGGCTAATCGGAAGTTTACATTATTAATTACCTTTAAAATAGCTTTATAATTATTTAATAAATCTATTTCCTGTCGTCCTATAATCCTATCTTTTGAAATGCCATATAGGACTTTCGTTTAAGCAACCTTTTCCCTTGAGTTAGTTTGTTGCTACTGTATTAATGTTAATAGTGTCCTTAAAGGCGTATATTTTACGATATTTATATTATCGTTAATTCTTAAGATTTCTTTCCGTTTAGTTATAAAAGTTAAATCCTTAATTATATATTCGCGCAAGTCGTTTTTGGATATATTATTGTTAATTTATATATCTAAACTAATACGTTTGTAATAAATAATATACAGTTTTCCGTAACGGTTTGGTTATCCTGGTAATAAGATTTCGTCTTATCCTTAATATTCCTTAATTTCCGCGTTTAATTCCAGCTATTCGTACCGTTAATGCCTCTTCCATTAGAAACGGGACAATAACTTATCCTTTATAAGCTTTTCCCATCCGTCGTATTCTTTTAGCCATCAACCTATTATAAATTCTGTAGTGAAAGTTCGGTATTTTTGGATAACTACCTGAGATAACCTTTTTGCTTTTTACAATCATTATTATACCGTTTGAAGGAGGTTATAATCGTTTCGGATTTTGATTATATTAAAAATCTTATTATCGTTATCTTAATTATTTTAAAGGGATCCTCGGGGAACCGGTATTTACATATTTTATCGTAACCTTTTAAATGTTTTACATTAATAAGCCTTATATCCTATTTTGTTATAATTATAATACTTGATGGTATAAAGACTACGTTATTAAATTACGCCTAATTCGATAAGTCCTAATGTTATTACGTAAGATATATTAGTTCTTTATAACGTACTGGTAGTAAGGAAATGCTTAAACTCTTTATTTTATCGGTTTTTAAAATATTGGGGTTTTTAAGGCTACTGTCGGTCGTCGATTTTGACTACTAAGGCGATATAATCTACTAACCTTTCGAGGCGTTTATCCTTAAATACTTCTTTTTATATATCTTTCTTCAGCTTATCGAATAACGTAATTATTAATACTTTTTATCCTTGGTTAATTTTTAAGGTTTATTAAACGAATGATTGCCGTCTTTGGAAGTTAATCCTTTTTACGTTAAATCTTTAGTTTTACTTTCGGCTTTAGTTGTTCGTTTACTATCCCGAATACTTTTCTTAGCTCTTTTTCGAATTTTGCGTAATCATTATAAATTATTATAGTTATCGTAAAGCTTTATTCGAGGGGATTAATAACCTATTTTCGAAGGACGAGATGAAACTAAGTAACCGCGTTTCCGGTTTATTATCTTATAATAAACTGAACTCGGAAAGTAAGTATTATAAATTTAATTAGGCAGTATTTAAAATAAGCGCGATACTTTATAAGGAACTATTACAACTTGCTAATGATTCCGTCGAAAGAGACGAGTTTAATAAATTTCAAAACTTTTCCAGCTTTTCTTGTCGTAAGTTATCTAGGCAAGGTATGCCGGTTAGACTGGTTAATCCAGTTAATCGAGTTACTTTATACTTGCTTATTTAGCTAATTCGATTCTTTAAGCTTTTAATTAATCGCGGGCCTTTTCGAACGTACGGATAAGTTCGATTTTATGGTTAATAAGTTACGTAACTGTATTAATTAACCAGTTAAGTTAATGTAAAGCTTCTTTCTGGGAAAATCGAAGTCGAGTATTTTCGTTATCGAAGTTTATGGTGTTATTTTCGGGGATTTAAAAAGTTCTTTTACGGGCGGGCTACTTATTAAATAACATAATATCGAAGATATTACTTAAAGTCTGATAATATTACGAAATAAAAGCTTATAACCTATAACGCTTAAAACCTTTAATTAATTATTAAACTTAATGGTACGGTTTATTTTAGCAGTAATATCGTAGAAAAATAAATAATAAGATGTGTAATAATTACGTTTAGTAATAGCAAATTGTTAAAGATAATCTAAGTAACTAAGTTATATTATAAGCTGGTAATCTATTTAAATTATAGTAATAATAAGCGTATACGTCTTCGTTTTAGCCTTAGATGCTTAAGCGGCTTAAACTTCTTTATTAGTTAAATCTCTTTAAGTTTTCTTAAGTCTTTTTATAGCTCGACTAGCTTAAGGACCTTAGGCTAATGGGGGCTGTTAAAATATTTAAGCCAGTTACGTAACGTCTTGTGTTGCGTAGTCACTGCACCAAAAGACTGTATTTATAAGTGCGCACTTATTGCGCTACTTATCTGACACACCCCCTCAGTTGTTGGCGCCGGTACTCTGGAGGCAACAGCTGGTTCAGTCATAGTGCAAGATTGTCATCTACGCCCAGTGTTATAATTGCTCTTTCCACGACTCGACCTCCCAATCTTTAGATAGGTGGTCAGGTGCAGTGCCGCATTTGCATGCGCGCTAATTAGCTGCGACGGTAGAACTCCACTGAGTGGAGCGTGTCTGAGACTCTTAATTGTTGCGTAGCCACTGCACCAAAAGACTGTATTGATAAGTGCACACTTATTGCGCTACATATCTGACATCTTGATCTAGGTCGGGGCTGACTTTTCAAGATCCCGACCGTTTGTGTTGCAGCTAAGACAGCTAGGTTATAACACCTTATTAATGGAAAAACTGTTAACCAACCCCAACCCGATATTATAATTTTAATGATTTTTTCCGATTTAATAAAATACAACCATAAATTTAAATTAAAAAATAATTAATACAAACTTAATTTAATACCTAAATTTGTTCGTTAAATATTATAAAAGTAATTACTAAACGGATTATAAATTAAACATAAGATTTATGTTATTAAGATGTTCCTCGGTTTCCTTAATACGGTGGTTTCTTGTTTAACTTTTAACGGAACGTGTTACGCCTTTATACGGTTATTAAGTTTGTAAATAATTAATGTAAAACCGAAAAATAAATATATTTTCTGAATTAATATAATTAAATCGCAACATAGCTTTAATTTAAGCGCCGGTAAAGAAATTGCCAAATTATCTATTAGAACTAATTTTACCGTATTCTGCTTTTGAATAAAAGAGATAATAAAACTTTAATCCGTTCAAGTTAAAAACCGCAGCTTTATAAAAAAAAACCTTTTATATTAAGGATTATTATATATAGAAAATTCCAAACTTTAAAGTCATAACTATCGAATATCCCGAATATTACGGTTCCGAATACGAACTAATTTATTAAATTAATTATTATAAATCCGGGTCGTACTTTTCGAACCGGATATAACATAACGTTTAAATAAAACTATTAACGTCGATAATATCCAAATACCGGAATAATAATATACTTACGTGGTACCGAACGTACCGTATACCTTTTCGGATTATATTAACCCGGGGTGTATTATTAATACGTAATACGTTATTTATAATAAAACTTAGATATAAATTAAACATTAGTTAATAAGTTGCAAACTGTTATAGTACGAACCCGACGTTATAATTAACTGCAAAACTTGAAGAATATCTTTTTTCACCATTTTTATACACTTTAAACTTTTTAATACTAATAAGTAATTTAAATTCATAACGAAATAACCTGTGACAGAATTATATAACTTAAAAGATTAAAAGTATTACATTAATATAAGATAAGGGATAGCTCTGAGCTAGAGTGAGATGATCGCCAACCACTCGCAAAGTGAATTTCAAAAAGTAAGTATATTAGGTTACGTCCATCTGGCGTCTTCCTTGAGTGACCAGATGGTTACTTATGCTAATAGGTAAATCGGTAATTCATCAGTTACTAATCGTAAACCCCTAAAAGCTATATCCTTATAATTATCCCCCCCTTTTTAACTATTAGTCCTTAATAGCGTTATTATTAAGGTACTTTAATCGTAACTTGGGTTACGTAAGCATGTTAACTAGCTTTCGTTAGTTTGCGTAGAGGTTATATTATAATAACGGTTACCGGAATTATTAACACGTACTTTGCCAAGCAATTAATTATACTCCGCCCACTTTTTAACTTTAATCCGTTTCCGACCTTACCTTATTTTTTGTTTTCCCTGATTACGGCCGTATTTTTATTCCTTTTTCGTACTCATTCCGTTTAGTTTCTATTTTGCCTTCCTTTCCGTATTATTTCCTTTATTTGTCTTCCGTATATTCTCCGTCCCGTTTTCCGTTTATTATGTCTTTTCTTCGCGAGGGATTTTACGAACGCTAATATTTCGATGCTAATAATAAGTAGGACTTTTTTAACCACTGTTCTTTTGGTAATAACGGCAATCCGGACCCCGTTCGTACGATAGGCGGCAATAAGCCGTCCTATATTTGCGTAACGTAATACCATTTCGATTGCCGTGTTATTTACGTCCAGGTTCCGGGCGCCTTAAACTATATCGGAATTAGTTACTGGCATAAAACGTTCGGAATAATAAGTACTTATTCTTAATATTGTTAATATCGCCGTTTAATTTCCGTTCAGATTCCGACTATTCTTAAAGATACGGTTTAATCAGTTACTTCATTCACTTCTGTAAATTAAAAGTTAATTAGCCAACTTAAAAAGTACCGTACCGAAGATACCTAATATAAACGTACCGACGTACTTGTAATCGGTCGCCGTGTCGATATCCTTCAAAAGGTTAAATTTACCCTTAAGGTGGTTATCTTAGAAAAATATCGTATTTTCGTTACATCGGAAAACGATCTCCGATAATTTATCGTAACTGCGGAAATACAATCTTAACGCCTTTTTATAAGTTTCCACACTTCCGTTATCTTCGTATATATCTCGTTCTTTCTATTATTTTGCGGCTAACTTCCCATTAAGTGTAAATATAAGATACTTTTATAACTTAGGTGTTATGACCTAGCGGTCTTGGCTGCAACACACACAGTCGGACCTTCAAGACTCCAGCTCCGACCTAAGCTCAGACGCCACGTGACTAGCTTAAGGGACTTAATGGCCCCCATTGGTCCAAGGGCCTTAAGCCGACCAAGCCATAGGAAGGCTTAAAGGGATTTAAAGGGACGTAATTAATAGAGGGGTTTAAGCCGTTTAAGCACCTGAAGCCAAGATAAAGATATATACGTTTGTTATTACCATAGTTTAGATAAATTATTAGCTTATAATGCACCTTGGTTACCTAGATTACCTTTAATAATTTGTTATTATTAAACCTAATTATGAAATACTTTATTAATTAGTTTCCTACGATATTATTATTAACATAAACCATACGATTAGGTTTAATAATTAGTTAAACCCCTTAACCGTTATACGTTAAAAGCCTTTATTTAGTAATATTATTAAACTTTAAGTAATACCTTTAATATTATACCGTCCAATAAGCAACCCGCTTTTAAGAAAACCTTTTAGGTATCCGAAAATAACCCCATAAACTCCGATAATAAAAAGACTCGACTTAGCCTTTCTTAGGAAAAAGCCTTACGCCGATTCGACTAATTAATTAACGCGGTTATATAACTTACCAACGACAAAATCGAGCTTACCAACATACTTAAGGAGACCTGCAAGCAGCCGGAAGCCCAAAAAGTCGAATTAACAAGATAAGCAAACATAGAATAACCCGATTAACCGGATAAGCCAGCCCAACTAGCATAACCTACTTCGGTAGCTTACGGCAAAAAAGCCGGAAAGGTTTTAAAACCTACCAAGCCTACCCTTTTCGATGGAATTACCACCAGGTTATAATAGTTCCTTACGGAATGCCGTACTTACTTTAAGTATTTCCTAATCAGACTTGCGATATTTACCTTTCGAATCCAGTTCGCTATAGGACAGTTAACCGGAAATGCAGTTATTTAATTTAAGCTTACCCTTCGTAAGTAAGTTACTAAACCTTCTTAATAAAGGTTTACAAAAACCACCATTATTTATAACCATTACGAAAAAGTTAAGGAAAAATTAAAAAAGGTATTCGGAATAATAAACGAAAAGACCAAGGCCGAAAGAAAATCAAGGATTTAAAACAAAAGGGATTAATTTCTAAATATGGCAATTCCTTTATTTAACTAACCTCGAAAATCAATTAGAAATAAAAAGCATTAATAACCATATTCTTGGATGGCATCAAGGAAAAAAATGCAAAAAGAGCTATTTAAGGATAAACGCCCCGAAAAGTTGGTGGATTATATCGTTATGGTAGTTAAGATCGACGATCAGCAGTACGCCTAAAGGACTCGACATTCCAAAAACCGACAAAATAACAAACTAAGGCACCCCCCTAGTACCAGCACGCTACGAAAAACCAACATATCCTATAAAACGGCACCAGAACTCATGGAACTAAGCGCAATACAGCAGCGCGACCCGCGCACTATCAAATGTTTCAACTATAACAAGATGGGACATAAGGTCTATTAATGCAAGGCACCTAAAAAGCTATGACAAAATACCTGGACACCAGTTCCTTAGGGACCTCCTTAAAATAACCAAGGTAATAATAATCGATCAATTAACATAATTAGGATCAAGGATAACCATAACCCCCTTAAGGAAATATAATAGGGATTACAAAAGGCGAAAGAATTATCCCAAGTAACCATTTAGAAACAGCGAGCCCTTATTACAAAACCTATAATAACTTAATAGCTAAAGAAAAAATACAACGGCTGGAAAAAGCTTTTAAAGGATAAGTTACTTTCCCGTTCCCAAAAAAAAAAACGGCGATAACGGTACGAATAGTTAGAACTAAACGTATGGATTAAGAAGTACCAAGGTTAGAATAAAAACCTATTACCAGGATAACTAAACCGATCCGGAAAACTTCATGCTATCTAGTACAAGCGCACCCATTGCCCTAGGCAGATAGAAAGAAAACGGTACATCGAAAAACGACTTACGCGGATATACAACCAGGGATTCGACTTTCATAATCAAATCCAAAAAAAACTTTGAGGACCAACGATAGTATAGATACTTAAGGGCATTTGCCTTAGAAGATACCGTTAACATCATTACGGCAACAACAAGTTAGCCCGAAAGAAAAAGCTATCCTAACGAAAACCCTATATACCATTACAAATGGTATAATTATAAGACAGAAAAAAAATGGATTTACTAAATAATTATAAAAGCATTATTAAAAATAATTAATACCTTAAACTTCCGCTTAACCTTTACCGATAACCCAAAAAAGCGACAAGAAATTAAGGATAAAATTCAGAAAGAAATAAAGATATAAAATAATACGATACCCAGTTTCAAGCATAACAGGAAGGACAAAAAGCCCCCGGACCGGAATACGTTAGCAAAAAAAAAAAGCTTCCAAACATAAGCTCTCTGATTTAAAGCTATTTTGCGCCGACAGAAAGAATAATTGAAATAATTGCAAGCCTTTAACGCATTAAATCAAAAACGCATTAAAGCGTTAAAGAACGAGGTAAAAAACGAACGCCACCTGTAAAAAAGCCATAAGATAGTAAAACCTAAAAACGCTAATAAGAGCTTACTAAAAAGGCTTTAAACATAACGATAAAAGCTAAAAACGACCTTATTACCTTATAAGTACGAATTAAAATATATTAATTTACCGCATTTATGAATTACAAAATAACAGAAAGTAACTATATTACGCCGAATATGGTTAACCGACTTCGATTACTATAAAAGGAAAAGATAAAACCGTATATTGCCGAGAACGCAAAAGGTTAGGTATTTACCTATAACCACGAAAAAATCAACCGCGAAATTAATTACCTCGAAATCTTCATGAACGGACGAAACCAAACAGCAAACTTCGATATCGTTCCGATAAGAAATTACGACATAATCCTCGGAAAACCATAGCTATACTAATATAACCTTTTAATCGATTAAACAACAAGCCAGATAAAGTTCGTTTTATATCTACTCGACAAAGAAAAGCAAAATACTAAAAGATCTTAACATGCGATCGAAGATAACGACGAATGCAGGTATAAAGATACGATAAAAACCTTACCACCCACAAAAACAAAATACAAAAAGAAAAAACAAAAGTATTATGAGAGAATACGACGTATTATCGCTACTATTAAAACGAAATTACGAAAAATAAACGATCATCTATAACATTAGCCCCTAAAGCTAGAAGCTATAGCTAATATACCTCCACAGTATTACAAATATAAACGATTGTTTCGAAAGAAACTCGAAATAAAACTACTAAAGTATAACGAATACAATTACGAAATAATTATTAAAGAAAGGATATCGACCAGATTTTATTTAATCTATAACCTTAACAAAATACAACTATAAGAATTACGTAAATACCTTAAAAACAAGCTTGGGAAAGGTTATATACGACGTTCCAGTTTATCGGCCGGATACTCTATATTCTTCGTACTAAGGAAAAACGAGAAGTTACGCCTGGTTATTAATTATAAATAACTAAACGATATTACGGTTAAAGATAAAATACCGTTACCCTTAATTAAGGAAAAAAAAATGGTTTTTACGGAATTAATTAATTTATAAACCTAAATCTTAGAAAAGGATATAATTAAATCCATATTAAGCTAGGATATGAATGGAAAACAGCCTTTAAGATAAAACACAAACTTTTTAAGTATTTCGTTATACCGTTTAAACTTACGAACGTATTAATAATCTTTTTGCGAATAGTTAATTATGTACTTAAGGAATACTTAAACATTTTCGTTATTTATTATCTTAATAACATTCTTATTTATTCGAAATATTAAAAGGAATATATAAAATACGTTCATACAGTTTTTAAGCTCTATAAGACGCCAACTTACTTGTTAACATAAAGAAAAGACCGTTTTATACATAAAAAATGAAATTCTTAAGATATATCATTACCCCAGGATACATTAAGATAAACCTTAAAAAGATCGCTATAGTACAAAAGTAAAAAACGCCTATTACAGTTAAGGAAATGCAAGCCTTTTTCGGATTCGTTAACTATTATAACAAGTTTATTCGAAATTTGAGCAAAATAGTTTTACCATTATCTAACCTAACGAAAAAAAAAAAAAAAATTCCTAGGATCGATAAAGATAAAAAGAACTTTTTAGAAAATTAAAAATGAGATTATTAATAAGTTAATATTAATTATATACAACTTAAGCCGCTTAATTAAGCTTAAAACTAACGTTTTAAATTACGCTTTAAGCGTAATAACAAGATACCGCGACGATTAGAGCAATTTACACCCTATCGCCTTTTACTTTTACAAGTTAAAAGGAACAAAATTAAATTACGCTATTGCCGATAAAGAATTTATGGCCAGAATTAAAACCTTCCGAAAATTCAAACATTATCTTAAAAAAACCTTTAACCAGGTTAAAATATATACCGATTACAAAAGTCTTACTCGCTTTACCACTACCAAAAAATTCACAAAACGATATTTACGCTACGCCGAAAAACTAGCAGAATATAACTTTGTTATTATCTACCAAAAGGGATCAGAAAATAATAAAATAAACGTACTTAATCAAAAACCAGACCTTAAGAAAAAAAGCAATTAAGGTTAACTACCAGATTTTGGACACCATACCAAAAGGATACCTACAATCACAACAGATAACAACAATTAAAGCAGCACCCCTTAATTTATACCAGAAAATCTAGGAATATAACGATAATTTACCTAAGAACTAAAAAAAAAAGAAAATATAAGTCTTGAAAAATACCAGGAAACATTAATAAAAAATATACACGAGCACGAATTATAGGGATATTCAGGGATCCACAAAGCCTTAAAACGATGGTAACGTACTTATTATTTTTTTAAAATGAAATTAATATTAAAAAAAGTATGATAACAGTACCACATTTATAATAAGGTAAAAGCTCGGCGACATATACCATACGGAAATTTACAACTATTACTAATCGCAAAACGATTATAGGATTCAATAACTTTCAACTTTATTATCAAACTTCCACTATTAGAAAACTTAATTATATGTATACATTACGATAGAATTTTCGTAATCGTTAACCGATTTACTAAACCTTCTTATTTTCTACCATATAATAAGGATATAAATGGAGAATAACTACCTTACATTTTTTTAAACATATTTTAGGAGTATATAAATGAGTAACGGAAAACATTTTAAATTAAGAAATAACATTTACTTCGAAATTCTGGCAAGAACTTATAACCTAATTGGGCCTAAATTACAAATTATCTAACTTATTTAAACCTTAAACAAACCGACAAACGGAAAGAACCAACCAAACATTAAAAACTTATTTACGATACTATATCAATTACGAACAGAATAACTAAGTCCAGAAACTACTTATCGCGCAGCTGGCCTATAATACCAGTTATTACAAAAGCACTAAAATAATTCCAGCGAACGCTAATTTCGGTTTTATATCGAACGCTTACAGAAACATATACGAATGACTTGTTAACGTTAAAGTAATCCTTACATTAAAATAACTTAAATAATTATACGCGGAAATAAAAACGGAACTTAAATTCGGACGTAACTAAAAAAAGAAATATTATAACTAAAAAAGGTTAAAAGAATCAATTTTTTAAAAAAAAAGGAGATGGGTTACCTAGCTATCAAAAACATCCAAACTAAATAACTTAATAAGAAGTTCGACTTTAAATATATCGGCCCATATAAGATTCTCAAGAAAATCTCAGAAAATAACTACCAATTAAAGCTATTACCTTAAGTTAAACTTTATTTAATCTTTTACGTTTCTTTACTGAAGTTGGTAGCAAATATTATCAAAGTTAATACAGGATATAAAGAAAAAGCAGGAAAAGATATACCGATATACGAAGCAATAAAGATTATAAACATACGCAAAAAAATGGACTTACTAAGTACCTAATTAAATGGAAAAATTACCCAAACTCCGAAAACACCGAAGAATCCGCCAAGAACTTTATAAACGCTTAGCGCCTATTAAGAAGCTTTCACCAGTAACTACGGATGTACTTTAATTAGCAGTTAATTAATTAATAGGTTTAAACCAGTCGACCGGACCTGCGACCTGGCCTAACGTAGCCGCGGCGACCGCCGCCTCTAACTCTTCTTGCCTTTTTTCTAAACCTTTAAATTCCTTTATAACCTTCGTACCCTAAACCCCATAACGGAGCATCTCGACGCCGCGGAAACGAAGGAATTTTTTTGTTTACGCCAACGGTTTAAGCGACCAAATAATTCGGATAAATGCTGTTATATTTTAAGTAACTTTTCCTTACTTATACGTTCCGCTAATTCAAAACGATCCTTTTCCGTAATAAGTTTCTTATATTTAAGTTTGGAAGAACTAAATAAATTATGAAAACCTCAGTGTTCGGTATAGCGCGTACACTTTCCAGAACTGTAATGCGCCTTGCAAGTCTTGTTTTCAAATCTGTAACGAGCACAAGAAAGGGTCGACGATATGGTAAAACCAAAACGTCCGATACGTTTTGAAAAAACAAAAGCGCTAGTACGCTGGCGAGAACGACGTTTTTTAATACGACCCGATATAAGGAATATAAAGCAGGAAAGGTTACTTATTAAAATTAACAAATAATAAATAAATTTTTAAGGGCAAAAATCCTAAAGTGGAGAAATCGTATTATGACCTAACGGTCTTAGCTGCAACATATATAATCAGACCTTTAAAACTCCAGCTCCGACCTAAGCCTAAACGTTACGTAATTAGCTTAAGGGACTTAATAGCCCCCATTAGTTTAAGGGCCTTAAACCGACCGAGCTATAAAAAAGCTTAACAGGATTTAAGGAGACTTGATTAATAAAAGGGTTTAAATCGTTTAAATACCTTAAGCCAAGATAAGGATATATACGTTCGTTATTACCATAGTTTAGATAGATTACCAGCTTGTAATATAACTTGGTTACCTAGATTACCCTTAACAATCTGCTATTACCAGACGTGATTATTGAATACTTTATTGTTCAGTTTCCCATGACACTACTGCCAACATAAACCGTACGACTAGGTTTAATAGTTAGTTAAACCCCTTAGCCGTCACATTAGGGAACTTTTAAGGTACGTTACGCCGTTACGTTCCTTTTTTACAAATAAGCTCCGCCTATTTTCTGGCGTTTCGACGAGGGCTTAACCCTTTTAAGGTAACGTGATTAAAGCATATCTTTATCGGGTAAGGCCGATACCAAGCTTAAATATCTTAAACGTTTTAAGGATAGCGTCCTTTTTCCGATCTTTTCCCGACTATATAACGATTACCTAAGTCCGGCCTTTAAGGAAAAATAAAACGCTTCCGAATTCCTTCCGGGTTTTATGTTTAACAAGATTAATAAGTACGCTTGCGTTTTGCCGTTATATACTTCCCGGCCGTTTTCCGATACTTTTATATTAACTTCATATGGTACGTTTAATAAAAGCAGCTAATTAATGTAACACTTAATAATTAAGTACGAGATTTCTTTTTTCGGAATAAAGGTTCGATTTTCTTTACGTAGCTTATTCGTTTCCGTTCGCCTTTCGTTTTCTTTACGAAAAAATCGTAATTTATTTTATGTTTTGGTTTATTATATGTACTTAATTATATTTAATTGGTTTATCTCCGACCGGTATATAATAGGCTACTGTTCGTTAAAAACTTAAAAGTAATTATGTAATTAATGCCAAATTTAGGTATTTTAAATCTGCTAAAAGCCGCTTTGGATTATTATGCGGTATGTTTTTAAGCGTGTATTATAATTCTATTATTTTTGGGTTATTCCATTTCCTATATACGGATTTAACTTTTTTCTCCTAACGCGGTAATATTTTAAGTGCCTATTCGAAATATATTCGGAACTTTTGCATCTTATATTTTGCGGGCCAGCCTTCTTATTTAATAAGGTATTCGCGTTATTCCTAATCGTCTCGGTAACAGACGATATCCTTTACCATTTATTTTTTCTATTCTTTTATTAAGTTTGGTAACGTTATCGAAGCGTCGTTTAGTTTTCGATTATATTACGGTTTTAATAAAGATACCGGAAATATATTATACATCCGCTAATATTTACTAAAAAGAATTATTTTATACGTTTAAAAGTTTACTTGCTTTTTAATTATAAGCCGGATATAGGTAAATACGAAGTTTTCATTCTTAAACTGGAAATCTTTAATTAATAATTTCTTTATGATCTTAATTAGAACTTTATGAGTATATGGCGTTAATCGTAATATTTGTTTTATATTATTATTACTTTTTTCTAATATTCCTATATTATTCGACGAACAGCTGCAACTTATTTAGACCTGTCTTTTTATATATATTTAACTCTTAAACCGTTACAGGAGGTATTTTATTATTTTTAGGTGGTAGCTATATAGGACGTTGAATAAAGATCTGCACGTAAATGCATGCCGGATATTATTATTTGTAAACTTTACGTTCCGTAATAACCTTATTTAGTTATTTTAATATTCGTTTACGTAATTACGAAAGTAATGCTTTAATATATAACAAGTGCGTTTTGTTTGCTATAGATTTACGAGTAATATACGGTCGATATCTGCCGCTTTACTTTCTATTTTGTATAAAACGTTACCCAAAATTGATTCGTTAATAATTTATTTGTGTTATTAATAATCCCGGCCGGCGTTTTAAACATATATTCTACTTTATTGTAAAGTAATCGCGCTAATTCAGTTATTACTGAGATGTTAACCGGAAGGAAAAATAAGCCAGATTTCGTAAAATGATCGATAATTATTAAGATTACGTCGTATTTTAACCCGTTTAGGCCTAAGCATTTAAAGAACTTTATAATAAAATTTAACGTACTGTCTTAAAAAGATTATTTAGGTAATAATAAGGATTGCAGTTATCCGTATGGCTTATGCCTTAACTTTATTATCCTTTGTTAATTCGTATACCTTTTCGTATACTTTCGGATATTATGTGGCATATTTTTTTAATGGAACTTTTTAAGTATTAATTTTAATATACGGATATATCCTATGTAACCCGTTTTCGGGTTGTTATAATGCTGGTTAATTAATGATTGCCGTAAAACGGCTTATAACGGGATTATAAGTTTATTCCGATAATATAAAGTTTTATTCGGGTTTAGGAAGTATCCCCTTTTTATTCCGGCTTAATATTCGGTTATCCGTTTTAACTTTGTGATATTTAAATTTTTGATTTGCAACCCGCAAACCTGATCGTAAGACTATTGGAAAGTTTTCAGTTATACTGCCGTTTCGTTTTTAGTTAGCTTCTTTATTAAAGAATATAAGATATATTAATTATAAATAATAACTTTAGTACTAATTTCGTCCTTTTTAAATCTTTCAGAATCTGATCGTGATACGGTTATAAGTTGCGGTTATTATTATTTAACCGTTAATTGTATTATTACGTCGATTTATGTTTGCATTATTATACATAAGTAATAACTTTGATAAGTACATAATCTTTTACTTTTTTTTTCAAAAGTTTTTTAGGATCGTATAGCAAGGGATTTCCGCTTTTTTTACGTAAACGGTAACCATTTAAACTTTAACTCCCTGGAATTTGTTTAGAAGTTTTACAGTAAGCGAATATTGTACTATCCGTATAAGATCCTTTATTCACTAATAAGTTTTTAAATCCCGTTATATATTTACATTTACCTTCCGTATATTTTCTAGTATTTCGTCCGTAAATATAAGCTTTTTAAATAATGTAAGGATTACGTTCTCGTACATAATCTGTTTTAATATATAATCTGAAAATTTAAATACTCTATCCGCTAGGTTAACGGCGCCCGGTTGGTATTAAATCTTAAACTTAAACTGCGTAAAGCGGTAAGCTTATCGGTTTAACTTTTCCTAAAAGTTGCCTGTTGGTAATTTTACGATAACCCGTAGCGTTATATAATTTATAAACATTAACAAAAATTAGTCTTTTCGAGGTATTACTGTTAATATTTTAAAACCTTCATATTTATTAATAACTTTCTTTACTTTATAACTTATCGTTTTTTTACCGGATTAAGTTCCCGTAATTAATCTACAATTCAGTATTAATCTTTTTATGTTTTTATAAAAATATCCACGATATAGCTTTTACCGTAACGTTTATTTTTATTTTAGTATTTCTGGAATTATCTTATTATCGAAGTATAATCGTTAACTAAAAAACGTTTTTTAAGGTTTTAATTGTCTTTTAAACTTTCTTGGATTTATAAAATTCCGGTTTTTTTGCATTTGGCCTACGCTTCTGTTAATAGCCTTATAATAAGCTTTATAATACGTAAATAATAAGCGACAAACCTCCGATAAAAGTTCGCGAATTTTAAAAAAACCTCAATATTTTAGGTTAACTTTAGTTCCAGTTATGCTTTAATGGAGTTAATTCTTTGGCGGTCCACTTCCAGGCCGTCGGTGTTAATTATAAACCTTAAGAATCTTATTTTCTTGTTAAAGAATTCGTATTTAGATATTTTTGCAAATAACTGATATTATAATAACCGTTCGTTAATTAAAAATATTTTATACCTTTTTATTATCTAAATAAACGACGATATCGTTTAAATATATTACCTAAATATGGTTTAGTAACTTAGTTAATATTTTATGTAAGTAGTTTTAAAACGTGGTTAACGTATTAATAAGGCCAAATAGTATAACCGTATATTTAAACCAGCCGTACCGCGTTCGGAACGCGGTTTTCTATTTATCGCCTTTTTTAATCCTGATACGATGATAAGCATCCTTAAAGTTTATTTTTAGAAATACTTTAATCAATCTTAATCGGTTTATAACTTCCGAAATTAAGGAGAAAAGGTATCGGCTTTTTATCGTAATTCGGTTTAGCCCTTGATAATGGACGCATAGTCGGAAACTGCCATTCATTTTGGGTCCGAATAATACTGGCGCCCTTACGTCCGCTTTTAAGTAACGTATTTTTCCTGCCTTTACATTTTCCCGGATTGTGACGGCTAAGGGGTTTAACCAACTATTAAACCTAGTCGTACGGTTTATGTTGGCAGTAGTGTCGTGGGAAACTGAGCAATGATACGTTTAATAATTACGTCTGGTAATAGCAGATTGTTAAAGGTAATCTGGGTAACTAAGTTGTATTATAAGTTGGTGATTTATCTAAGCTATGGTAAGAGCGAGTGTATATATCCTTATTTTGGCTTAAGGTATTTAAGCGGTTTAAGCCCTTAAGGTCGTTAAGCCCTTTAAGCCCGTATGGTAGCTTAAAAAGCTTAAGGGGTTTGGCTTTTTAAGTCCTTTAAGTTAATTACGTAACCTTTTGCCTTAGGTCAGGGTTAATTCCTTTGGGAAGTCCGACCGTTTATGTTACAGCCAAGATTGTTAAGTTATAATACGATTTTTCCCTTCTAGGATCTTTATTTTTAAAGATTAATTTATTTGTCCGTTAATTTTGGTAAGTAATTTTTCTTTTTTTATATTTATGATATCGGGTCGAATTAAAAAACGTCGTTTTCGTTAACGTATTAAAGTTTTGGTTTTTTTAAAACATATTAATCGTTTTGGTTTTATTATGCCTTTTTGTTTTCGTTATGAAAAAAAAGGTACGGATTATAAAATCGTTCGTGGTTCCGTAAAGTGCGTACGATACGTTTGTTACGGTAGTCCGTATAATATTTTCGGGCTTTCAAAATTAAAGCACCAAAAACTTTTTAACAAGAAGGATCGTTTGGAGCGTAAGGAAAAGTAAGCTTAAAAGACGTTACGGGTTGTTACGAATAAGCTTAATCGTTTGCAAAAATAAAAACGACTTTTTCGTTAACGGGGTATCGAGATGCTTTATCGTGGTATTAAAGGTACGGAGGTTATAAAGAAATTCGAACGGTTAGAAAAGGAACGGGAATAATTAAAGGCAGCGGTTATTACGGTTACGTCAGGCCAGGTCGCAAATCCGGTCGATTAGTCTAAACTTATTAATTGGTTAATTATTAATTAAGGTATATCCGTTATTATTAGTAAAAGCTTTTTAATAAGCGTTAGGCGTTTATAAGGTTTTTAGCGGGTTTTTAAGTATTTTCGGTATTTAGATAATTTTTCTATTTAATTAAGTATTCGGTAAGTCCGTTTTCTTTTCGTATTTTTAGGAGTTTCTTTATTTCGTATGTTAATATGTTTTTTTTTGCTTTTTTTTCGTATCCCGTATTAATCTTCATAATATTTATTATTAATTCGAATAAGGAAATATGAAAAACTGGATGGAGTTTAACTTTAAGGGGTAATTTTAATTAATAATTATTTTTTAAGACTTTCTTAATAATTTTGTATGGTCCGATATATTTAAAGTTAAGTTTTTTATTTAGTTGCTTAATTTAAATGTTTTTGGTAGTTAGATAAACCATTTTTTCCTTCCGGAAGGTTAATCCCTTTAACCTTTTCTGGTTATAGTATTTTTTTATCTAATTACGTACGAATTCAAGTTTTGTTTTTATTTTTATATATAATTATTGAAGTTGTTTTAATATAAGGATTGCTTTAACGTTAATAGGACCTTTACGTATATCTTTGTAAACTTTTGGTATAAAATTAAAGTTAGCGTTTGCTAAAGTTATTTTGGTACTTTCGTAATAATTAATATTATAAATTAATTAGGTAATAAGTAATTTCTGGGCTTAATTGTTTTATTCGTACTTAATATAGTATCATAAATAAACTTCCAATATTTAATTAGTTTTTATTTATTTATTTATTTATTTATTTATGTAGGATTTAAATACGTTAAATAATTTATAATTTAGGCTTAATTACGCCATAAATCCCTACCAGAATTTCGAAGTAAATATCGTTCCTTTATTTAAAACAATTTCCGTTGGTAATCGGTATACTTTTAAGATATATCTTAAAAAAATATAAGCTAATTATTTTACGTTTGTATTTTTATTGTATAGTAGAAAATAGGAAAATTTGGTAAATCGGTTAACGATTATGAAAATGTTATTATAATATATGCTTATAATTAGATCTTTTAAAAGTGAAAGTTTAATAATAGAGTCGAAAATAATTAAGTTTTATAGTTATTTTATAACTGGTAATGGTTGTAATTTTTCGTATGGCTTGTGTCGTCGAGCTTTTGCCATATTATAAATATGGCATTATTATCGTACTTTCTTTATTATTAATTTTATTTTAGGGAAGTAATAAATGCGTTATAATCGTGTTAAGGTTTTATGAATCCTTAGGTATCCGTATAACTAATATTCGTATATATTTCTTATTAATATTTCCTGGTATTTTTTTAAAACTTATGTTTTTTTTATTCTTTAATTTTTAGGTAAGTTGTCGTTATATTTCTAGATTTTTTGGTATAAATCGAGGGGTACTATTTTAATTATTACTATCTGTTATGGTTGTAAATATCCTTCCGGCGTAATATTAAAAATTTAATAATTAACCTTAATTACTTTTTTTAAAAAATTTAATCTTTAATTAAGTATATTTATTTTGCCGTTTTCTGATTTTTTCAGGTAAATGATAATAAAATCGTATTTTGTTAATTTTTTAACGTAGCGTAATTATTATTTTATAAGTTTTCTGGTGGTGGTAAAACGGGTAAGGTTTTTGTAATCGGTATATACCTTAACTTGGTAAAAATTTCCTTTAAGGTAATATTTAAATTTTCGAAAAGTTTTAACGATAACCATAAATCTTTTATCGGGAATAGCGTAATTTACCTTTATTTCTTTTAATTTATAAAAGTAAAAGGCGATAAGGTATAAATGGCCTTGATTATCGCTGTATCTTATTATTACGTTTAAAACGTAATCCGAAACGTTGGTTTTAAGTTTAATTAAGCGGCTTAGGTTATATATAATTAATATTGGTTCGTTAGTAATCGTATCTTTAATTTTTTGGAAAGCGGTTTCCGTTTTCGTTATTTAAAAAAACTTATTTCCTTTTTTCGTTAGGTTAGATAATAACGTAATTATTTTGCTAAAGTTTCGAATAAACTTTTTGTAATAATTGGCAAATTTAAGGAAGGTTTATATTTCCTTGATTATAATAGGCGTTTTTTATTCCTGTATTATAGCAATTTCTTTAGGATTTATTTTGATATATCCTAAGGTAATAATATGTTCTAAAAATTCCATTTTTTACGTATGGAACTGGCTTTTTTTATTATTAATTAAAAGGTTAACGTTTTATAAGGCTTAAAGAATTATATAAACGTATCTTATATGTTCCTTTTTATTTTTCGAATAAATGAGAATATCGTTAAGGTAACAGATAATAAAGATGTTTAAGTATTCCTTAAGTACGTAATTAATTATCCGTTAAAAAGTTACTAATGCGTTCGTAAGTCCGAAAGGTATAATGAGGTATTCGAAAAGTCCGTATTTTATCCTAAACGTTATTTTTTATTTATATTCGGGCTTAATGCGAATTTAATTAAATCCTTTTTTAAGATTTAGGCTTATAAATTAATTAGTTCCGTGGAGGCGATCTTTTATTTCGTTAATTAAGGGTAATGGTATTTTGTGTTTAACCGTAATATCGTTTAATTGCTTATAGTCGATAACTAGCCGTAATTTCCTATTTTTCCTTGGTATAAAGAATATGGGGTATCCGGTTAATAAATTGGAACGTTATATGTGACCTTTTCGAAACTTGTTTTTAAGGTATTTACGTAATACCTATAGTTCCGTTTCGTTAAGGTTATAAATCGGATAAAATCTGGTCGATATCCCGTTTTTTAGGATTATCTTATAATTTTATTCGCTATATTTTGGTAATTTTGTTTTAAGTTCCTTACGGAATAGTCGTTCGTATTTGTAGTATTATGGAGGTACGTTAATTATGGTCCCTAGCTTTGGGGGTTAATATTATAAGTAATCGTTTATTTTTCGCAATTTTGTTTTAATGGTAACGATGATACGTCGTATTTTTTTGTAATGCCCTTATTTCTTTTTGTGTTTTATTCCTATGGGTGGTAAGGTTTTTATCGTATTTTTATGTTTATATTTGTCGTTATCTTCGATCGAATATTAAGATTTTTTCGTATCTTACTTTTTTTCATTAAGTAGATATAAAGTAAATTTTACCTGGGCAATTATTTAATCGATTAAGGGGTTATATTAATATAGCCATAATTTTTTAAGGATTATGTTGTAATTCTTTATTAAAACGATGTCGAAATTTGTTATTTGGTTTTGTTTATTAATAAAGATTTCGAAGTGATTAATTTTACGGTTGATTTTTCCGTTATCGTAGGCGAATACCTAACCTTTTACGTTCTTAATAATATAAGGTTTTATCTTTTCCTTTTATGGTAATCGAAGTTGGTTAATTATATCCGGCGTAATATAGTTACCTTTTGTTACTTCGTAGTCCATAAATGCGGTAAATTAGTATGTCCTGATTCGTACTTGTAGGGTGATAAAGTTGTTTTTGGCTCTTATCGTCGCGTTTAGAACCCTTTTGGGAAACTTCTGCTGGCTTTTCCGGGTTTTATTATCCTGCGGCTTTTTTATAAGTGGCGTTCGTTTTTTAATTTATTCTTTAACGCCTTAATGCGCTTTTGATTTTGTGCGTTAAGGGTTTTTAGTTGCTTTAATTATCCTTTTTGTTTTCGTAAAGTGGTTTCGAGTAAGAAAACCTACGTTTGGAAGTTTTTTTTGGTAATATACTTTGGTTCAGGGGTTCCTTGTTTTTTTTGTCGTGTTTGGAATTGGGCGTCGTATTACCTTATTTTTTCGTTTTTTTTCTTTATTTCGTATTTAATTTCTTGCTGTTTTTCCGGGTTATTCGTAAAGGTTAAGCGGAAGTTTAAGTTATTAATTATTTCCAAGAACGTTTTTATAACCGTTTAGTAAATTCTTTTTTTTATTTTATAATCGCATTAACCGTAATAACATATAGGGTTTTCGTTAAGGTAATTCTTTTTTTCGGGTTAGCTTGTTATGGCCGTGATGATGTTGATAATATCTTTTAAGGCGAACGTTTTTAAGTATTTGTATTATCGTTAATCCTTAGGGTTTTTCCCGATCTGATTATGGAAGTCGAATCCTTAGTTATATATTTGCGTAAGGTATGTTTTAATATATTATTTTCCTTCCATATATCTTAAGTAATAGGTGCGTTTGTATTGGATGGCATAAAGTTTTTTATGTCTGTTTGGTTATCCTGGTAGCAAGTTCTTATCTTATTTTTAGTACTTCTTGACCCATGCGTTTAGTTTTAATTATTTGTACCGCTATCGCCGTTTCTTTTTGGAACGGAAGAGTAACTTATCTTTTAAAAGTTCCTTTTATCCGTTGTATTCTTTTAGCCATTAAGCTGCTATAGGTTTTGTAATAGGGGCTTATTGTTCTTGGATAGTTGCTTAAAATAGCTTTTTTCCCTTTTGTAATCCTTATAATGCTTTTCCGAAGGGGTTAGGATTATCCCTGATCCTGATTATGTTAATTAATTTATTATCGTTTTTTAGTTATTTTAAGGGGGTCCCTGAAAACCTGGTATTTAGGTATTTTATCGTGGCTTTTTAGGCGCCTTATATTAGTAGGCCTTATATCCCATCTTGTTATAATTAAAGTATTTGATAATACGCGGGTTACGTTATTATATTACGCTTAATTCCATAAGTCCTCGTGCCGTTTTATAAGACGTGTTGGTTTTTCGTAAAGTGCTGGTATTAAGGGAGTACCTTGGTTTATTGTTTTGTCGGTTTTTAAAGTGTCGAATTTTTCAGGCGTATTGCTGATCGTCGATCTTAACTGTTATGGTAATATAATTTACCAACTTTTTGGGGCGTTCGTCCTTAAATAATTTCTTTATACCTTTTTTTTTAGGCCGTTAAAGAACGTAACTATTAATACTTTTTACCCTTAATTAATTTTCGAAGCTAGTTAAATAAAGGAATTACCGTATCCGGAGGTTAATCCTTTTTACTTTAGGTTTTTGATCTTTTTTTCCGCCTTAATCTTTTTATTTATTATTCCGAATGCCTTTTTTAATTTTTTTTCGAATTTTTCGTAATTGTTATAAATAACCATAATTTTTATAAACTTTTGTTAAGGGGGTTTAATAATTTATTTGCGAAGGATAAACTTAAATTAAGTAGCCGCGTTTCCGGTTAATTATTTTATAACGAACTAAATTCGAAAAATAAGCATTTTAAATTTAATAAGGAAATACTTAAAATAAATACGGTATTCCGTAAAGAATTGTTATAACTTGGTGGTAGTTCTGTCGAAAGGGGTAAGCTTGATAAGCTTTAGAACTTTTCCGGATTTTTTGCCGTAAATCGTTTATATAAGTTACGTTAGCTAGGTTGGCTGATCCGGCTAATCGGGTTATTCCATACTTACTTATTTCGTTAACTTAACCTTTTAGATTTCCAGTTACTTCCGAATTTCCTTAAAGGTATTAATAAGTTCGATTTTATCGTTAATAAGTTGCGTAATTACGTTAATTAACCAGTCGAATCTGCGTAAGGCTTTTTCTTAAAAAAAACCAAATCGAATCTTTTCGTTATTAAAGTTTATAAAGTTATCCTCGGGTACCTAAAAGGTTTTTTTAAAGGCGGGTTACTTACTGGAAGATATAATATCAATGGTATTACTTAAAGTCTAATAATATTACTAAACAAAAGCTTATAACGTATAATAGCTAAAGGGTTTAACCAATTATTAAACCTAATCGTACGGTTTATATTAGCAATAATATCGTGGGAAACTAAATAATAATACGTTTAATAGTTACGTTTGATAATAGCAGATTATTAAAAGTAATCTGGGTAATTAAGTTATATTATAAGCTGGTAATTTATTTAAGTTATGGTAAGAGCGAATGTATATATCCTCATTTTGGCTTAAGGTGCTTCAGCGGCTTAAGCCCTTAAGGTCGTTGAGCCCTTTAAGCCCGTATGGTAGCTTAAGGAGCTTAAGGGGCTTGGCCTTTTGAGTCCTTTGAGTTAGTCACGTGACCTCTTGCCTTAGGTCGGGGCTAATTCCCTTGGGAGGTCCGACCGTTTGTGTTGTAGCCAAGACCGTTAGGTTATAACAAATACGGATTTAATTATATCCTTTTTTAAGATCTAGGCTTATAAGTCAACTTATTCCATAAAAACGATCTTTCATTTCGTTAATTAAATGTAGCGGTATTCTATCTTTAACTGTAATATCGTTTAATTAGTTGAAATTAATAACTAGACGTAGCTTGCCGTTTTTTCTTCGTACGAAAAATATAAGATACCCGGCTGATAAACTAGAACGTCGTATATAACCTTTTCGAAACTTATCTTTAAGGTATTTACGTAATGCCTATAATTGTGTTTCGTTAAGGTTATAAATTAAATAAAATCTAATTAATGTCCCTTCTTTAAGGATTATCTTATGGTTTTATTTGCTATATTTTAATAATTTCGTTTCGAGCTTTTTTCGGAACAGTCCTTTATATCTCTGGTATTATGAAAATACCTTAGCCATGGCTTCTAGCTTTAAGGGTTAATGTTATAGGTAATTATTTATTTCTCGTAACTTTGTTTTAATAATAACGATAATACGTTATATTTTTCTATAATACCCTTATTCTTTCTTATATTTTGTTCTTATAGGTACTAAGGTTTCTATTGTATCCTTATGCCTATATTTATCGCCATCTTTAATTGAATATTAGGATCTTTTCGTATTTTGCTTTTCTTTAAGTGGATATAAAGCGAACTTTACCTAGCCAGTTATTTAATCGATTAAATGGTTATATTAATATAGCCATAATTTTCCGAGGATTATATCGTAATTCCTTATCGGAACGATATCGAAATCTGCTATCTCGTTTTATCCGTTAACGAAGATCTCGAGGTAATCAATCTTGCGGCTAATCTTTCCGTTATTATAGGTAAATACTTAATCTTTTACGTTTTTGATAATATAAGATTCTATCTTTTCCTTTTATGGTAATCGGAATCGGTTAACCACATCCGGCGTAATATAGTTACCTTTTATTGATCCGTAATCCATAAATACGGTAAACTAGTATGTCCTAATTTTTACTTACAAGGTGATAAAATCGTTTGTAGCTCCTATTATCGCATTCAAAGCCCTTTTAAAAAGCTTTTACTGGCTTTTTTGGGTCTTATTATCCTCCGGCTTTTTTATAAACGGCGTTCGTTTTTTGATTCGTCCTTTAGCGCCTTAATACGCTTTTGACTTTATGGGTTAAAGGTTTATAATTACTTTAGTTATCCCTCCTGTCGCCGTAGAGTAACCTCGAATCAAAGGATTTATATCTGGAAATCTTCTTTACTAATATATTCTAGTTCGGGCGCCTTTTATCCCTTTTATTATGCTTAAAACTGGGTATCGTATTACCTTATTTTTTTGGTTTCTTTTTTAATTTTCGTTTTTAATTTTTCATCGTTCGTTCGAATCATTTATAAAACTTAAACGGAAGTTGAAGTTATTAATTATTTCTAAAGATGTCTTCATAATTCTTTAGTGGACCTATTTTTCCTTCGTCTTATAGTCGTATCATCCGAAATGGCATATAAGGCTTTTGTCAGAATAGGTTTTTTTTTCGGGCCAACTTGTTACTACTATAATAATATTAACGGTATCCTTTAAGGCATATATCTTCAGGTATCTGTACTATCGTTAATCTCTAAAATCCTTTCCCTTTTAATTATGAAAGTCGAATCCTTAATTATATATCCGCGTAAATCGTTTTTCGATATATCGTTACCTTTTTACGTATTTAAGATGATGGGCGCGCTTATATTAGATAGCATAAAGTTTCCCCTATTAATCCGCTATCCTGGTAATAAAACCTCGTTTTCTCCTTAGTACTCTTTTCATTTATACGTTTAATTTTAGCTATTCGTACCGCTGCCGCCGTTTCTTTTGGGAACGGAAAAGTACCTTGTTTTTTGTCAGCTTTTTTTATCCGTTATATTCCTTTAGTTATCAGGTTAATCTAAGTTTTATAATAACTGTTCGTTACTTTTAAATAACTATTTAAGATAACTTTTTAGCTTGCTATAATCCTTATTATACTTTTTTAAGAGGATTGGAATTATCCTTAATTTTGATTATATTAATTAATTTGTTATTATCGTTACTTTAGTTATTCCGTCAAGGTCCTTAAAGAACTGGTATCCAGGTATTTCATCGTGGTTTTTTGAGTACTTTGTATTAAAAATCCTTATATCCTATTTTGTTATAATTAAAGCACTTAATAATACGCGGGTTACGTTATTATATAACGCCTAATTCCATAGATTCTGGTGCCGTTTTATGGGGCGTATTGGTTCCTTGTGGTATGCTGGTATTAAGAGGGTATTTTGGCTTGTTATTTTGTCGGTCCTTAAAGTGTCGAATTTTTGAAGCGTATTGCTGGTCGTCGATTTTGACTGCCATGGCGATATAGTTTACCAACCTTTCGGGACGTTTATCCTTAAATAAATTTCTTTATACTTTTTTTTTCAGCGCGTCGAAAAATATGACCATTAATACATTTTATTCTTAATTAATTTTCGAAGCTAATTAAATAAAAAACTTGCCGCATTTAAAAGTTAAT
The DNA here is from genome assembly GCA_004154915.1 of Monosporascus ibericus. Lineage (NCBI taxonomy): Eukaryota > Fungi > Ascomycota > Sordariomycetes > Xylariales > Monosporascus > Monosporascus ibericus. The sequence continues at coordinate 150,136 of QJNU01000011.1, read as the reverse complement.
CCTTTTTGCTTTAAATCGTTAATCTTTTTCTAAACCTTAATTCTTTCGTTTATTATTCCAAATACATTTTTTAATTCCTCCTTAAATCTTTCGTAATCCTTATAAATGTTTATAGTTTTTACGGACTTTTATTAAAAGGGTTTAATAACTTACTTAGGAAAAATAAGCTCGAACTAAATAACCGCGTTTCCGGTTAATTATTTTATTACGAATTAAATTGGAAAGATAAGCGTTATAAGTTTAATTAAAAAGTACTTAAAGTAAGCACGGCATTCCGTAAGAAACTATTATAATTTTGTAGTTATTCTGTCGAAAGGAATAATCTTAAACAGCTTTAAGACTTTGCCGGATTCCTTACCGGAGGTTGTTTCAATAGGTTGTATTAATTAAGTTACTTAATCCGGTTAATAAGTTTGCTTTATGTTCGCTTATCTTTCCAGTTCGACTTATTAAGTTTTTAATTGATTGCGGATTTTCTTAAAGGTATTAATAAGTTCGATCTTATCGTTCGTAAATGATGTAACCGCGTTAATTAATTAATTAAATCGGCACAAAGCTTCTTTTTAAAAAATACTCGGTCGAATCTCCTTATTATCAAAATTTATGGTATTATCCTTAAGAGTTTAAAAGGGTTTTTTAAAAACGGGCTGCTTATTGGACGATATAATATTAAGGGTATTATTTAAAGTTTAATAATATTACTAATTAAAAGCTTATAACGTATAACGGTTAAAAGGTTTAATTAATTATTAAACCTAATCGTACGGTTTACAGTAGCAATAATATCGTAAGAAATTAAGTAATGGGGATAAATAATAATTCCGGTTAATAATAGCAAATTATTAAATGTCATCGCGCCAGCTAGGCTAGTCATCCTAACTGTATATATAGCGCTCCAGGGCCTAAAGGGCTTTCTCTCTTCTCTTTTGTTCCCTAGATGTCAGTCCTTGTTTAGCTCTTCTGTCCTGAATATAGCCAACCTGACCTCTGTTGAGAGCCCGCATGTGACATTAAAAGTAATTTAAGTAATTAAGTTATATTATAAGCTGGTGATTTATTTAAGTTCTGGTAATAACGAACGTATATATCCTTCTCTTAGCTTCAGGTGCTTAAGCGGCTTAAATCTTTTTATTAATTAAATCCCCTTAAGTCCCTTTAAGCTCTTTCGTAATTCGATTAACTTAAGACTTTTGGGTTAATGAGTATCGTTAAGTTCTTTGAGCTAGTTACGTGATGTTTAAGTTCAGGTCGGGGCTGAAGTCTTAAAGGTCCGACTGTGTGTGTTGTAGCCAAGACCGCTAGGTCATAACACGGATGTACTTCTTTAACATTTTCCGTTACGTTTCCGATAGTAGGTAAATAAGTTCAAATAAAGGCGTTTTCTCTAAAATTAGGTTTATCGAGTATTTTACTCATAATAATTAAGGAATTTTCTTTACAACTTTTTGTTACGGATCTCTAGTGGGACCTGGGCTTGAGGCTTGGCTCTTGGAGCTGGCCAACCCCGCGGACGAGGTCACGTAACAATAAGGGTAATCTAGTCGATCTAATAGATCACATAAATCAAAGTAATCTATATGATCTGGCAGATCCAACAGATCTACGATACACTTACTTAAAAATAAATAAATATATAGGATTCGGTTTTTTTTGTAAATAATACTTACTTAATTTCGCTTTTTAACTATCAATTTAAACTTTCAACTAAAAGTAACTATACCGTTTTTTAATTAAGGGAAAAGTTTTTAAATCTTTTTAATAAACAAACCTTTAATAAATTATTCCTTGCTTTATTATTACCTACAAATCAAAACCCTATTTCGAATACTACTTATACTTCCAGGTAAATATATAACAAATTGGTTACATTTTAATAACTCCTTAATTAATAATTAACGGATAATTTTAAACCTAATTAGGCATAAGCTTTTTTAAACTTAATAAAAACGATATTATAAAATAACGTTTAAAAAATAAATAATATACCCGATCCCTATTATAAACCAGTAAGGAATTAATATTTAGATTAAATAATCTACTTTTTATCGAAAAAGTTCTTTAATTAATTAATAACATTATACCTTTTATAACCCGTAATAAAAAAGAACCTTCTTTTTCTTAAACCCAGCAACTAACCCCGGCTCCAAAGGATATTATTAAGGTCTAGGAAGATTCGGAAAAAAAAAAGAACTAATAATCCAAAAACCTTGAGGCCTAAAAAAAAGGAAAAAAAGCTTTTTCTTAAAGAAAAAATGGATTTCCTATTACGCAAAATCCAAGCCCTGAAAAAAGATAAAAAAAAAACCCCCAACTTACCAGAAGAAATATAACTTAATCTATCCGGGGAATGAAAGGAAAAACCCGAATACCCTTATTGTTCGGCCCTAATCGGTACCGCGAAATTATTATCCTACCCCTTAGTTATTACGGAATGCCAAAAATTAAAGGCTATAAGCTAATTACCCTAAAACCTTATAACGGAATTATAAATATAAAAGGATTTTTCGTCCAAGCTAGGACTTACCTTAAGTTTTACCAAAACTCCTTAATAAAGAATTATTAAAAGATAATAACCATCTTTTAACTACTTACTAAACGAATTTTCTTATAGTTCGAGCCCATTATAAAGAACTACCTAAAAAACTACCTTAAATATTATTAATTATATCTTTAACGATTATCGATATTTCGAAAACCAAATACGAATTATATTTAAAAATCCAGATAAAAAATAATACGTAATAAAATAATTATACCTTTTTTACGAAACCAAGTTCATAACAAAATATACGACGGAATTTAACCGCCTAGCCGCAATTTTTAATTTACCAGAAAACGTATTATTTTACCCTTTTTACGACGGTTTAAAATCGCAAGTTGAAGACGAAATATATATGATACTTAAAACAGAATCTTTTAAGGAATATACCGATAAAGCAATTATCGCTAACCGACGTACCTTTAATCGGTACCTCGAAAAAAAAAACCAATAAACGAAATAACGATAAAGGCTTTAATAGCCGAACTAAGAAAAATAAAAGCAAACTTTAGAAAAAAACAAGCACTACTTCGAAAAAGCCTTAAAAAAGTAAGTCCAATATCGAATATTTTAATTATGGCAAAAAAAGGCATTTTAACAACAAATGTCGTTCCCCCGTAAAAAGAAACTCCAAAAAAAAGAAATTCCTTAACCTTAAAAAAAAGCTGAAGCGGTTAAATAAAAAACCAATAATAAGGCAAAAAAGAAAGAATATAAAGTTAATTCGATTTCCTTTTAACCAGAATTCATTATTACCACCATTATTTAAATCCAAAACGATATCCCAAAATACGAAAATTACCCTATTTATCAGAATTCCAAAATTAAGGCCTATAAATATTACCCCGGATAAACAGCCTTTAAAATAGCCATAAAGCTAAGATGGTCCTACCATTTTAATACATCTTAATATAAGATACATAACGAAAAGGAACAATTTCGACCTAACGTTAATAATTACGGATAATTATCCTTGGAATTTTATAAGCTTCCCGAATGTACGGTATATATCAGATTCCGAAAAAACCAGCATAAATTGTTACACTTTACCGCTTATTATAGCGATAATTATTTTATACATCTTAAAGCTAAAGAAAATAATAACTTTTAGCCTAAATGGAATAAGAAAATATTTATAAAACCAGATAACGAATATAAATATACAAAAACTTCCCGATAGCCAGAATACCCTAGGTTTTATTACTTACATCCCGAATTAAAACAGAACCAAAGGGCCATATCATAAGGATATTTATATTATTCCCCGATACTTTACATCCAATGCGAACTTCTAGATATAAAAATACCTTCTTTAAAAATTTACATTTTTAACCCCATAACTTGAAAAATACAAAATTAAGGATCGAACTTAAAAAGAATAATCATTTCCGAATATAAATATGGCAAAAAAATATGGTTTAAATACAAAAACAATTAATATACTAAATACGCTATTCGAAAGGCACGCAAATAAAAACTTTCTTAAATTAAATACTATTACAAATTAAAAAACGACAAAGGCTTTCGAAAATAAAACATTAAAAAGCCCCAATTTACAAAACCTTATACAAAGTAACAAAAGGATTACGCAGCCAGATTAAAATTTTACTTTAATATAAAAACAACATATTTAAAGCCATAATCAACTTAAGAGCCGAAAATAACTTTATCTTTCCCGCGGTAACAAAAGAACATTAAGTTCCTTAAAAGTATAAGCTAAAATTCTACAAATTACGGACAATAGACGGAAACCTATCCAAATATAAAAACGGACGAATTCTGCAAAAAATTCAAAAACTTCCCGTTTGGATTTAAGGATATTAAATATAAATTTCGTTAAATATTGCCGATATCTCTGGACACGACATCATTTTAAAAATACCATAACTTAAAACCAACAATCCATATATCAACTGGAAATACCAGACACTTTCTTAGGAAAATAAAAGAAAGTTACCTAAAAAAAACAAGCAAAAAGTCTATTATATTATCAAAAAAATACAAATACTAAACCAAGCCAAAATAATATTACCTAAATATCGAAGATTTAAAAAATTATTTAAGGATAAAAAGAATTACGAATTATTATTACATAATTAATAAAGTCACCGAATACCTATTAAAAAAGGATATTATTTTAAATTTTAAAAAATTTACCATATAAACCTTAAAAAATTAAAGGCTTTATAAAAAACCATTTAACTTAATTTAAAAAAAGGATATATTTAACCTTTTAACTCTTTTACTGGATATCCCGTCCTTATAATACCAAAAACCAAAAACGGAAAGTAAAAGATCGACGAAAATAAAGATCTGGTCTTTAAAAAAATAATCGACTACAAATAACTAAACGATATTACGATTAAAAATAAATACCCCTTAACCTTTATAAACACACTAAAAAAAACGCTAATAAAGCTAAATAATTTATTGCACTTAATTTTCGAAACGGTTATTACCGTATCCGAATAACCTAAGGAAAAAAATAAAAAACGGCATTTAAAACGATATACGGACTTTATAAATACCAAATAATACCCATAAAACTTATTAATACCCCTGCCAGTTTCCAACACCTAATTATAACCACTTTACGAAAATTTCTGGATAAATTCGTATTCGTCTACCTCGACGATATTCTCATTTATTCCAAAACTTTAGAAAAATATAAACAGCATATAGCTTAAATGCTTTAAACTTTAACTAAGGCAAACATCCGAGTTAACCCAGCCAAAAACGTATAGCATATACAAAAGCTAGATTTTCTGGGATATATATTTACCCCTAACCAAATTCAGATTTAACGCTTTAAGATGGAAATAATTAAGGATTAACCCATCCCTAATAAGGCAACCGTTACCGACATCCGATAAATCTTAGGATTTACGGAATACGTACGAAACCTAATTAAGGGATACGAAAACATAATTAAATTATTAACGAAACTTATTACCAAAAAATACGTTAATAAAAAATTTAAACTTTTAAAAAATGCAAAGAAAATATTCCAAATTTTAAAGGACGTAATTATTAATAAACCTATAATAAAATTACCTAACGCAAACAAAAAAAAACGCCTAAAAATAAACGCCTTAAATTACGTATTAAATGCCGTCCTAAAACAATTAAAGGATAACGATAAATGATACCTAATAGCTTACTATTCAAAAGCATTTAAAAACGCAAAACTAAAATACCCGATCTATAATAAAGAACTACTAGCAATTATTAACGTTTTTAAAAAATAGGAACCTTTCCTTAATAAAATCAAAAAACCTTTTAATATTTATTCCGATTATAAAAACCTTGTTTAATTTATAAAGGCCTAAAAATTAAATAAACGATACAAAACTTAAATAATTTTCCTATTAAGGTTTGATTTCAGAATATATCATATTAAAGGAAAAGAAAACATCCAGGCGGATATTTTTAATTGCAAAAGCAATTATAATCCGAAAGTTCCCAAACGAAGTATGCAGATATTATAGTATAATAAGGATAACATTATATAATTATGCGAAATTTTAAAAAAACCGACCCCAAAACTTGTAACAAAATTTCGAAATTCCTACGATATAAATAAATAAATAGAATTTAACAACTAAAAGGATGGCCAAAAAATTAACTATTATATTACGGCAAAATTTATATTCCCAGGAATTAATAAGAACAATTTATAAAGGAATTCTACGTAAACCCATTATATAAATATTAAGGAATTTTCAAAATCACCTGACGGTTACAGGAAAAGTACGACTTCCCAAAACTACGCCGGGTAGTTAAAAAAGTTATTAAGAATTATAATATCTGCAACAAAACCAAAGCAGTACGCTATAAACCTTATAAGCTATTGCAACCTACCGACATTCCTAATAAGGCATGGAATACCATAACTTGGGATTTCGTTACCAACCTTCCTTTATCGAAAAACCTAATTATTAAAGTCGAATGCGACGGAATCTAGGTAATTGTTAACAGATTTACCAAATATGGATACTTCCTACCTTTTAAAGAAACCGCGACGGCAAAATAATTGGCCTATATATTTATCCGACAGTACCTTAACAAATACGGAATACCAAAAAGGATTATTTTTAATCAAGATAAGCTTTTTACATCCAAGTTTGGTACCAGCTTTTTCAAATAAATAAACGTTAAGCTTAAGTTCTTAACAGCTTATTATTTCCAAATAAACGGTTAAGCAGAATAACTAAACCAAACCTTAAAATAATACCTTTAAAGTTACGTTAATTATTAATAAGATAACTAGGTAAAATTTTTACTATTAACATAAATAACTTATAATACGTTTATTAACGAAAATATAGGCATATCTTCCTATACAGCTGTATACGGATATAAGGTAATAACCTAACGACCAAAGCAATCGACGCACAAAATTCCTGCAATTACCACCATAACTTCCCGAACAAAAATAATAATAATTAAAATTAAGATAATATAATTCCGCTTACAAACCGAATTACGTTTTCTCCAGCAAAAAATGGCCTAATATTATAACAAAAAAAAATTAAGGGATCAATTTTAGCAAAAGGAGATAAGGTTTATTTGTTACGTTAAAGACAAAACGCAACGTCGAACATTTTATAAATTAAAACCAAAAGGCTTAACGATAAGCTTAATTTTCAGAAACTTGGCCCGTTTAAGATTAATAAAGTTATTTCCAAAACTAACTACCGCTTGTTATTACTTAAAATAATAAAAATATACCCTGTTTTTCATATTTCCTTACTTAAATTAATACTTAAGAACGCCCCGTTAAAAATAAATCTGGAAATCGAAAAGAATGATAATAAATACGAAATCGAAAAAATACTAGATTCCAGAATAATTAAAAACAAGATCCAGTACCTAATTAAATAGGAAGGATATTTACACGAAAAAAGTATTTAGGAACCATTTAACCACCTAACGAATACGATAAACCTGGTTTAAACGTTTTACCGGCAAAATCTTGACCGACCGTCTCCAGCGCAGCCAAAATCGCAGGTAATAACGGTCCTCCGTTTAAATCCAACCTAACGGCGGTCCAGTCGAAGGAAATAAACGCCTTCGCTATGGCGTCCATCTTAAAAGTAAGCCGCGCTTACTCCGCCTTTACTTAGCGCTGCTTTTCTTCCATCTTCTTTTTTTCTTCCAATTTATCCAATTTAAATTCTTCGTTAAAAATCTTAACGGCTTTCCTTTTTAAAATGTCCTCCTAACGACGCAAACGTTACAACTTATTTATTCTTTTCGACATTTCTTCTTAAAACTTCCGTTAAAGCTTTACGAATTTATCCTTAACGACGTAAGGTTCTTTTTGAAAACGGTCGCATTTAAAACCAATATTTTCTAAGGAAAACATAGTAACAACCTAACCGTTATAATTACGCTAAAAACGAAAATAGTTGTAACAGCTTAAAATATCTTTAGTTATAAAATATTATTTTTCTCCGAAAATTAAACAATAGGAACATAGCAAAACCTCGAAACCAAATTTGATAATATACGTTAACCGCTTATCCCTGAATTAACGCTAATTAGCATAAAGCTTTCGCGTTAGTTTCTTTATATAACCCGTTATAATAAGTTAATATTTAACGAAAAACAAAATTTAATTAAAAAAAAGGATTATTTACTTTTTTATCTTTGGGATAAAGATCTTGAAAAAAAGAAAAATATTACGGATCTTTAATAAAACCTAGGCTTAAGGCTTAGCTTTTGGAACTGGCCAACCCCGCGGACAAGGTTACGTAACAATAAGGGTAATTTAATCGATTTAATAAATTACATAAATCAAAATGATTTATATAATCTGGCAAATCTAACAAATCCATAACATACTTACTTAAGAATAAATAAATATATAGGATTCGATCTCTTATAAATAACACCTACTTAGTTTCGCTCCATAGTTATCAATTTAAGCTTTCAACTAAAGGCAACTATACCGTTCTTTAATTAAGGGAAAAATCTTTAAATCTCTTTAACGAACAAACCTTTAGTAAATCATTCCTCGCCTTATTATTACCTGCAAATCAAGACCCCATTTCGGATACTGCTCATACTTCCAGGTGGATATATGACAGGTTCGTTACACTTTTTTAAAGTGTATTCGTTAAAAACGCTTAAAGCAATTTAGAAACTTTATTATTTATTAATATAATATTTCCCGAATTCCGGAATATCTAGCGTGTTGATTAATATTATTAAGTTAACAATATAAATTTATTTTTCGAAAAGCGTTAAATTTATAATCTTTCATTTATTCACCTTTTAAAGCGCCCTGTACGATCATTTGCAAATTGCCGTTTTTAATATAATCATTAATCTGCCTGTCCCGGATCGGGATAATAAAAGATTAGGCGCATTCCGGTCGTGGCGTATTGCGAAATATGTTTGCCTAAACTTTCGCTTTAACGTGCCACACCCATGAGCGCCACACACCTATAAGCGCAACACTTTTTTGACACATCTTAACTACCTTTCTTCAATTATCCATTTCTTAATACCAACATTATGGAACGCCTTACAAAAAAAGTAAGAATGAACCTAGCCATTCTGGCTAAAAAACGAGACCCGAAACTTCATTACAGAAAGCTTAGTTCTATTTATAAAGTCTTATTCTTTACCTTAACATACCGTTTTAGGGGCAGACGCGCCCGAACCGATATTATCCCTTCCTTGCAGAAATTGACGGCGACCGAAAAAAAATCGATTATTAACCCAATCTTCGACTTAAATACGCGAACGTTTCCTATCCGGCTTTAATACGTTAAAGATATGACGAATTTGTTATTTGCCTAACGCGTTATAATATGCGTTAAAGTTAACTAGGCGTCGAAATTTATTAAACGGTAAAAAAAAACTTTAAATACGTTTAAATCGGAAGATCGGTTATTAACGGATCCTATGCGAAAATCCAGAAACGTTTCGTAAATAGTTCGAACTTATTCGGGTTATTATCGCAGAATACGGCATCGTAAAAGAAAATATTTATAACTTCGACGAAACTGGATTCTTAATAAGGCTTCTTATAGCAACGGGCATAATAATTACTAATGCCGAAAAACGTAGAAAACTTAAACAAACGTAATAAAAAAATAAAAAATAAATTATAATTATCCAAATTATTAATTCCTAAAATTAGAGTATTCCGCCATTTATTATCATAACGGAAAAAGATTACTTTAGGTTTTAATATTATAATAACCCATTACTAAGAGCCGATTAAAAAGTCGCATTAAGTAATAATAATTAAATAATTAATAAATTAGGTTTAAAATAAATTTAGCATTTTAACAAATATATTCGGACGTATACGATTAATTCGAAACGTTTCCTTATCCTTAACAGCTACGAAACTACCATTCGATAAAACTCGAAAAATACTACGCCAATTACGATATTATTACGTTTTATATACCCGCGTATTCTTCGTATCGACTTTAACCTTTTAACGTATCTTATTTTCTATTTTAAAAAGCGCTTATTCGCGATATATCGAAAACCTAATGCGACGTTATTATACCCATATTGCCAAAAAAGATTTTCTCGCCGGCTTTTATAACGCATTTTAAGTTGCCATAACGTCCGATAACATTAAATCTGGATTCGCAAAAGCTAATTTTGTTTTATTCGATCCTAATAACGTTTTTTCCGAATTAGATATTCCTTTAATTGTCCCTACGCCGACTGTCTCCTCGCTTACCTTTGCCGGTTTCATTTCCCCCTTAGCGAAAACCCCTAAAACTATCCGCAAAATAACAAAATAAAACCGTTATTTAGAAAAAAAGATTAAAAATCGTCAAAAAACCTCGCTTACAAAAATGGTTGAATCGGTTAATTTTTTAACCAAAAATAACTTATTATTTTTGTACGAAAATGCTTTTTTTCGGGAAAAAGCTACCTAATTACGCGAAACGAATCATATCTTAAGCAAACGTCGGAAAATCAAAAATAAACGTCTTTAAAAAAAAGGAATACTTATTATATAAAAGGGACGAATTCTTCTAGCCCAAAAAGAAGGGGGTGGTAAAAAAATACAGCCAACAGCAACTAAAGGGGGTCGTCGTAAGAGGGTTAAAACCAAGGAACGGAAATATGGCATTTGCGGCAAGCCCGGACATAATGCGCGTACTTGCAAAGAAGCTGTAGATACGTTTAGCGAAAAAAAAAATCCGATTAGTTTGAATTGATTTGATATGTTGTTGTAAAGTTATTTGGATCGATTGTTGCGAGTTACCTCAGCTAGCTTAGGCCTCCCTGGCTCGTTCTCTATTTTCTTCGAAGTCACTTAAGTACCGCTCCACAACGCTAAAAATTAACCAATTAAACCCCAAATCCCCGTAACGAGCCAGCGAGGCCTGAATTTATATTGTACGAAAAAGGGGTTCGTTCTGTACATTTCATAATTAAGAAAAACGAAATTTTGCAATATTTTAATAATAAGACGTTTCTTATAGTTATATATATATTTATACGAATCCCTTTATTATGGCTTATTATTAGTACCGTAATGGTCCTGATTAGGACCTTTTTGCCATTTTTAAATATTAACGCGTCCATCAGCTATAACCCGAACACGTTACGTTATTATTTCCCCTTTTAGAACACGACGAATCCGAATTTTTCCAATTTTATCGAATCACGTTTTTAAAACAAAATACACGTACGCGTATAATTAATTTCTGGCAATAATATTAAAAAACGAATTTAACGTTTAAAAATTTTATCCGTAATTGGATTTTTTGCAAGGATTTAGGCAGAACTTTTAGTTCGACCATTCGAATTAATCGGTTAATTAACGTATTAAAAAAAGAACGAATACGGGATAAGTTGTTAATATGCGAAAGTTGGCAAAAGTTTATTATTCTTATTAATTAGGATCTTATTATAAGTAAATACCATAATACGTTATACGGAAAGCTTATAATTTTTATAAAAAAGCCTGGATTCCGCCGCCCGCCGGAAGATTTATTATTTAATATTAAAATGATCCATATTACCTTAGACGAAGGTTAACGGTTTATAAATACGCTGGCTTTTAACTGGTTTAAACTTTTAAATTAGGTAATTATATACCCCAAAAAAAAATAACAATCGTATAATGCGAAGCCGAAAACGAAACGGTTTCGTAATAATAACGATCCGGACGTTTTTACGTATCCTTTTTTTATGGTCCTAGTTATCATGGTTAAAATCATTTCCAAAATTAATAACAATTATTTGTCCTATTTATTAGGCAAGTTTTTGTTATTTTCGGGTTTATTACGAAATAAAATCGATATATTAAAAATGTTAAATATTTACGAAAGTTATATTACGTTAAACAAAAACGTAACCCGGTTATTAAAGGCAACAAAAATAATTACGTTATTTCCTTCATAATAATATCGTTTTAATTAAAACAAATTAAATTCCATAGTTAAATATAACAGGATAATATTATATTTTAATACGATAACTTTAATATTTAAGATTATGTTCGTAATATGACGTTTTGATACGGTTCCGTTATACGGAACCTTATTACCGCCCTTACTTATTATTATAGCCGTATCCCTAAAGGAAAGTTAAAGTAATTTATATTCCGTTTTAATTAATATTACAAAATAAAATAGTTCCATAAAACGTTATAATAATATTTAATACTATTAAATATTTTTTGTTAGTTCGTAATTAACATTATCCGGAATTTATTTTTTATTTTTATTAATACGTTTTATAAACGAAATAAATAAAAGTTCCTAAACTTTTCTAAATTAAAGCGTTTACCGTATAATAAACGCCGTTCGATTTTATTAAATGCAGTTAACCAAAATAAAGGTACCATCGAAAATACCTATAACGTTTATCGAAAGATCTTTTAAAAAATATGCGGTTTTAAAAAAAAATAATTTTATCGGTTTTTAAATCATTTTTATCTTATTTACGGAAATTAGAAGATAACTAATTATATCCGGAAAATACAGGCCAATCAAACCGAAATAGCCGATTTATATAATAAAAAACGGTAACTTTTTTCCGTTTCTGCTTTATTCCATATATAAATAAACTTCCTGCTTATATTTATACGTACTTATTAATTTAACAATATCGACGGGGCGTATATAACGTAAGTAACCTTAAAGGTGGATCGTTAGTTCTTAAATAAGATAACGTAATTATATTAAAAATCGCCAAAGTTTTACCTTTTTAAATTTTTTATTTTTTATATATATAATATTCGCATATTTGCGTTATTTTTATAAAAATTACGCGTCCGATACGAACCGTTCGTAAAAAAAATATTTAACGTATGCGGAATTATTAGGAATAAATCGATCGAAAATTTTTTTTCGAAAACTTAGTTTATCGAATTTATTAAATATATATATTCCCGGTTAACCGTTATTAAGTTCGAGATTATTACGTATAATATGGTTTCGAAGTATTTTGGTTACGTTAAGTAAATAGGGGAAATATTACGGAATTTTAATTAGGACGCGTTAATAAATAGGGGTTTATTTAACGAAGATTTTTTGTTATTATTTGCTGATAATACGTTATTTGGTAATATAAATAATTTAGCGGATAATTCGTAAATATTTTATTTTTTAATTCGGGAATATAACTTATATATATTATTTTTTAGATAACATAGTTTTAATTAAGACGTTTTAAAGGAAGTCCTTTTATCGGTTAATTATGGGGTTAATCATATTTTTAATACGGATAATATTTTATAAGGTGACGACTTTTTTAATTTAATTGTTAATAATAACCAACCGTTAAATAATATAGTTTTTGTTAATAAAGAATTCCGAAATTATTGCCGCTTTTTTTAAGAAGTTTAGGTTTATTTATACCTTTCGTATGTTATACGTTATGGTAACGTTGGTTATATTAGATAGTTAATACCGATATTATCGATCCTTTTTTATAAGGCCGGTTAAATTAATTACGGCAAAAAGATATTTTATTTCGATTAAATATTACGTTTTATAATATTAAATTACGTACTTAAGAATTCGATTTTAATATTAAATCTAGCTTTTATAAAATTTAAAAAGAAAATATGGAAAATATTTAATTAAAAAAGCGAACATTATAATTTATAGTTTGCTAACGAATTCCGCCGATCGAGAAATAATATATATAACGTTAATATTATTTTTTTCCAAGATTCGTTTTTAATTAGGTACCGTGTTTTTTTTTAGCGCGAATTTTATATACGTTATGCTTTTTCGTAAAATAAGCGTTATATTATTCGAAATCTTTATACGAAAATTTTCGAACGTTTATACTTTTTGTTTCGTAATTTTTAGCTTATTAAAGAATATTTATTTCGGGTTAAAAAAAATAGTTAAAAATTTAAAAATATTTTAGCCGCGGGCCGGAAAGTTATAAAAATTAAATTTGTTAACTTTAATAATACCGTACTTATTATTAACGATAAAGGTGGGCTTAATTGGTTAAATACGATAAAGGATAAAGATTAATTTGTAAATAGCTTTAACGTAATTATCCGCGTAATTTTTAATATAAAGTTCGTTAAGGATAATTTGGTTTCGAACGACCGTAATATCTTACATACGGAAAAAAGTTATAATTTTATGGTATAAACTATGAATAACTTGGTAAATAATTTTGATTAAGATTATCCGTTATCCTTTACGTTATCGTTAAATAAGTAAAGTAAGGATTTATTAAATAAAGACGAACCGTTAATATAGTTTTTTACTTTTTTATTATTTTTATATCTTATTATAATTTATATAAAAATTTAATTTTAATATTAATATAACTTATTATTTTGTATAATTCTAATTAAGGCCATTTTATTCGGAAATTTTATTTATAATAATATTATATAAGTTTTTCGTATTAAAATAAATTAACGTATTAATAATATCGTATTATTTATAATTAAATATATTGCATAATTTTATATTAACTTATATATTTCGTATATAATTAACTTATTAACTAACGTTTTTGCGTATCTTTTGTAATTTTTACTTTTACCCTTACTTTTGTTCGAACGTTATTATAATTTGTATATTAATAACCTTATTTATATTAATAAAACTTAGGATTATTTTTATTCTGGGCATTATATTTAGGTTTAAGTTTTCCTGGAAATCTTTATTCGGGTTATATAATAATATCTTATATTTTAAGACCGTATATAAACATTTCTTACTATATTTTTATATATAGTTTGTACATTTATTACTTATATAACTCCGTAAATTATAATATCCATAAAACGGCTATATAATATGTACCTTTTAATTAGTCGGTTCGATCCATAAAGTTATAAACTTTTTTTTGTATCGTTTATAAGGTATTCGGTTTATATATCTTTTCCGTTAAATTGCGAAAGCCGTAATTAATCGATTATCCTTAATTAGATTTATAATTTGATAATTTATAAGGCCCGTATAATCCGTTATAACGTAAATTTTATTTTATCGGGCGTTACTTTTTAAAATATCCCAAACGGTAATATTAGTATTTAACGTTTATATAAATATTAAACCTTATAAGGATAAAAAGTTCCATTTATAACATAGGCCTTTCGTAATATTATTAAGTTTAAAGATTATTATTAATCGTAAGATTTACCTAATTAACATACGGTTAATTTAGCGCTAAAACGTAAAGTACTTATAATCTTTTAGTTTTCCCCTATATTAATATAACCTTATAACATAAACCTAATATCTAGAATCGGTTACGTATAATATACGCTTTTTATAAAGTACGTCCTAAATCTTAAAACGGTCGAATATTATTTAACTAATATAAAATTGTTTTAATTAGGACGAAACTTTAGGTTATGCTATATTACGGGTTATTCTAATAATGGTTTTAGCTATCTATTAATTTAAGATCTTGTTACCCGTCCTTAAGGTTATTTTTTGGTAGTATTATTAACGAATTTAACATACTTGGTAAAAAGTTTAAAGTTCGCCGGATATATTTAAAATATATTATTATCAGGATTTTTAAAAAAGGCCTTTAATATATTACTAAAATCGTTTATATTTTGTAACATTATAAAAAATATAAAGGTATATTTTATGATAAATATTTTAAGTATTAAATAATATAAATATATTAATTTTACCTGTTATAATATAAAAAAATATAAAAAGGTATACGAAATAAAAATAAGTTATATTAAAGTAAGTAATATTAGCTATGTATTAAGTAATTATAATAATTATATTTGGTATGTATTTAAATAAAGGAATTTTATGGATTACTTTAAACAATTCGTAACAAAGAAAAAATTTCGTATAATTTATATACGTTTATTAATTCCTTTTTTATACGTTATTACTTCGTTATAAAAAAAAATAACGTTAATTCCTAAATTAATATTTAATAACCTATATAAATTTAACCACTTACATACCTACAACTATATAATCTTAAATTTCGTATGCATATTAATCCTAATTATATATATTACTTTTGGATTTTTTCATAACCTGTGGATTATTTATAGGCTTCGTTTATATATTATAAAACGTTACATATTTTTTCCTAATATTAATAATCTCCCCCGGATATTATCTAACATATAAACTTTACCCGTTTATTATATTTTATACCTTAAGTTACCATTTCCCGTTCTAATTAGCCAGAAGTACTACCGATAAACTTATTATATCCCCAAATTTATTATCTATAAATACTTCCACGATAATACCTAACATTATGCAGCCACCATGATAAAACTACTGCCGTTTAATAAAACAAAATATACTAACCGCATTTTAGCGTAATATGGCGACCTAGCAAAAGATTGGAATATACATAATAATATAAATACCACCAGGTTGGCGTTTGATATAAGTTATATTAATTACGGCGCCATTTTCCCTACCTCCCCCATAATTATATATATTATCCCTTCAAACCCTGCGCTAGTTAATAAGCTATCTTATCATATTTTTAGACAAATATTCGACAAAATTGCAATACCTTAAGGCCTTAATAAAACAAGGTTTATTAATATATGCATAAAAACGTGATTTATTTACCATCATATAATCCTTAACGCATATCTTACTTATAATAATATCGAAATTATATTTAAATAAATGTTTAAAAGCTTTAATTACGTATATATAACCTATAAAACATTAATAAAAAACGTATTTATATATACCAACAACATTTAAAGCTAATTCCTACTACCGGAAAACGAAATTACAAAATGGTATGCAATATTATTCATTTTTTTCGTCATATTAAAATATAGCCGTAAAGTTAACGAATTAAAAACCACGAACTATTAAATAATAACTTTTTAAAATCGTAAAATAAGCATCTTTTATATTATAGATTTAGCTACCGTATTCTATCTAAAAAAACGTACAATTCGGGCCGTTAATCGTTTTCGGAAATTCATAAACAATAATAATTTGCATAATATGGATAATACCAAAAATATGATTATCTTATGGTCCCGATCAGGATTATAAAACCGTAAAACCTTTTACGGTATATATTATATAAACATTATTTTTATAATATTAAGCGAAAAAAAAATCCGCTTTCATTCGTAAACTTATAACGAACAAATTATTATATACAGAAATTAGCTTTATAAGTATCGTAATATATTCGGTATTAACGCCGAAATTTTTAATAATTATTTATCATATCCGATTTTTCGTTTACTTATATAAGATTCCGACATAAAAAAATTCCGAAATCCACCCGCCATTTTAGCTACGCTAAAAAAGAAACAACCTAATATCAAATAACCGAAACCCCGTATCCTTACAAATCTTACACCTTAAAGGGAAAAGTTTTAAAAGCCGCAGCCGGAGATACCAGTAAACCCTAACTTAAGGTACTTACCAAAGTACCTATTAATAAACAATTTATTTAAGGTCTTAGCGAAATTACCCATTCCGATAAACTTATTATTACCAAAATCTTTATCAAAACCGTAACGAAATGTACGACGGAAACCCGGAAGTATTAATTAAAACCCTAAACCAACTACCATAAGAATACCGTAATTACTAAGATCCCTAGCTAAAAAACTTTAACGTATATAACAGGCCTTAAAAAAAGATGGCCAAAAGCCGGCTTTAAAAAATACCATTTACGATTACGGAAGAACAAGATTATAAAACGTAAAAGTTCCGGATTTACTATAAAACCGGAATCCTAAATATCTTGAACTGGTACCTAAAAAAAAGCGGACGTCAGAATAGTTATATTTATAGCAAGAAAATGGCCTTTTTAATATTGGCCAAAAATCATCCACATTATTTATCTACCCGCATAATCGATCCCCTACGCCAGCTAATCGACCTAAACCAAGGTATCCTAAAGGTTAAAAAAAATGGGAACATTTCAAAAGTTAATACGATAAGCTTAAAAAAAGGAATTGGAAGGTAAAATTCAAAAAATACTAACTTAATATTATGAATCAAAAAATATAAATTAAAAAGTATAATTTGTTAATAATTGCAATAAATTATAATTTATAACGCGTTATATTAAAATTTGTTAATTTCCCTAGCTTATAAGGTCCATTATATATCCGTAATAATATATGGTTAATCCGGATTAGGAAAAACTAATATCCATAAACTACCTAACGAACTTAAAATTAATAAAACGAACATAATAAATAAAAAATATATTAATAATATTACTTACATTATTTAATTACTTCTTTATGCAATTAAACTATTTTAACATAAAGGGAATATAATTTCGAACTTTAAAGTAACGCTTATATCCCGTAAGGACGTAAGTAAGCTAGCGAAGTACACCTATAACGTCCCCTACTTTAACGAACTCGAAAATATACCGTTAAAAACCGCGAAAAATTAGAACGTCCGCCTTAACCTCCAGTATATCACAACGCTTATCCCGCAAAAACGTGGGTAAGCTGGCGAAATACATCTATAACATCCCCTACTTTAGCGAACTCGAAGATACACCGTTAAAAGCCGCAAAAAGTTATAACGTCCGCCTCGACCTCCAGTATATCGTAACGTTCATCCCGTAAAAACGTAGGTAAATTAGCGAAATATATTTATAATATCCCCTACTTTAACGAACTTAAAGATATATTATCAAAAGCCGCGAAAAGTTATAACATCCGCCTCGATCTTTAATATGCCCTACCTATTAACAACCGTAACCCCGCCTTAAAACCGAACGCGTTTTTCGCTATCCATTCCGATTAAAACCAGCCGGGTTTCGTTTCCTAATTTTTGGCCTAATATCGCAACTATTACTATCATCAAATAAATACCGTTTACTTTCAACGCGCAATTTTATAACCTTAACAGGGATTATTATTTCGGCTTCATTTTCCGATACATTATCCATAACATCGGGCTACGTATCATCACCTTCTGGTAATGCCGGCGATTCCGGTAACGATATAAAAGCAAACGAATTATACGAATATAAATACGGTAACAAAGGCGGCTTTAGTAAATCGGAAACATTAAGGAACTATAAGCTTTAAACCAACGTTATAAATAAAGGCGATAAAACGGGTTTTTAATTAAAACGATTTAATATATCGCAAACTACGCGTACGGATACGGGCGTCGCGATAACCGGAATCGCGACTTCAAATCATAAAAGCGTATAAACCGCATACCGGGTTAGT
The DNA here is from genome assembly GCA_004154915.1 of Monosporascus ibericus. Classification (NCBI taxonomy): domain Eukaryota; kingdom Fungi; phylum Ascomycota; class Sordariomycetes; order Xylariales; genus Monosporascus; species Monosporascus ibericus. The sequence continues at coordinate 130,946 of QJNU01000011.1, read as the reverse complement.
ATTTAAACTACTAAAATTACCGTCAAGTCCTTAACCACTAATTCAAACCAAGCGGCTATATAAAATATGCTTTAATCAGGACCGGACGCGGCTTATGACGGCCTCGCAATTCTTTCCGACATCTGTCGAACTTATAACGTAACAAAAATCCGTATCCTATATAAATCGGTTTAAAACATAAGAATATAATGCCGTTACTTTAAATCAAACAAATTCCGCCGTTTACAGAAAATCTCCCGTACGTTTTATAAAATAAAAAAAACGGCTTTTTCGTAAATTAAACATAACGCAAAAAAAAAGTAATCCTTTAAAACCTCCTAATACTACCATTTATCGAACCCGGGAACCGTTTTAACTAAACCGGTTATATTTAAAACTAAGTAAAAACCTTTAATTTCGTTTAATTTATTCGGAAATATATTAAATAAAAATCGTTTAAATTTAATAAAAATAAACGTTCACTTTATTCCTTTACCGCCGAACGGAAACAACCGTATAGAAAACAACTTATTCGTCCGTCGTTTATACCATAATTCGATTATTTCCCAAATAGCTACTTTTAACGAACCGGCTTTTAATTATTTTTACGCAGATTTTTTCAAATTCGAAAATTCGGATATATAAATAAAATCAGGCGTATATAAATTATAACAAAGTCCAGCCGGGATAAGGTTATTACGGTTTTCTTTTAATATAATAATTTCGTTTTCTTTTAAATATATTAAAATCATTTTACGTACGTATTCGCCGTTAAATAATGTACGTTAATAAAGCCCTATTTTCGTCCTATTCCGTAAATTAAAATTACTTTATTTAAAAGGTTTACGAATAATACGAATAATATCTTAATTAGTTAAAAGATAAGATTAAGATTCGATAATTATCTTATCCTAATCGGGATCGTTTGCGATAAATTACGTATCATTTTCCTTATTATCCAAGTCCGTTACGTTGATTTTTATTAGGACTTTCGTATTTTTATAAAGGGTACGGTTCTTAACTTGCCGGGCCTAAGCTTTTTTTATTATTTTAGCTAATTTTGTAATAAACGGCTTAATTTTATACTTATCGAATACTTAATAAGGTATAAATAATATAGCTTATCCATAACTAGTTATATTTAGTTATTTATAACTACGAACCGCTTAACTAAATTATTACCATAAATCCTTTATCGAAAAACTTTTCGGTATTTTTTATTATACCACTCGATTAATATCCAGAATATTCATACCTAATTTAAAAACAACGGTAAATATTACGATACGGATAAAACTATTAAACTACTTTAATTTATCGTATACGTAAGCTTAATCCCTATAAAGTACTTTAAAGTTATAAAACTTAATAATTTTTTTTATAATACTCGATAAATACCCCCAATTTACCATAATCCTAATTAGGTAATTACGGATATTTATAATTTTCGCTTTATTATTAATATAAATAATAATTTTAATAATAACACATAAGTTATTAAGCTAAATTAAAAGGATATTACTTAATAACTCGGAAATATTAATTAACAAAAAATTTAAATACGTTTAATTCGAACGTTAACCTTTAAATATAAAAAAAATAATAATATCGATTTCGGGACGATTAATATTAAAACGCCGGATTTTTATCTTATAATTATATCTAATTAAACCTTTAACTTAATTAAAACCGCCATATTTTGCAATTTTTTTCTTTATAATGCCATTAATAATTACTATATACGCAAATTAATATACGTAAGTAGGAAAAATAAAACGCAAATTACGGATGTTAATATATTTAAGCCGGAAGTTTTTTTATTCCGATAATAAATATGCTTTATTAATAATAACTAAACCATATTATCGTTCGAAAATAAGATTTAATATAACAATTTAAAACTAATCGCTCGATAATTATTTAAAACCAAAAATAATATAACTATACTATCCGGTAACTATATATTCGAATATCTTTAAATCGAACTTTTTCGTTTCCGCGGATATCAGGATAAAAACAAAATATGGCATTACCAATATAAAAACTTATTATTCTTTAGCTAACTTAACCAAAAATACGACCTAGATAATAATTAAGTCGGTTATTAAAAAAAAGGTTTAAATAATTAGGAATTTTTTAAAACTTATCTTAATAACGAAAAAGATATTAAACTTTCCGAATACCAGATTATATACCGTATTTACTTATTCCTTCCGTAAAATACGGCCTTACTTATTAAGCATAACATTTAATATAAAACGAACAAACCGATAACGCAAAATCTTTATATAATTATCGGCTATATATAAAACGTTAACGTATAAATTAATTACGTTTATATCGGCAAGAAACCGGTAAAACTATCGGATAAAAATAAACGCGTTATTTTAAAATATTAAATCTTCGAAAATTTAAGATATGCACCTTAAACCTTTTAATATATTACCTACATTTAACTAATTAAAACGAAAATATATTTCGGGGCTTATTATAAGCAATTTTAAATCCTATATATTATTATTTTAGTTCATAAAGTTATATTATTATCGTATTAACCTAAAAGGGGTAAAAAGTTATAACATATGCAAAATAAAATTTTCAGCCATTTTTTCGGGCGCATATTATCAATTGCGTCTTAATTAGGACCAAATATATATAAGGAAATAAAGATTTTAATTTTATATTAACTTTTCGTAATTACAAAATAAATAACGTTAAATTAAAGTTATCTTTAAAACATTCGAATTAAAGATTTTTGAAGATTTATATGGGGATATGCAGAATAAGGCCAAAAAATCATAACTTAATATCAGGCCCTATTTTTGAGGTTTTGTTATTTCTGTGGAGCTTTTTCTTAAAAAGGTTTAGTCGATACATCTAACCCTTGCAGCTACTTCTTGATCAAAAGCGCTAGCCACGGCTGCGCCGCAGGCGCAGCCACAACCTCAAAAATCGGGCCTGACCTTGGTGAGGTAATTTGCTACCAACATAAACGGTATAACGAGGTTTAATAGTTGGTTAACCCCACCAGCCATTACATATCCCCTATAGCTAACAGATACTAAATTTAACCGACCGTATTTAAGACGTTAATATAGCTACTATTTACTTGCGAGATAATACTTTAAAGCTTTAAATTGTCGATTTAGACGTTAATACGTTTCGCAAGCTTCGATCCATGTGTACAGATATAATACATACATTAATACTAAGAACGTTCCTTAAGATATCTAAAAGGGGTTTACGGATATCCACCGACACCTATTCATATGAGGATATCGCCGGTTCTCTTTATATATTTTTGTGTAGTGGCGGACGGACGTCAACCTACTCCACCGGGGTGGTTGGTGGCGTGAATTGCGTGGCTTCTACCTTTGTACGTAAATAAACTGTTTAACTTACTGTCAGATATAGGGGACATCAGTTGTGTTGTTCTATTCCGTCAGTTGCAGGTGCTGTTGCACTCATACAACTTTAAGTAGCTTAGCTCCGGAACACATATGGGCCGATCAATAGGTGACCTTTCCGTATATGGGGTGCGCTACGCACCCCCCAGCTAGCTGACACTTACCATTTAACTATACTACATTGGTTCCGCTATGAAATTAGATGACCCAGTGTGCGCGCGTAAACCGCACGAAATTAACCGAATGTAACACAACTCATGTCTACTGTACCTGACAATAACTTTTTGAATTAAAAAGGGCACATGTTGTTGGCTAGTCCTTACGTTATAAGTACTATTCATCTTACCTTTATCTTCCCTTTAAAACCTGATAGTCAAGCTCAAACTTTAGGTCCAGGACTCGGAGGTGGCAAACCACGCGCGTTGGATATCAAGCCGCGGCCGACATCTGATCTCCAAAAATATCTCCGACTTTGTTCACCATGCTGGGCATCGCCGCCACTATCTGGAGTTTCCCCATTTTCCGTGTCTTCTCCCAAATCCCTCAGCCTTCGACCTTCGCGGTGTTTCCAGAACTCCGACAGCCACCAACTCAGCGTGGTAAAGACTAACGTAGTGATCATCCAGCTGAGGAACGCTATAAGAGACCAGGAATACGTCTGGTTCGGCTCAAGATCCCGTTGGAACTTTACTATATCAGTGCCGAAGATGGTCTAAAATGATGAAAAGGTAAAATTAGTACGTGCTAGCGGAGGGTAAGGTGAATGCGATTCTACTGACAGATATGATCGATACCGGTAGGTAGATGAAGGCAATCTTTTGTAATAGGCTCATTGTAACGGCTTCCTGAAACCCCTGCTCCGTGAGCTTGTACATGCGGCGGTTGGTCTGGTTTTGAAGGACTTTCGAGATCTATGCAGATCAACTTCAGTTGCATTGAATCTGAAAAGTAAATAGCTTCGATAGATGCTTAACTTACGACACTCTCGCGAAGTTGTGCCATGGACGTGAGCGCCACAGCACGATTCATGATACTCTCTACTTCGAGAATGAACCCATTCAGTTCATGGAGGAAACGCTGGATGTCTGCTGCACACTCGTCTTTCCAACCTATGTTCTCTAGCTGTTTCATTTCCTCGGAGAATTGAGTCTTGTAGAAGTCGGCGAGCGACTTCAACACTTTATGGTTACTTGAGAGACATCTTTGGAGCTCGGCCGCGGTATCCATCAGATTGTACAGAAGCTGTAGGTCCGATTCAAGCACTTCCTTCGGCTGAACCTGAATGTACTCGTTTGTCTAAGATATGGTCAGCTTCGATGTTCTTGTATAGACGCTGTGGTACATTGACTCACTTGTTGCCGGATGTTCTCGTCCAGATCTTGCATGCAGTATGAGAAATCCCCGACAGACCAGGCTGCGAGCTTTAAGTGAATGTCGAGGGACATCCAGAAACAAGATGGCGGGATAAGAAACTTTCCATCGCGGTGCTGCTTATTCATATAGACTTTAAATTCCTCTGTCCATATCTTACTCTTGCTTCGCTCCGTCGGAGGAGCGAATTTCCTTGGAGGAGTGACCGGTGCTGTTATGATCCACAACATCGTCCCCTTTTCAGGGTCGAATTGGTGATGAATCGATGCCTGTGGTCGAATCCAAAGCTTGTCTTGTTTTTTGGCGGTTTCCGATCCCAGAGCCACTGGGTGGCTAGACCGGGGCGCCTCTTCGACTGTTCCCAGAGTGTAGCACAACTGGATACGACGTCCGCTTCGCCCAAGCGTGTCTGATCTTAAGAGCCCGGGCGTTGTCAAGCTACTTTCGGCACGGAATCCGCCGAAACTCACGTCAGTTGCGCCAGTTTTCGAACCAAAGAATGTGATGAACGTCAAGAAGCATGAAGAAACCTGGTGGTATGTCAAGATACGCAAGAACATGGCCCTCGTAAGGTTGAGGCGACTAGCTTCTGTATGCGGTGTTTCGAGCAGACTATGCGCTTCAGTCAGTATCAATCGCGATATACTTCTCGAGGTCTACTGACATGAACCGACATTTAGGATCAGGTTTCAATCGTAGCCGCAACGGAGGCGGCGGCTCAGGGACCGTCTCGCCGAAGTATTCCCGCAAAGAGTCCTCGTTTGAAATGTTCCTTACAGTTGGACTGGCTTGAGGCAAATTAGAATAGTGTGAGATAGGGGCAGATACAGTGTCAGACCTTCGTCCCCGAAGTCACGGAGGGGTATAACGATGAAAGACTGGTCATCATCCTTATGATTGTCATCATGTTTGTTGCTGCGAAATAGGCCTTTTTCGTGCTTTTTGAGTGCTGCCTTGTACCTATGAGACCTATGCCGGTTTGCATCCTCTAGAAGGTTCTCAGGGTAATCATTGAAGCGACTATAGCTTTCGATAAACCTCTGGGCTTCACTCATACTGAAAGAGGACTGTAGTAATTGTCAATGACTAGTTCCTGCTGTATATTATTACAGGATACCATGATAAGAAATCAGAACTCCCCGCCATCTTTATCCTTTAATCACCCCTCTCAATAAAGAGCTACCCGGTTGTGGTACCCTTTTTGAGGAAGCTGCTTCTTCTAGGCGTTCATCCCGGGGCAAGCTGCATCATGCCCGAAAGGGTGTATGTATAAATACATCAATTTACCGTTCAACCCAAAACAGTATGATCAGACCATTGTGCCACTCTGCGCTTCCTTACACGCCCACGCTAACCAGGCCAACTTTTTTATGGCGTGATAAACCTATGACCTAAGTCTCTGGTGTCAATTCGCGGTCAAATGTTTTTCCATCCCTTAGTCTATTGATTTCTTCTCTTTGCGCCTATCAAATGTATTCATTAGCACCATGCCCCAAAGTTATTCATTCAAATATGGACACTGCATGCTACCCAAGAGGAATAGTCATAGTATGTCATTCGTTGGGGAAAGTGACTGCCATGCTAGCATCTCAACCATGGCTTGCCACTTGCGGCATATCCTGGAAGTGATATTTGGATCAAGAAAACAGTTGTTGCTCACATTGCTTAAGGGAACCGGTAGATATATGACATAGTAGTCATAGTTGACACTCTGCATGCCCGCGGTGAGTTAAACCTCTTCGTGTTTGATATTGTTTTGATTACTTACCACGCGTTCCGGAAATTTACCTCTTGGAAACCATCTCTGCAGGCAGCCCTTTAAGTCGTCCCAGTCCAACCGATAAGCAGAGACCATTTCCATCACAAGGTCATCATTCTTGGACTTTTTTGAGGTAAATGTCCTCCTGAAAGGCTGAGTGAGGGCCTTAATGAGCCTGCCGCCGCCGTGAGGATTGTGATCTAAGCTCATTTTCTCTGACATGAAGTTTAGATAGTTCGGGACGCTGACAAGTTTAAGGCAGAACACCCAGGGATGACGCGGTCCTTAAACGATAGTTCACAGCACTGAAATAGGCTGTGAAAGCTCACTGCCATCCGCTTGAATATGGAAGGCCGGTGTACTGTCTAGTACCGGTACTTGGGAAGTGAAAGCAAAGAGTAGACTGTGGCTGCCGCAGGCCAGCTGGCCGCGATGAACACCCAATTATACGCAAAATTAGTCTGCAATATACAGAAGACTGCGCCTCTGCAGGCGCCACACTGCAGCCACCATTCCCGTATTATGCGGCCTAGACAGGGTATAAAGAAGTATTAATCGGCAGTTTACGCACTGGGCTTGCCAGTTCCTTATACAGGCACGCTGTCGCAGAAAAGAGACTAGCATATCTCGCCTTATTCAGGCCGTCGCAATGCTTAAGATTTAAGGATAAAGTAAGGGTGATCAGGTGGGAGTAGTACTGCAATGTCGTCTGTCGCCTCATTCCCATTAACATACAGACATGCTATTTTTCTACAACTAGCTGGGCGGTAACCTCACGTAAGACCTGGCGAAGCAGGTTACCAAAACGGGCATGTGTTACATACAGAAAAGTCTCCAGTGGCCACATGTCCACGCCTTGAGTAATTTTATCCTCTTCAGGTTCTATTGCTGTTTGTGTCACTTAGACCGAGGACGTATCGGGAGCTCCGAATTATTCCGCGGCGCGCGCTTAAACTTGAACTAGCCCTCGTCAGATATGGTTGGACAACTCGTCAGAAGCCGCAGAATGCTGAGAGTGGCTATTGCTCAGGATCGTCAAGGGGGCATCCCGTGGGGTCTTCAGCCAAGACTTGTCGCGCCAATATCATCGTTTCGATGTGCATGGTGGCGCTATGTTGCATTGGGGGGTTCCCCAACTGGTGCACCTGCATGTTAGCGGCTTTGGACCGATCGAGATCTTGTTGAATAAAGGACATATGGAAGAACTACATATCCGGTTCCGAACCCGTGCACTTAAAAGTGCTCAATCTACGGATGTCGACTGCACACCTTTTCAAAGTAAAATACGTATGAAACTCGAAAAACACAAAAAGTCCCGTATTCCACTAGGGCATTCCACGATAGCTCCTGTCATATCGGAGTTCAAGTTTTCGAGTGAGATGCATCGAACAAAGCTGCCGCCTCGCTGGATGGGCCATGGGGTGCTCTATGAGCTTTGCTGTTGGTCATCCTATGGAAAGGCTCGATAACGATGCGATGAGATCCTCGCTACTCTCATATATTGGAAGTCCGCAATTGGATGGCTCGTGAAGTCTTTGAGCACACCCGTCAGGAGCCATTATCCCTGAGCGCCAGCAACAGCGTCTGCAGGTACATGTCCAGGTCGGCGCTCATGCACGCGATTACGCCCACCATAGCGTAGAAGAACCCGTAGTTCCGTAGCAAGGCCGCGCGGCGCCCCGCCGCATCCAGCGGTAAACACGTATGCATTGATGCCTTGCAGGCCTTATATACGGGTATTCTAGTCTAGACCGACCCAAGGCAAAATCAGCCGTAAGTGAGGTCGTCTTAATCACATAATTACTGGTTGCTGAACGACCAGCACAGTTGCCTGTAGCCTGTGGGTGTTCCTTCATCTGGATGCACATTCTAAAGTACATCGTACGAGGCACTACGCCAGCCGCCAAATGTGGAAAAGAGTTAAGCAATCACAATCTTCATCGCCACGCGAAAATGATCCGGATCACGCTGAGTCATTAAGTTTCCACTCCTGTCTACTAGACGTGTGAGTTCCTGGAGAGCTTCACACTCGATCCGCAAGCCATATATTTCAGCCTATATGAGTCAGCGCAGGCAACTCACCTAACGACAAGTAGCGCAATGATAAGTCGACTATTAGAGAGGGACGCGAGGAGTGACCATGCCGGGTGGGCCAACAGCAGCGATACTCTCAGCAAGCTCAAGGGAGTATTATGGACCACGCAACTACGAACCTAATTTCTACATTCGGGAGAAGTTGGAACGGCGATGAATATTAGGTCGCCAGAACGTAGATAGGACGATATGGAAGAAGCCACTCGCTGGTTATCCCCTGACATTGAAAGCAGTCAATTTCGGCATCTATATTCCTGTGTTCTGATGTTCATCAAACTAGGAGAATTACAAGACCCGAAATCATATTTTTACCATCGGACACGAGGATTACGCAGACAACACTACCGGAAACCAGGTTATATTGACTCACCGACATGGGCAGGCTTGTTTATACGCATCTACCACGGCGGAGAACTCACGTAACACTACCAAGAGGCTGTAGTGTTTCTTGCATCTATATAGCTGTCTGGCGTTGGCCATAAAGGGCCGAAGTACGGTACGGTTTCTTGACGCCTATGGGTTCTTATTCAGGAGTTAATCTAAATTGACTCAAGGTAGCCAACTTGCCGCAGCCTTTGTCAAACAGCCTGAGACCACGCAAATTGAGTATCCTCGTTGCAGCTTCATTCGTATATTGATTCTGATGATGATAACAGCTCCCTGTCTCTCGTCAGAGCAGAAGGGAATTAATCTCAGACAAATTAGCTGCTACCCCTGTATCCTTTACCTATTAACGCGACATACGGGCCGATTCCTTCCGACCCAGAGCCATTATATCCAACATACCCCTTAATAAGGCCATTGCAAACCTGTTAAGGCTTATTACTTAAAATCCATTAATAAATTAGATCCTTTTAAAGCCGATTAAAATCGCTTCCTATTAGGAACTCTTACGTTATTTTCCGCTTCAACCGACACGCTATAATCTTGTTACGAAATTCTTTTTTTTAAAATAAATTTTAATTATTACGTAATATTTTCCATCTTTAAAAACTTTACGAATCTTTTATACGAATTATTTAAAAGGAATTTCGGAAGTTTGTTAATTATTATATTATTCGTTTTTTATTACTTAATTTATACGTTTCGACGTATTTTAATTTTGTTATAAATTTTAAGGTGTTGTTAATAAATAACTTTAATATTTATTTATTATAATAATTTATTATACAAAGCTAATTAAGTTTTAACGTTAATACTTTTAATAACCTACTTAAAAATAACTCTTTTTTAGTCGTTTTATTTAAAATTAATAACTTTATTTTAATCGTACTGTTACGGTTCGGGGGTACCGTACAGCTCCAGGACATGTATACGGCTGTAAGCACCAGGATGATTGCCACGATTGCGATCATTCCACCGATCTTTTGCCCTGGTGGTGTAGCGGTATGGTGCAGCCGTAACACGTACTTATTATAACGATATTTTACTTATTCGTTTTTTATGCTTTTATTTTTCTGAATAATAAAATTATAAACTTTGAAACGCTTTTCCAGTTAACTAATTATTAATAAACGAAACATTACTTATATATATTATTATTTAAATATTTTCGTTATTTTGTTAGAACCTAACACACTTAGCACGCATAGGAACGGTCGGAGCAAGAGTAGGTCAGTCTTTCCCATTTAATCACGTGATCCAGATAGTCGAACGGGATCGATTCGACCATACTCGACCTTACCTCAGCTAGCTCAGGCCTCGCTGGCTCGTTTCTATGTACTGTTATATCACGCTAAAAATTAACCAATTAAATCCCAAATCCCCGTAACGAGCCAGCGAGGCCTGGGTTGGAGTTGTGCGCGAAAAGAGGGTCCGTTCTGGGTGTTCCCATCAAAATTATCAACTTTCTTCCCATTTCTTTTTAAAATGTAAAGATTTAAATAAAAAAAAGATTACGCAACCAAATTAAAGCCGATAAGTATAAAACTGTATATACGCGTCGAATATAAGCTAATATACGTATAAGGATTTTTTTTAATTTTTTTCGGCAGCAATTATAGCCAATATGGCTAAGTTTAAGTCTGGGAAATAGGCGACCGCAACGCCCTTATGGCTGCGACGCAACAACTACCGGTCGCATTATCGTGCACCGGGTTTCCTAAATATATTTTATATAGGAAAAGCCCGTATATCAATTTTTTCGGCCGTACGGGTTATGGTTATTACGTCGCAACCTTAAGAAGGTCCCGGACTTAATTAACCGGAACGCCCTTATGGCTGTGACGTAACAACCATAACCCGTACGGACAAAAGAATAGCTGGACGGGCTTTTCCCATACTGAATTACACTTGGAAAGCCTATGGCAAAGTGTTGCGACCGGTGGTTGTTACGTCGCAGCTATAAAAAAGGTCCGGACTTAATCAACCGGAACGCCCTCATGGCTACGACGCAACCATAACCCGTACGGACAAAAGAATAACTGGACGGGCTTTTCCCATACTGAATTACCCTTGGAAGGCCCATGGCAAAATGTTGCGACCGGTGGTTGTTACGTCGCAGCCATGAGAAAGGTCCGGACTTGATTAACCGGAACGCCCTCATGGCTATAGCGCAACAACCACAACCGGTACGGACAAAAGAATGGCTATACGGGCTTCTCCCATACTGAATAACCCTTGGAAGGTCCATAACGAAATGTTATACGGGGTAATTGGGTTGTTATAGCCGTAAGGGCGTTCCAGATTAAAAACTTACCCAGAACGGAGTTTTTAGCCATTTTTTCGGGCGCGTTTTATTAATCGCGACTTAATTAGAACTAAATATATATAAGAAGATAAAGATTTTAATTCTGTATTAACTTTTCGTAATTATAAAATAAGTAATGTTAAATTAAAGTTATCTTTAAAGAATTCGAATGGAAGATTTTTGAAGATTTGTATAGGACTGCCCAGAACGGAGCCAAAAAATCACAACTTGCTATCAGGCCCTATTTTTGAGGTTTGTGTTTTTTGTGGGTTTTATATAGATCTTTTATGGGTCGGTATTTAGAACTACAGGTTTTAAAGAGCACTAGCCACAACTGCGCCGCAGGCGCAGCCACAACCTCAAAAATAAGGGCTGATCTCGATGAGGTAAACTCGACCATAAAAAGATGGTCGAACGGGATCGATTCGACCATACTTGACCATAAAAAAATGGTCGAACGGGATCGGTCCGATTATATTCGACCATAAGAAGTATATATACGTTCGTTATTACTATAATCCAGATAACTTTAGCTTATAACATAACTTAGTTACTTAAATTACCTTTAATAATTTATTATTATTAAATATAATTAGTAAATATTTTATAATTTAATTTTGTATAATATTATTATTAACATAAACCGTATAATTAAGTTTAATAATTAATTAAACTTTTTAACAGTTCTGCGTTATAAGTTCTTTTTTAGTAATACCGTTAAATTTTAAATAATATCCAGATAATATATTAATTAATTAATAATCTGTAATTATTATTTAAAAATTTACCTTTAAAGAATTAAAAAACGCTATAATTACTAAAACTTAAAAAGCTTAAAAATTAAAAAAAGTAAACAAATAATTCAAGGCCTAACGTATTATAATATTTAAGCAAAAGTTTAAGGTTTCGGATTTATTCGATAATACTAGAAATATATAATATTTTTTAATTCAGATCTTATCTTTATTTTTACCGAAACCTTTTAATCGATAAGGTCCATAAAATTATTATTATTACCCGAGGTTATAAAGAAAACGCTTTAAAATAGTTTAAATTTACATTACGAAATTATCTGGAAAAAGTAAGAGACGATAAAAAAAAGATATTAATAAATTATTCGAATATTATATTTATTTTGAATAAAAGGTTGAAAATATATACGAAAATCCCGATTAAAAACGAAAAGGCGAATAAAATATTTTTCAACTTAATTAAAACAATTTAATATTAAAATACGCTGTACTATGTAAATAAGCTTTATTATATAGGGGATGAATTCATAACGAAATTATAATAAATACCTTGTATAAAAGCTTAAAGAAATTATTATAAATAAAATATTACGTTTTCAAAAGTTATATATTTTTAATAAATACGTTAACTAAGTAATTAAAATCGATAACCGATAATATAAACGACGTATAAAAAAAGTATAATATTTTCTTAAATCCGGATATTTTAAAGAAATTAATAAAAGAAATACATCCTTTATATCCTACGGAATAACTTTAAAAATTATAAAATTAGTCATAATTTAATAACGTAGCCTCCATATTATTAAATACTTTAAGTGTAATAAAATAAAACATAGAACTTATTAATATAGAATATTTAAAACGTTACGGTAAAATAGTTAGATATTAATTCCTTAAAAGCCTTTACTAAATAATTAAGATAATAAAAAGTTAATTAATATAATTAGAGTTAAAAACGATTATACCGTTTTTAAAAAGGTATAATAAAGGTTCAAAAAAGTAAAGGAATTATTTTAAGCAATTACTTGAAAATAATAAGCTTTTATTATAAAACTTAAAATAATTTAATAGTTAAAGAAATACGACAGATGAAAAGAATTTACCAAAAATAAATTAGTTTCCTGATCGTAATAAAACCGGCGATAGCCGTACGAATGACTGGAATTAAACGCATCAATTAAGGAATATTAAAGTTAAAACGAGAACCTGTTACTAAGATAGCCGGACCGATACGGGAAATTTTATTCTATCTAATACAAACGCGCTTATTATTTTAAACATATAAAAAATAACGATATATTAAGAAATAATTCATGCGGATATATAATTAAAATTTTAATTTGTATATTTAAATCGGAAAAGCTCTTAAGGATTAACGATAATATAGATACCTAAACATATACACCTTAAGAAACACCGTCAACATTATTACAGCAGTAATAAATTAATCCGAAAAAAGAAATTTATTCCGACAAAGATCTTATATGTTATTTCGGTTAATACGACTGTAAGATAAAAGAAAAATAAAACCATTCAACTGTTATGAAGGTATTTTTAAAAGTAATTAAAAATTTAAATTTCCGTTTAACTTTTATAAACGACCTTAATAAACGCTAAAAAACTAAGAACGAAATCCAAAAAAGAAACGAAAACATAAGGTAATACGACGCCCAGTTTTAAGCACGACAAAAGGAATAAAAAAAACCCCAAACCAAAATACATTAATAAAGAAAACTTTCAAACGTAGGTTCTTTTATTTAAGGTAATCTTATGGCGAAAGGAAGAATAAGCAAAGTAATTATAAACCCTTGATTAATAAAATTAAAAACGTATTAAAGCGTTAAAAGATAAGTTAAAAAACGAACGCCATTTATAAAAAAACCGCAAAATAATAAAACTTAAAAAAACGAACAGAAGCTTTTTAAAGAAGTTTTAAACATAACGATAAAAGCTAAAAACGACCTTATTACCTTATAAGTACGAATTAAAACACATTAATTTACCGTATTTATAAATTACAGAGGATTAAAAAGTAATTATATTACGCCAGATATAATTAATCAATGTCGATTACCATAAAAAAATAAAACCCTACATCGCCAAGAACGTAAAAGGTTAGGCATTTATTTACGATAACGGAAAAATTACCCGCGAAATTAATTACTTTAAGATATTCGTTAAAAGACGACACTAAATAATAAATTTCGATATCGTTTCGATAAAAGATTATGGCTATACAAATATAACTCCTTCATCGATTAAATAATTAGCCAGATGAAGTTCGTTTTATATTTATTTAACAAAAAAAGCAAAAGTTAAAAAGATCTTGATAGTAGATCAAAAGTAGCGACAAATATAAGCATAAAAATACGAGAAAAACCCTATTACCTATGGAAACAAAACATAAAAATAAATAAAGGTACTATAAAAAATATTATCGTTATTATTAAAACAAGGTTACAGAAAATAAACGATTATTTATAACATCAACTATTAAAGCAAAAAATAATAATTAATATACTTTTATAATATTACAGATATAGACCACTAGTTCGAAAAAAAACTCAAAACGGAATTATTAAAACATAACAAATAAAACCATAAAATAGTCCTGAACGAAAAAGTATTAATCAGATTTTATCTGATTTATAAACTTGACGCAATAAAACTATAGGCATTACGTAAATACCTCGAAAATAAGTTTCGGAAAGGTTACATATAATGCTTTAATTTATCAGGCGAATATCTTATATTCTTTATACAAAAGAAAAATAAAAAGTTACATTTAATTATTGATTACAAATAATAAAGCGATATTACGGTTAAAAATAAAATATTGCTATTCTTAATTAATACGATAAAAGGTCGCCTTTACGAAATAAATTAATTTACAAATCCAAACGTTAAAAAAAGATATAATTAAATCCGCATTAAACTAGGATACGAATAAAAAATAACCTTTAAAACGAAATACGGACTTTTTAAATACCTTGTTATACTTTTCAAATTCACGAAAGTATTAATAACTTTTTAATAATTAATTAATTACGTATTAAAGAAGTAAGTAAGTATTTGCGTTATTTGTTACCGTAACGGTATGCTTATTTATTTAAAACACCAAAAAATATATAAAATAGGTTTATATAATTTTCCAAAACTTAGAAAATGCCAGCTTATTAGTTAATACGAAGAGAAGTTAATTCCATACAGAAGATATAAAATTTTTAAAACATATTATTACCCTGGAACATATTAAAATAAACCTTAAAAGGATCGCTATAATATAGGAATAAGAAATATTTATAATAATTAAAAGAATACAAGCCTTTTTCGGATTTGCTAATTATTACAAAAAGCTTATTCGATATTTTAACAAAATAATTATACCTTTATTAAACCTAACCAAAAAAGAAACAAATTTCCTTAGGTAATAAAAACGGAAGTAGCATTTTAAGAAATTAAGAATGCCATTACTAGCGAGCTAATACTAATTATATACGACTTAAACCGCTTAGTTAAACTTAAAACCGACATTTTGGATTACGCTTTGGACGTAAGAACCGGATACCGCGACGATTAAAGTAATTTATACCTTATTACTTTTTATTCTTACAAATTAAAAGAAGCAAAGTTGAATTACGACATTTCCGATAAAAGATTTATAGCTATTATTAAAACCTTTCGAAAATTCAGATATTACCTTAAGGAAAACATTTATTAAGTTGAAGTATATATAAACTATAAAAACCTTAATGGTTTTATTACCATTAAAAGACTTACCGGACGATAATTACGTTACGTAAAGAAACTAATAAAATATAATTCCGTTATTATCTACCAAAAAGAATTATAAAACGGTAAAGCAAACGTATTTAATTATAAACCAAACCTCGAAGAAAAAGTAATTAAAATTAATTCCCAAATTTCGATATTACGCTAAAGGAATATTTATAACTACGACAAATAATAATAATTAAAGTAACACTTCTTAATTTACAGAAAGAAATATAGGCTTATAACGATAACTTACCTAAGGACCTAAAAATAAAAGAAAATACAAACCTTAAAAGAATACCAAAAAATTATTAATACGAAACATATATAAATATTAGCTATATAGATATCGAGGAATCCACAAAACCTTACAACGATTATAACGTATTTATAATTTCCTTAAAATAAAGTTAATAATAAAGAAAATACCATAATAATACCATATACATAGCAAGGCAAAGGCTTGACGATATAAGCTATATGGAAAACTACAGTTATTATTAATCGCAAAACGATTATAAAGTTTAATTATTTTTAACTTTATTATTAAGCTTCTATTATTAAAAAACCTAATTACGAACATATATTAGGATAATATCTTTATAATCGTAAACCGGTTTACTAAGTTTTCTTATTCTCTTGCACATAATGAACATACGAATATGAAATAATTAGCTTATATCCTTTTAAGATAAATCTTAAAGATATACCGATTACTAACCAAAATCTATTTAAAAAAGATATTTACTTTAAAATTCCAATAAAGACTTATGGCCTAATTAGGGCTAAATTATAAACTTTTCAATATATTTAAACTTTAAACTGATAAATAAATAGAAGTAATTAATTAAATATTAAAAACTTACTTACGATATGACATTAATTACGACAAAAGGATTAGGTTTAAAGTTTATTTCTGGAATAATTAACTTATAATATTGGTTATTATAAAAGCATTAAAACGATTTTAACAAATGTTAATTTTAGTTTTATATTAAAAGTTTACAAAAATATCCGCGAAAGGTTTATTAACGTTAAAGCAATCCTTACATTAAAATAATTTAAATAACGATGCGCTAAAATAAAAGCGGAACTTAAATTTATATATAATTAAGTAAAAAGATGTTTTAAAAAACCGGTTAAAAAAAGTAACTTTTTAAAAGGGAATGATAATTTACCTAACTATCAAAAACATTTAAATTAAGCAATTTAATAAGAAACTTAATTTAAAATATATCGGCTTATATAAAACTACTAATAGAAATTTAGGAAATTATTATTAATTAAAACTACCACCTAAAGTAAAACTTTATTTAACTTTCTTTATTTCCTTACTTAAGTTAGCAAAAATATTATTAAAGTGAATATAAGATACAAAAAAAAAAAGAAAAAAGGCAGAAAAGGAGATATTAATATACGAAGCAAAAGGATCCTAAATATACGCTAAAAATGGATTTACCGAATACCTAGTTAAGTAAAAGAATTAGTTAAATTCTTAAAATACCTAAAAGCCTCCTAAGAACTTTATAAATACTTAATGCCTCTTAAAGGACTTCTATTAATAACATCGAAATCACCTAAAGTAACCTTCTAATCCAGATATGCCGGAAATAATTAATTAATAACTTCCGGGCCAAACTAATCAGGCATCCCCATAACCTAAACGATTCACGTATTGGCCTTTATCTTAGCCTATTCCCGCCGCTTTAACTTATCCAAATTTTTAATATCATAACAAACCATTTTAATAACCTTTTTTTATAAAAGTTTTTTTTTATTTACGAAAACGGTATAAACAGACAAACGCCTTAAAAAACGACGTTTTAATTTTTCTTTTCTTTTCGTTTAATCGTGTCCTCTTTACGAAAAACGCGAAATAGAGCTTAAAAATCCACCTTGCCGAAATTATAATAAATATATTTTTTTATACAAAAATTATAATAACGTTTATTTTTTTTCGACGATAGACTTAGAACGATCTGTACGAAAATTAGCGGAATAACATAATATACTTACGTTAAACTTATAAATAAAACGAAAAAGATTTATATAACGATTTAAGTTAAAATCTTATTTTCTCTTACTTTTCGAAACATAACCAGATATAATATTAGTAATAAAGAAAAATGATAAAAAAGGAAGAAAAATCTATTTACTTCATAAAAATATAAACAGATTAATCTTTAAGACAAAGATCTTAAAAAGGAAAAATCGTATAATAATATAATATACTTAATACGTATAAAACGGTCGAAACAAAAATGGGTTAATCTTTCCTATTTGGTTACGTAATCCAGATAGTCGAACGGGATCGATTCGATTATATTTGACTATAAAAAGATAATCGAACGGAATCGATTCGATTACATTCGACGATAAAAGGATGGTCGAACGGAATCGGTTCGACCATATTCGACTATAAAAAGCATATATACGTTCGTTATTACTATAATCCAGATAGCTTCAGTTTATATTATTACTTGGTTATCCCGATTACATTTAATAATTTGTTATTATTAAACGTAGCTATTAAATGTCTCATTACCTTGTTTCACATAGCATTACTGCCAACATAAACCGTACGACTAGGTTTAATAATTGGTTAAATCTCTTAGCCGTTACATATTTATTTATTACCTTTTATTCGAAAGGAAAAGGTTCGTATTAATCTATAAAAGTATAAAGAATTCGACATAAAGTATCATTTTAATACTAAATCTAAATTATTATCTTTTTAATATATAACCTTTATAATAACCAAATTAATCGTTCGTTTTTTCGTCGCAAAACCTAAATTCTTACAAATTACTTAAGCTTTTTAAATTCTTTAATCTTGAATTATTTTTTCAGCTTAATAAATATTTTTATTATTTCCTTTTTTTTCCCTACAACCTAATACGATATCGTTTACGAAAAGAAAAACATTAATATATCACCTTTTATTACTACATAAAGCTTTTAAGCGACCTTTTTAAAACTTAAATTTAAAAAACATTTATAAACGTTTCCTACTATAAAAAAAGGTAACCTCTTTAAATTATACAAAACCTTTTCAAGTTTAAATATCTTCTCTTTATTCGAAAGCTTTAAAAGTAGTTTTATAAAAATGCTTTTATTTAGATTGTTATAAACGAATGCGTTAATTACGTTTAATTACATTAACCTTAAATTAAATTTAATAATTGTTATAAGGATTAATATTACAAACCAACACCTCCCAGCCCTGGAAGAACGATCAGGACAAGACTTGGACAACACCGACCGTGGTCACGTAATGTAAATCCGAATGAATTCACGGATCGACAAGGAATTATGCATTTAAACAGTATGGATCCGAAAGGATTTTCGAGTTTATTGGAATCCAGTTTATTTATACGATATGGATCCGACTAGTTGTTCGAATTTAAAAAGATCTATCTCATAATATATACGATTATAACCTTTTATGGTTTAAATAAATTATTAGTTTATAATATAATTTAGTTATCTAAATTACCTTTAATAATTCGTTATTACTAAACGTGATTATCGTATACGTTATTACATAACTTTTTACGGTATTATTGTTAATGTATATTATATAACTTAAGTTTAATAATTAGTCAAATTGATTAGCCGTTATATGGTATAAGCCTTTATTTAATAATATTATTAAACTTTAAGTAATACCTCTAATATCATATTATTTAATAAGCAATCCGTCTTTACAAACTTTTTTAAATCCCCGAAGATAATATTATAAGCTCCGATAATAAACATATTCGACTTGAATCTTTTAGAAAAAAGTTTTACAGTAACTTAATTGGCTAATTAACGCGGTTACCTAATTTATTAACGACAAAACAGAACTTACCCGTACGCTTAAGGAAACCCGGAACCAATCAGAAACTTAAAACAACGAATTAACTAAATAAATAAGTATAAAATAACCCCATTAACTAGACTATTTAACTTAACTAACATAACCCGCTTAAATACCTTACGGCAAGGAAACCGGAAAGGTTTTAAAGTGTATTAAATTCAATCTTTGTACACAGAACTCGCATTAAATTATAATAGTTCTTTATAAAATATCGCGCGTATTTCGAATACTTTTTAATTAAACTTATAATACTTACTTTTCGAGTTTAATTCATTATAGGAAAATTGATAAAAAGACGTGGCTGATTAATTTAAACTTACTTTTCGGAACTAGATTACTAGTTTCTTTAAATAAAGGTCCGTAATAACCACGGGAACTTATAACGATCATAAAGAATTCGAAAAAAGAATTAAAAACGGTATTCGGAATAATAGACGAAAATATTAAGGCCGAAAACATGATTAAAAGTTTAAAGCAAAAAGGGTCAGCTTTCACATATGGTAATCTTTTCGTCCAGTTAGTTTCGAAAGTTAATTAGAAATAAAAAGGACTAATAATTACGTTCTTTGACGGCTTAAAAAAAGTTTAAAAAGTTTTATTTAAAAACGAACACTGTATAAAATTGGTGAATTATATTATTATGGTAGTCAAAATTGACGACCGATAGTATGCCGAAAGAATTCGACATTCTAAGGACCGACGAAATAACAAACTAAGGTATTTCGCTAATATGGGCATACCATGAAGAACGAATATATCCTATAAAACGGCACCTAGACCTATAAAGATAAAAGCAGTATAATAACAAAACTAACGCTAGATATAATATTATAATTATAATAAGATAAAACATAAGACTAATTAATGTAATGTACTTAAAAAATAATGATAATGATAAGATACCTAAATATAGGTTCCCTAAGGACACTTTCAAAATAACCAAGATAATAACAATAAAGTAATTAATATAATTAGGATTAAAAACGATTATAATACCCCTAAGTCAATATAATAAAAATTGCAGAAAGTAAAAAAAGCAATTCCAAGGAACTATTTAAACGTAATAAACCTTTATTATAAGATTTACAGTAACTTAATAACTAGAGAAATACGACAAATAAGAAAAGCTTATCGAGGATAAATTACCTTACAAACTATAATAAAAACGGCGATAACAGTACGAACAATTAAAATTAAACTCATCGATTAAAAAAATACTAAGTTTAAAATAAAGCCTTATTATTAAAATAGCTAAGCCGATACGGAAAATGACATATTTATCTATTATAAACGTATTTATTACCTTAAAGACATAGCAGAATAATAATATATTAGAAAACGATTTATATAAATATATAATTAAGGATTCAATTTTTATATCTAAACCAAAAAGCATCCTAAGAATTAACGATAATATCAACATTTTAAATATACGGTTTTAAAAACGTTATTAATACTATTATAATAATAATAAATTAGCTTAAAGGAAGAAGTTACCTAAACGAAGATTTTATAAGCCATTGCGCATAGTATAATTATAAAATGGAAAAAAAGAATTTATTAAATAATCATAAAAATATTTTAAAGGTAATTATTAACCTAAACTTTTAATTAGCTTTTACGGATAACACGAACGAATAATAAAAAGTTAAGAACGAAATCCAGGAAGGAAATAAAAAAATAAGATAATACGATATTCAGTTTCAAGCATAACAAAAGAGATAAAATAATCTCGAACCGGAATATTGAATTGGGACGGGGTGATTTAGTCCTGATCAGTGTATAATTGAAGAGAGTGTCACGATTGAGCCCGCGGTTTAAGAGATAATGAAAGCAACGTAAACTGTATTATGTGGTGTTGAATCCATGTGTAAAGCGATGATGAGTGTCTCTAGGGTTGCGCCCAGCGAAAAATGAACTCCTAGAAATACATAGTTGGTGATTACTAATTGATTGGCAAAGCCATGTACACGGCTCTGCACTCTGAACCATTTTAATATATTAATAAAAAGACTTATAAACGTAAATTCTTTTATTCAAAGTTATCTTACGCCGACAGGAAGAATAATTAAAACGGTTATAAACTTTTAACCGGTAAAATCAAAAGCGCATTATGGCGTTAAAGGAGACTTTAAAGAGCGGACGCCATATATAAAAAAGCCGCAAAATAATAAAACTTAAAGAGATTAACTAGAACTTTATAAACAGACTTTAAACGTAACAATAAAAGCCGGAAATAATTTTATTACCTTATAAATACGAATTAAAACGTATTAGCTTACCGTATTTATAAATCACGGCGTAATAAAAGGTAACTATATTATATCGGATATAATTAACCAATTTCGACTATTATAAAAGGAAAAAATGAAACTTTACGGGGCCGAGAACGCAGAATGTTAGGCATCTATTTACGACATCAGAAAGATTACTCGTAAGATTAATCATTTCGGGATTTTTATTAAAAACAAAACTAGATAATAAATTTCGATATTATTTCGATAAGGAATTACGGTATAAGTCTTGGAAAATTATAATTATATTAACATAACATTTTAATCGATTTAATTAATTAACTAGGTAAATTCTATTTTTTACTTTTTCGATATGAAAAGGTAAATTACGAAACAATTTTGATATTCGATTAAAGATAATAATAAAATAGCCATAAAAATACTATAAAAACTTTACCACCTACAAAAACAAGATATGAAAAAAGTTAAGGGCATTGTAAAAAATACGACGTATTATCGTTATTACTAAAACAAAATTAAAAAAGACAAACGATTATTGAAAATATTAATGCTTAAAGGTAAAAATTATAGCTAACGTATTTTTATCATGTCATAAATGTAAATAATCATTCCGAAAAAAACTTGAAACGAAATTACTAAAGGACGGTAAATAAGGTTCCGAAGTAACCCTTAAAAAAGAAATATCGATTAAACTTTCTTTAATTTATAACCTTAATAAGATAAAGTTATTAATATTACGTAAATACCTTATAAAAGAACTTTAAAAAAGTTACATGCGATGTTTTACTTTATCAACTAGATATTTTATATTTTTTATATTAAAAAACGGAAAATTCTATTTAATTATTAATTATAAATAACTTAACTATATTATTATCTTTAATTAACGAAATAAAGGATCACTTTTATAAACTAAACTGGTTTATAAGCTTATACCATAAAAAGGGATACAACCAAATCCGCATTAAACTAGGATAGGAATAAAAGATAACCTTTAAAATAAAGTACGGACTTTTTAAATATTTCGTTATACTTTTCAAACTTACGAACGTACTAGTAACTCTTTAACAAATAATTAACTATGTACTTAAGGAATACTTAAATATCTTCGTTATTTATTAGCTTGATAACATTCTTATTTTTTACGAAATAAGGAAGAATATATAAGATACGTTTATATAGTTTTCTAAATCTTATAGGACGCTAAATTGTTAATTAAAATGTAAGGGAATGACCGCGGGGGTTCCCTACTTAAGTGCGGACAAGGACTTTCAACGCCAATTGGCGTTGGAACTGCTGATCTTTTGGGTTATGTGGCGGAGTGGCTAGTCCTTTTTATTCCCTTACATTGTTCCAACGCTAATTGGGTGCACTGGCCTACTAGTCGCGACCGCACTAGGTACGGGGTTCGAATCCGCTAAAGAGCTGAAAGACGCCAAGGATTGACCTGGCAGGCCCTGGGCGGGTCGTCGAGACGGGGGCCTTCGGAACGCTCACAAGGCAAGAACCTACCCATTCGCACTAGTCGGACTTGGTACACCCGATAGTGGCTTGGGGTGGTGGGGGCCCAAGAATTGAAGTATTGGGTCGCTTGCCCTTGGGGGTCTAACGCACTTAAGCCGACAGATTTGCACCGTATCTCCGAGGGATCGCCGATTGCCAAAAGGGCTAGGTCGATGAAGGGATAGCTGTGGAGTCGGGACGACTCCCCTGTGGAGGGGGGAGTAGTGTAAGGGAATGACCGCGGGGGTTCCCTACTTAAGTGCGGACAAGGACTTCCAACGCCAATTGGCGTTGGAACTGCTGATCTTTTGGGTTATGTGGCGGAGTGGCTAGTCCTTTCTATTCCCTTACATAAAATTAAAAAAGTCAGTTTTAAATATAAAAAGTGAAACTTTAAAATATATTATTACTTTAAAATAACGTATCACACAAGCGAGTAGCTCGGATAAGTAAGTCGCTCGTTTTTTTAACAATTTCAATTATCCAACATAAATTTTTTATTCCTTAACACTAATAATATGGAACGGCTTATAAAACAAGCGAGGATAAATTTAACCCTTTAGGTTAAGAAAGAAAAACTCGAAACTTAAATTTAAAGGTCTTTATATAATATATAACGTTCCATATTCTACTTTAAGAGACCGATATAACGGCAAACGCGTCCAAATCGACAGTATTCCTAATTCGCGAAAGTTAACGCTGACCGAAAAGAAATTTATTGTCGACAGAATCTTGAAGCTAAATACGTAAGCGTTTCCTGTTCGGTTTTAATATATTAAAGATATGGCAAATTTGTTGCTCGCCTAAGGCGTTACGAAACGCGTCGGGGTTAATTAGGCGTCGAACTTTGTTAAACGGCAAAAAAAACTTAAAACGGGTTTAAATCGAAAAACCCATTATCAAAAGGTATTATGCGAAAACCTAAAAGTATTTCATAAATAGTTTAAGCTTACACGGGTTATAATCGCAACATACGGTATCGCGGAAGAAGATATTTACAACTTCGACGAAACGGGCTTTTTGATAAGGCTTTGTAACGATATGCGCAGCTGCGGTCGGCGGTATTGGTGCAGTGCTCTTATAAGGTGGATTTGGGTGTTCAAACCCCAATTGGGGTTTGGAATTGCTGATCTTTTGGTCTTGCGGTTAGCGTCGCACCCTCGCTTATCTCACAGGCTTCTTATAACATCGGGTATAGTAATTACAAATATTAAAAAACGTACAGAATTTAAACAAACTTAATCAGGTAATCGGAAATAAGTAATAATTATATAAGCTATTAATTCGTAAAGTTAGGTTATATTTTTATTTATTATATTAACGCGGAAAACTTACCTTAATTCCTGGTATCGCGATAATTTATTACCAGCCGATTACAAAGTTGGTATTAATCCTAATAATTAAATAATAAACGCATTAGGCTTAAAATGGATTTAGGATTTTAATAAATATATACGAACGCGTACGAAAAGAACGAAACGTTTTCTTATCCTCGACGGCTACGAAAGTTATTATTCCATTAAATTCGAAAGATATTACGCGAATTACGACATTATTACGCTTTGCATACCTACGTATTCCTTTTATCAGTTTTAACCCTTCGACGTATCCTGCTTTTCCATTTTAAAGCGTACTTATTTACTTTATATCGAAAGTTGAATGCAACGTTACTATACTCATATATCGCCAAAAAAGATTTTCTTACTAATTTTTACGACCCGTTTAAAGCTACCATAACCTCCGATAATATTAAATCCAGATTTGCACAAGCTGAATTTGTTCCATTCGATCTTAATAATGTTTTTTCCGACTTGGAAATTCCAGTTATACTTATACCGACAGTTTTTCCGCTTACCTTTGCCAGTTTTAATTTTTTACCCCTTACGAATACCCTTATAAATATCCGGGAAGTAACGAAATAAGGACGTTACTTATAAAAAGAGATTAAAAAGTATTAGAGTAGCTCGCCGAAAAAAATCGTTAAATCGGTTAATTTATTAATTAAAGGTTACCTGGTGCTTTGGTATAAAGATACTTTCTTAAAATAAAAGGTTACCTAATTACGCGAAACTAATTACGTCTTAAGTAAACATCGCAAAATTAAAAATAAACGTCTAAAAAAAGATTATTATACAAAAAGGACAAACTTTTTTAACCGAAAAGGAAGGGGGAGGTAAAAAAGCGTAGCTAACAACGACTGAAGGTAGTCGTCGTAAGAAAGTTAAAACGAAGGAACGGAAATGTGGCGTTTGCGGCAAGCCCGGACATAATGCGCGTACTTGTAAAGAAGCTGTAAATACGTCTAGCGAAAAAGAATCCGATTAATTTGAATTCATTTAATGCGTTATGGTTACTTAATTTGAATTTGTTGTCGCGGAATGCTAAAAAAACGAGCGACTCGCTTGTGCGAGCAACTCGCTTGTGTAGTACGTTATATTGAAATAAACTTTAAAAAGATTACTATAATATAAAAATAAAAAACGTTTATTACGATTAAGTAAGTATAAATCTTTCTCGGATTTACTAACTACCATAAAAATAACCACAGCATTATCGAACTTGATAAAAGAAGGAAATAAATTCCTCTAAATAATAAAACCGGAAAAGACTTTTTAAGAAATTAAAGATATGATTATTAATAAACTAGTATTAATTATGTACAACTTAAGCCATTTAATTAAACTTAAAACCGACGATGCGGATTATATTTTAAAAGTAATAACCGGATAACGCGATAATTAGGGTAACTTATATTTCACGGCATTTTATTTTTATAAATTAAAAGAAGCAAAATTAAATTACGGCATACTCGGTAAAAGATTTATAACTATCATTAAAGCTTTCCGAAAATTTAAATATTATCTTAAGGGAAACATTTACGAAATTAATGTATATACAAGGTATAAAAACTTTATTCGTTTTACTACCATCAGAGAATTAACAGCACAATAATTACGTTACGCCGAAAAATTAACAAAGTACAACTTTATTATCATTTATCGAAAAGGATTAAAACATAATAATGCAAACGTATTTAACCGAAAACCAGACTTAAAAAAAGTAATCAAGGTTAACAACCAAATTTTCGATACTATACTAGAAGCATACTTGTAACTATAACAGATAACAACGATTAAAGTACCACCCCTTAATTTACATCAAAGAATTTAAAAATATAACGAAAACTTACTTAAAAAGTAAAAGGTAAAAGATAAAAATAGATTTGAAAACAATATCAGGAAATATCAATACGAAATATGTACAAATATTAATTATACGAACACTTAGAAATCCATAAAACCTTAAAATAATTATAACGTAGTTATTACTTTCCTAAAATAAAATTAATATTAAAAAAGATACCATAATAATGCTACGGATATAATAAGGCAAATACTCGACGACACAAACAATACAAAAAATTACAACTATTACCAGTTGTAAAGGGATATTAAAATTCGGTTACTTTCGATTTTGTTACCAAACTCCCATTATTGAAAAACCTAATTACGGGCATATATTACGATAATATTTTTATAATCGTTAACCGACAGGTTAGACTTTCATATTCTTTTCTTATATAATAAAAATATAGATATAAAGCAATTAACTTATATATTTTTAAAATATATTTTAAAAATATACGAATTATTAACGGAACTTATTTTAAATAAAACACGATATTCACGCTAAAACTATAGTAAGAATTTATAACATATTTAAGTTTAAAATTATAAACTATCTTGTATAGTTAAATCTTAAATAAATAAAAAGAATTAATCAAGTATTAAAAACTATTTACGATATTATATCAATTACGAACAAAACAATTAGCTTTAAAATTTATCTATTGCGTAATTAACTTATAATACGAGTTATTTCGAAGATATTAAAATAACTCCAGCAAATGCGAACTTTAATTTTATATTAAAAGTTTATAAAAACAGACATAAAATAGACTGAGTAACGTCAAAGCAATCCTTATATTAAAATAACTGAAGAATTACACGTGAAAATAAAAATAGATTTAAAATTCGGACGTAATTAAATAAAAGAAATATTATCAGCGAAAAGTGTTAAAAGAACCAACCTTTTAAAAAGGAAAATAATTTACCTAGCTGCCAAAAATATCTCAATTAGACGATTAAATAAAAAGCTTATTTTTAAATATAGCAGCCTATATGAAATTGCCAAGACAATTTCAGAAAATAATTACTAACTAAAATTCCCCCCTAAAGCTAAAGTTTATGCAGTTTTTCCTATTTTCTTACTTAAATTAATAGCAAATATTATCAATATTAACATAAGACAGAAAGAAAAAATAAAAAGTAAATATACATATATATAAAGCAAAAGGAGTTTTAAATCTACGGATAAAACCGGATTTATTAAATACCTAGTTAAATAAAAGAATTATCTAAATTCCGAAAATACTTAAAAACTCGCTAAAATTCTTATAAATACCTGGCGTCTCTAAACGTACTTTTATTAATAATATCGGAAATATTTAAAGTAACCTTCCAAACCGGATTCGTTAAAAAGAATTAATTAATAGCTCTTTAACTAAATTAATCGACTACCCCTATAGCTTAAACGGCTTACGTAACGGCCTTGATCTTAACTTTCTTCTTACTTTTTAAATTTATTCAATAATTAAAGATTACGATTAAGTATTTCGATATTTTTAAAATAAAATAAAAACCTTCTTTTAACAAGGTAAATATTAAAAACGGGTTATAATTTAGTTTATTTCCTATTATTATTAGGAAAGCCGCTTTTCGGCAAAAGTCTTTTCGCGTTTTAACCACTCACCTTCCTTAATAATATTACGTAAAGAATTAATCGGAATGCCCGAAATACTATAATTTCTTTTTTTAAAAACGTAATTCTTATACCGAACGGTACCTTCCGTTATAACATACTTTTCCTTATGTTTAAAATCTACGGAATAAAGTACAACTTCGAGACCTAAATTTAAGATAACAAAAGCTAGATTTTAGCGCCTTTTCTTTTAATGAGGGCGCTTACGGATTTTATTCTTTCTTTTAGTAATTCCGTTAATTATGATAAAAGTTAAAAGAAAAGAAAAAAAATCGTACTTACTCGGAAATTAAAAGTCTTTAAAAAAGAAATTCTGGAAAGGAAAAATCGTATTACGAACCAACATTTTTTAGCCCTAGGAAAACGGTCGGGATAGAATTTGGATAATACCAACTTTAATTACGTAATATACATCCGAATGGATTTATGGATCTAAAGGAATCTATGCATTTAAATAATATGGATCTGAAGAGATTTTCGAATTCATAGGAATCTAGTTTACTTATACGATATGAATCAGAATAAATTCTCGGATTTATAAGTATCTATCGTATAATATATACGCGTATTACTTTCTCTAATTTGAAGAAATTACCAGCTTATAATATAATATAATTACTTAAATTACCTTTAGTAATCTGCTGTTACTATGCGTAAGTATCGCATACCTTATTACTTAATTTTCTACGATATTACTGCTGATATAAACCGTACGACTTGGTTTAATAATTGGTTAAACCGATCAGCCGTCACAATTAATTATAGCGTCATTTTTTTTAATGTTATTGTTTTTATAAATAAATCTTTCGTTTTTTATTAATATCCATATATTATGAACTTAACTTAATATTTTTAAAGCTTTTTATATTTATTAAACTTCTTTATAAATACTTATAATACAATGCTTACTAACCTTTAATTAACTTCGTACCTTTTTTAAAACAACTTAAAGAAATTAGGGTTTTCAAAGTAAACATTTTACGCCGTACGGAATTACTACTTTATTTGATAACCTTTCAGCCTATATACGTTTTTAAGTAATTTAATTAAATCCTTTCGATAAAAAGATATTCTTTCTTATAACAAAAACTTTTATTTAAAGCCAGCACTCTTATATTTACCGAAAATATGAAATCTTTTTCCTTTTATAAAACCTATAATTTATCTTTATATTATAAGTTTTTTTATAAGTTTTTTTACCCTTTTAATTAAGCTTTATGACATTTAGGTTAATGGAACTAATATATGAAATTTCTTTTATTAATTTAATTAACTATAAAATTTATTTTACCTTATGTTTTTATGCCGTATTTTATATAATGTCCCACACAAGCTCTCCGCTCATACAAGCTCACCGCTCGTTTTTTGATATCTCGTAACTACTCAACTTTAATTGTTTATTTCTTAATACCAATAATATGGAACGGCTTAGAAAAGAAAGTAGGATGAATTTAGCCATCCAGGCTAAAAAACAAGACCTAAAACTTAGTTATAAACGTTTTTATTCGATATATAACGTCCCAGAATTTACTTTAAAAAACCGATATAACGGTACAGCTTCCCGAGCCGATACGATCCTTAATTCGCTAAAATTAAACCCAACCGAAGAGAAATCGATTGTCGACCGAATTCTTAACTTAGATACGTAAGCGTTTTTTATCCGGCTTTAATACGTTAAAGATATGGCTAATATATTACTTACATAACGCGTTACGGAACGCGTTGGAGTTAATTAGGCGTCGAACTTTGTTAAACGGCAAAAGAAATTTTAGACGCGTTTAAATTGGAAAATCGATTATTAACGGGTTTTATGCGAAAATCCAGAAATATTTCGTAAGTAGTTCGAACTTGTTCAGGCTATTATCGCAAAATACGGTATCGTAAAAGAGGATATTTACAACTTGGACGAGACTGAATTCTTAATAAGCTTTTTTATAATAACGGGCATAATAATTATTAGTACCGAAAAAAGTGGAAAATTTAAATAAGCGCAATAAAGGAATAAAGAATAGGTTATAATTATCTAAGTTATTAATTTTTAAGGTTAAGTTATTCTGTTATTTATTATTATAATAGGGAAAGTTTATTTTGGGTCCTAGTACTGCAATAACTTATTGCTAGCAGTCGATTAAAAGATTGCATTATGTAATAATAACTGGATAATTAATAAATTAAATTTAAAATGGATTTAATATTTTGACAAATATACTTGGATACGTATAATCGGTTCGAAACGTTTCCTTATCCTCGACGGCCATGAAAGTTATCATTCGATAAAATTCGAAAAATATTGCGTTAATTACGATATTATTACGTTTTATATGCCCGCCCATTTTTTGTATCGACTTTAATCTTTTGACGTATCTTGTTTTTCTGTTTTGAAACGCGCTTATTCGTGATATATCGAAAAATTAATACGACGTTATTATACCCATATTACTAAAGAAGATTTTTTTTGCCGGCTTTTATGACGCGTTTTAAGCTGTTATAACGTTCGATAACATTAAATCTGGATTCGCAAAAGCTGGTTTTATTTTATTGGATCTTAATAATGTTCTTTCCGCATTAGATGTTCTTTTAATTGTCCTTACGCCGACTATTTCCTCGCTTACTTTTGCCGGTTCCATTTCCCCCTTAGCGAAAATCCTTAGAACTATCCGCGAAGTAACAAAATAAGGGCGTTATTTGAAAAGAAAGATTAAAAATTATTAAAAAAGCTCGCTTATAAGAATAGTTAAATCGGTTAATTTTTTAACTAAAAGTAACTTATTACTTTTATACGAAAATGCTTTTTTTCGGAGAAAAGTTGCCTAATTGCGCAAAACGAATTATATTTTAAATAAACGTCGGAAAACCAAAAATGAACGTTTTTAAGAAAGGGGAATATTTACTATATAAAAGGGATAAGGTCTTTTGGCCTAAAAAGAAGGTGGTGGTGAAAAAATATAGCTAATAGCAACTGAAGGGGGTCGTCATAAGAGGGTTGAAACTAAGGAACGGAAGTGTGGCGTTTGCGGCAAGCCCGGGCATAATGCGCGTACTTGTGAAGAAGTTATAGATACGTTTAACGAAAAAAAAATCCGATTAATTTTAATTAATATGATATGTTGTTATGAAGTTATTTAAATTTGTTATTGCAAGGTGCCAAAAAAACGAGCGGTGAGCTTGTGTGAGCGGTGAGCTTATGTGGGACGTTATTATAATAATTTCGTTTTAATTAATTTCGGTCTTAAATTATTATTTATTCGAAAAAATGTAAAACTTATTTTTATCTTCGATATTTACTTTTAAATCGTTTTCTTTTAAGATTACTTTGTTAACCATAAAGTCTTTAAATATCTATATTTTTTCAATTAAGTTTTTAAAGTATTTACTTATTTTTTCGAACTTTTTAACGTATCCTTTTTACTAAAAAATTCCGTTTTATCAAAAATTACGTTTTTTATTACGATTACCTTTCCGAACTTTAGTACTTATATCTTATATATATTGAAGTGGTGTAGGGTACAGTATGGGTGCAGCTGTAGCTCTGCAGCCTTGCTGCAGCTCTGTTTCTAGCTGCTTTCATTCACTTCGCCAATAAGCTCTAGTAGAGCGACATTCAGTGCGTCGGGGACGGTCTATAAAGTTCTGACCTGGCAACTCTTTTATGTAGTCTTCTAGAGAACCAAGGTACGCCCGACAATTTCTTCTCCCAAGCAACTAATCAAGATATCCTACATACACCAACTTCGATAAGCCCCGTCCCAATTCAATATTCGTAAAGTTATACCTTACGAAATACCCGATATATACTTTAAAGTCTAACTTTTGCAACTTGCTTAACTTATAATTCGAGTTATGTTTTAATACGCAATACCTATAACCGTAAACCTTTAAATCAGTTAACTAAGGCGTTATAAAACTTAATAGCTTTTTTTTTAATCAAGTAAATCTATATAACCCTATATAAGAGCTTCTATTTAAGGGTAGCTGTTAAGGTTTTATTATAAAAATAAGTAACATAATTAACCGGCTTTTTTTAGAAGTTATACAGCAGTTTTAACCCGATCCTTATCGCGCGCGCTTTTTTCATTACCGTATCTCTCGAACGCTTTACGCCTTTATTTTAAATGTACGTATATAAAATAAAAGATTCCATTAAGATCCTTTCTAAACGTCACTTTTTAACGGATAAATTACTGACGAATTTTATATCTTTTCGAATAAACTTTACGCTAAATTTAAAATAATTTTTAATTTAACTTCCATAATCCTTTAACATATATGACATATAATCCTTTTTTGTTTGTGACATAAAAATACATTATTACTTAATATAAAGTTTTATATAAAACCGTTAATAACCGTTTATATCCGCGGGCTTCGTCCGAAAGATTTTACTAATCTAAACATACTTTTAAAAAACCGTTATTACTTTATGGTTTAACTCTTTGTATAAAGGGATTTTCTTTATTTTCGCTAAGGCATACGCTAGGCATTCGGCTATTCTAAGACCCTTTTATAGCGCTTTATAATAATAATTAAGTAAATGCTTTAAGGGCTTCAACTTGCAGTAACTCATTCTTAAATATTATAATACCCCTAACTCTAATGCTTAAACCTTTATTTAACTTACTGCTTTACCTGCCTTTTTAATTATAAGAAAAACGGCCCTTATATAGCTTTTATTTTCGATTATACGTCAACCTTTTTTTTAAACGTATAACTTCTTATAATCGTTTCGATACCCTACGCTACTACTAAGAGTATCTTAATAATAACCTTTCTATCTAAGGCGCTTATACGAAATAATACTATAATGGAAGCCCTAATAATAAGCTATTTCTTCTAATCCTAAGCCCCTTTTTTAGGTAAATTCTTTATATATATCATAATATCCTTAACGTCCTACACCACCGAACGGCGCATACCACCGAACGGCGCATTTTTTCACATTCCGCAATAACGAATTCAAATAAAACAACTACAACATATCAAATCAATTCAAACTAATCGGATTTGTTTTCGTTAGATGTATCTATAACTTCCTTATAAGTACGCGTATTATGTCCGGGCTTGCCTTAAACGTTATACTTCCGTTTTTTCGTTTTAACCCTTTTACGACGATTACCTTTAGCCGTTATTGGTTACATTTTTTAACTACCTTTTTCTTTTGCAGTCAAAAGACCTTATCCTTTTTATATAATAAATATCTCTTTTTTTAAAGACGTTCATTTTTGGTTTTATGACGTTTACTTAAAATATAGTTCGTTTTGCGTAATTAGGCGGTTTCTTCCCGAAAAAGAGTAACTTCGTATAAAAGTAATAAGTTATTTTTTGTTAAAAGATTAACCGATTCGATTCTTTTTGTTAACGAATTACCTTGGTAATTTTTAATCTTTTTTTACAAATAACGTTCTTATTTTATTATTTCGCGAATATTTTTAAGGACTTTTACGGAAAGGGAAAGAATAAAACCGGCAGAGGTAAGCGACGCGACCGTCGGTATAGGTATAACCGGAGGAACGTTTAATTCGGAAAAAACGTTATTAAGATCGAATAAAATAAGTCCAGCTTTTACGAATCCGGATTTAATATTATCGGACGTTATGGTAGCTTAAAACGCGTCGTAACAGCCGGTAAGAAAATGTTCTTTTGCAATATGGGTATGGTAACGTCGTATTAAGTTTTCGATATACCGCGAATAAACGCGTTTTAAAACAGAAAAACAAAATACGTTAAAAGGTTAAAACCGATACGAAAGATGCGCGGGCATATAAAGCGTAATAATAGCGTAATTAGCGTAATATTTTTCGAATTTTATTAAATGGTAGCTTTCGTAATTATCGAGGATAAAAAAACGTTTCGAACCGATCGTATATGTCTAAATATATTTATTAAAATGTTAAATTTATTTTAAATTTAAGTTATTAATTATTTAATTATTATTATTTAATATGATTTTTTAACCTGTTTTTAATAATATATTATCGTAATATTAAAACTTGAAAGAATTTCTTTTACTATAATAATAAATAGCAATATAATTTAACTGTAAAAATTAACAATTTATATAATTATAACCTCTTTTTTATTTTCTTATTATATTTATTTCGGTTCTTTACGTTTTTCGGAATTAATAATTATTATATTCGTTATTATAAAGAATTCTATTAAAAGTTTAATTTCATCGAAATTATAAATATCTTCTTTTACAATGCCGTATTTTACGATAATAACCCGAATAAGTTCGAACTATTTGCGAAATATTTCTGGATTTTCGTATAAGATCCGTTAATAATCGATCTTCCGATTTAAACGCGTTTGGAATTTTTCTTACCGTTTACTAAATTTCGACGCCTAGTTAATTTTAACGCGTTTTGCGACGTACTAGGCGAGTAATAAATTCGCCATATCTTTAACATGTTAAAGCCGGATAGGAAACGTTCGCGTATTTAGATTAAAAATCCGTTTAAGAATTAATTTTTTTTCGGTCGCCGTTAATTTTCGCGAATTGGGGATAATATCGGTTCGGGCGCGTCGACCCTAATATCGGGCTTTTAAGGTAGTTTCGGCAATATCGTATATAGAACAAAGCTTTTTGAAACCAAGTTTTCAGTTTTGTTTCTTAACCTGAACGGCTAGGTTTATTCTAGTTTTTTTTTGTAAGGCGTTCCATTTTGTTAATGTTGAATAATAGAGAAATAAAGTTGAGTAATTGGAATGCGTAGAGAAATGCGCCGTTCAGTGGTATACGCCGTTCGGTGGTATAAGACGTTATATCCTAAAATCGCTATTTTATTATTACCTATTAGGACTATATAATTTTTTAGTACTTTTATAAATCTTTATAATCGGGTTAAATCGTAAAATATATAAGTGGAAATTTTAGAATTTAAAATAACGTTACTTTTTTCAAACAATACATATTTAATACGTTAAATGCTTTATATAATATATTATTTACCGAGCTTATTAAGATTTACTTAAATTTATCCGTTAACCGTTATTACTTTTAAGTTATTATAAATTTAAAATTTCCGAAAGCTTTTTTTTAATCGCTTTAACCTTCTTACGGAATTTAACGTTAAAAGTTATTTTCCTGTCGAAACCTTTTTTATTTTTTACGAAAATCCTTTTATTTATAATTTCGTATATTATATTTATTATTACTATATGTTCGGCAACTTTTCTTACCCTTTTTTAAATTGTCATTTTTAATTTAAAAGTCATTTTTACCCCTTTACGAAATAATTTAAAAAACGAAATATTATTATAAGTTGGTCGCTTTTTATAATAAAACTTTTGCCTTTAAAAGCCATAACGTAAGCACCTTTTCTTTCGGTCCTAATAAAAAATTTCTTTTTTTTACCGTAAAAATATCGTGCATTAACGCACGTATTTCCTTATTAATAATCTTATAAAATAACTTCTTAACTGCATTTCGAAATATAACTAACCGTAATTAATTTACGTATTAAGCTTTAAATGACGTTATGATAATAACGAAATTATTTATTTACTATAAGCCGATTAATTTAAAAATATTATTTTTTACGGTATTTATTATAATTATATCTTATTCCGTAAGCCATTCGTAAAAGTGGTTTAGGTTAACGTATTTTTCTTTTCTTAGGACTTTTTTATATTTAACTTTTATAAACTTTACCGTTTTATCCGTATTTGTACCGGCGTATTATTTTAAGTTATTAATTTATTCGCGTATCCTTTCGTTAACTTTCAAGTAAAACAACTATAGCTTTCCGCCGGAGTTATATATTATCGACCTTGCGCTAACGAATTTCTTTTTCAAATTATGACGTTATTTTTCGAATTAATATATTTAAAAAGAAATTATATTTTTCGTTATTTCGCTTCCGTTACAATCGGCCGGTAAATTTATGCCTTTATGAACGTTTTTAAAGGAAAAGTAATTAAGTTTTATTAATAACGTTTTTTTTAATTCGAGATAAAATAACTTAACAATATCTTCGAATATACGATTTAAAAACAAAATTCATTACGCGTTTTATTTATTTAATTTTTCGAGTTTCCTTTTTTGTAACTGATCTTAGGTTATTATTTATCGTAATCCGTTTCGGTAAATTATTTAGTACTTAATTTATTAATAGTAAAAGGGGATTTTTTTTAAAAAAAAATTAAAAAAACCTTACAATCCGAGCTTATAACTATTAAACCGCCTGAAACCACGTAAATTATGTATCCTCGTTATAGCTTTAGTCGTATATTAATTTGATGATGATAACAGCTAACTGTCTGTCGTCAGGGCAGAAGGTGTCAGCTAGCTGGGGGGTGCGTAGCGCACCCCATATACGGAAAGGTCACACCTACTGATCGGCCCATACGTGTTCCGGAGCTAAGCTACTTAAAGTTGTATGAGTGCAACAGCACCTGCAACTGACCTAATACAACAACACAACTGATGTCCCCTATATCTGACAGAAGGGAATTAATCTCTCATACAAATTAGCTGCTACCTCTGTGTCCTCCACCCATTAGCGCGACACACGGGCGATTCCTTCCGACCTAGAGCCACTGTATCCGACAGCCTTGATCCCCGGGTGACCTGCCAACGCAGTAACGCTTCGTCCAGGGGTAACCGTATGCGCGGTTCCGCCTTGCCACTGCCCAGACATGCTCTGAATGGTGCTGGCTAGCCTCTTCTCATCCGAAGATGAACAGCCCCGTTGAAAGACTTCTGAACCTGGTAAGGCATAATGAGCCTTGCTATGGCGCAGGTGGATCAATTTTCATCCAGTCGTCCTCATACGACGACACTGCAGCGCGGCTAGGTCACAGATGTAGCCCCAGAAGCCGCCATTGACTGCTTCGACAATCGGTTAATTAGGATTCGATGAGTAAATAGTCAGCAGGGGACTACAATTGACACCTACAATCTTACACAATAAATGCTAAAAGATACCGAGGAATCATGGCTTTGAGACTCGCGCTTTCGCGGTGGCACAACCCATTTTATTAGGTTAGCGATAGAACTGTGCCGCTTGGTTGCTCTGAGAGCGTTAGCATGAGCTGTGCGATTGGCACACTAGCTTTTATATGAGAGCCACACATTACCTTTTTTGCACCTGCTACCGTCCTGTCACCATTTCAATCATCTAATACCACGTATTTCTTATTTTTAAACAACTTAACCACGTACCTTTTCTTCAAAGGTTCTATGTTTATTTTAACCATTACTAATTAGAAACCGAAAATCCAAAGCGCATTCAAATTTTCTGTTTTTGCGTTGCGAGATACGTATCGGCAAAGTATAAGATATGAGACATGGTACAACTTTAGTGAAATGAAAAAGGGGTTCTGCCTGGGTATTTTGAAGGGTCACGCCCATAGAGCATTTGCATAGCATCTTGCTTCACAATAATAAGAACGATTTATGTCTCAACACGTAGCCATCGCATTACGTTTGTGCTTATGTAGTATTTGTCGCTTTAATTAGGGCAATTGATCCATCCCAACCTTTGTGATATTACGGTCGGGTTGTTGGCAAATCCGTTAATTTTATAACCTTTTTGCAAAAAGGATATTTGAGCAGTTTACGCGGTTGTAGCGGGCTGAAAAGGGTGTGAAACGGGCCGTCAGATGTATGACGGGCTGGTAGCAGGTGTAAAGAACCTAATGTATAGCTTCTGTCTAAAAACTACTGTGCGAATAGCACAACTCATTAGCATTAATGGAGGCGTCAGTTGTCAGCAATGTTCCTACCGTGAATTGACATGCCACGTGATGGCTGCAGAGAGAACCTAAAATATGCTCATGAATTAAGAATGAGATGGTTGATGATCGTCGTCCCTTCGCAGTCCAGGCCAGTCGGGGCTTCACTCGCGTCACCTTTTGGCACAGTGTGCATGCTAGGGGGTATCAACTCAACGGCCTTCCTCGCCACGATCCATGGCCTCATTAGAGTACTGTACTGGCGGACGTGTTCCTGCATCACGAAGGCGTTTGGAAACATGACAGCGCCATTAGAAGTACCCTACGTTCCATTAGTACTTTGCACATGAACTTTGACAGCTCATTCGCCAACCAGGATTTTGAGCGACGCCAGGATACACGAGCCCATCTTTTTTTATCTTGACCCATCTTCGAAGATATCATCAGGTTGGTTTCGGGTCCCTTCTCACCATACAAGCTGGACTTTGGTGGGGACTGTAGTAGAGAAGAGTCACAAGAATGGAAGGGTAGATCGACTTGACCGTGAATCCTCGCCGGAGGATTTGCGCCGAGAAAGTGGGCGCGAAAAGAGGCTTCTGGTGACGCTAATCATTGTGGGTTGAAGGCCTGTTGTTGGTCATGTGACAGCAAATGAGCTATTAAGGTACCGTAGTATATTGTTAGCGGGACGTAGTGTCTAGTAAGAATTGGGGGATGGGATGTTTGGTAGATATGGTTGCTGTGTTTAATTGCTTGCATCTTGACGGCAGTTGCTACTATAAACCGATTGGTCGCTCTCGATTATGAAAATTGTGACCGGCCGGCTCATATGTGCCCCAGTGGAATGGATTGCAGTATCTCCACCAGCCCCAAATTTCGGTTGATGGAATAGCAATGTTCCCAATGGAGGGCCATGGAGGGGACATGTAGACGTCGTGTAAGTACTTCGACTTACTAATAATTTGTATGGGAAAATCGGTACCGACGTCGGGGTACCTCCAATGTCGCCCATATAGCATGCGTTTCGATTCCGCCACAGCACGCGTCACACGTTATTATATTGGAACGCCACAATCACTTATAATGGCCATAATGTATCGTGACAGCGTCAGATGGATTAATGTCCATAATCAACGAAGTCGGATGGCCGGATTGCGCGCCAAGGTTGCGCGATATCATGGCCAGGCGGTGGACTGGGTTGCATTGCTTTCAACACTGCCCGTACGGCACCTTGGAATGGCACTCTCTAGCCTTGGGGCCCTCTATTGGATATTGCTAGCGGGTAAAAGGCTTTGCACTACCCACCCACCCACGCTAAATTTCCACCAACGGGTACCCGTTTGTGGGTAAAATTTGCGTGGGGGTGGTTAACAAGGGGTGCGTGCGTAAAATGAAATCACTGACGGATTAACCATCCGTGGCGTACGCAAAGTGCCGAATGGGTAATTACTTACAAGATTGATAACGTCTTCGATTTAGGTAGGGTAATCGGAGTTTTTATTAGTGAACCTTCTCGTTTTGATAGGCTATGGTAATAATTGGCGGGCTTTAATTAGTAGTTCGACACGAGAGGAAGGGCGTAGCCGCAACACCACTAAAAGGTGGAACGTTGTCAGCTCGAGCGCTGACCGCCCTTTTTTGCCCTATATTCCCACTATGTGCCACGATACTTGCGCTAGTATATTACATAACGGTTAAACTTCGTACTGTTACGTTATAAAATAAAGCAATTATTCGTAACTATAATACAATTAGTACCTAAATTAGTACGTTTTTAAAAATACCCACCAGTGGGTATTTGCCAAAATACCAAGACCACCCACGGGCACCCACCCACGACAGTGGGTGACTGGGTGGGTGACCGTGGGTGACTGGGTGGGTGACCGTGGGTACCCATTGCAAAGCCTACTAGCGGGCTCGCCAGAACGTATCCCATTTCTCTCACTACAGTCAGGCGCTCACCCCCTTTGCACCAACAGGTGCCAGCCTCCTGACGCCGAGTCCCAAGGGCACTAAAAACCGCAGCGCCGTGATTTCTATGTTGAAAATAACTCATGGAACGACATAATCTAGCTCAAGCATGGAAAGAGTCAGTGACCGGTGACGCATAATCCCCCTGACCGTCATTGTCAACGTCGCTCTCGCAGTATACCACGTAGCCATATCAGCGGTAATGGTCCCACCTCCATCTAGGCATGGAGATAATGGTGTAGGGGGTGCATAACAAGCTAAAGCTAGTCATAGGTGGTACGCTGC
Organism: Monosporascus ibericus; assembly: GCA_004154915.1. Taxonomy (NCBI): domain Eukaryota; kingdom Fungi; phylum Ascomycota; class Sordariomycetes; order Xylariales; genus Monosporascus; species Monosporascus ibericus. The sequence goes on along the minus strand of QJNU01000011.1, from coordinate 90,746 downwards.
TTGTAGCCGGATGCTTATAGATATTCGTTGAGATGGAAAACGTCAAGATGAACGAAATACAACCCCCTGTCGGAGGCATAGGTGGTGAAGGTGACAGGATGTATGTAGCGGTTTATGGGTCTTCCAAACCCATTAGTGAAGCTGCCAACATTGATATAAAGCGTGCGTCGTACTCGCTTCTCGGTTTATACCTAAGCCAAGCCTGATACCTAACCCAAGAGAGAACGATGGGTCACCACGAGGGCTACAAGAACCTCAACTTCTCTTTTCCAACGCCGGCCATCCTTCCTTGTTATATCGCTGGCAGTTGGGCGTAGGGAGCAGAATCTGCTGTTCCTGTGTCCTCACCATCTCGTCACAGAAGACCTCAAAAAGAGACAGATCAAGGGCGACTTCCCAGCCCTCAGCCTCCGGAACTTGTTGGGTAGAATATATATCAGCCTGTGATGATGTCGGGTCTTCGGAAACCGTAGCCTGACGTACGGGATGCATTCTTTTTATCTTACTGCATTTCCCTGTATTCGAAACCCCAAGACTGAGGAGGCCATGTCAAAGTGCGGAAGAAGGGTTGCGAGTCACTCAGATCTAACGCCTTCTTCTAGCAATAGCTCCATTTATAAGGAAAGCTTATGCGAAGACCATCAGAACCGCCGATTCTTATAGTACGTCTAAGGTTGTCCCGGTGATACAGTAAGATCCGTACCCATAAGCTACAAAAAATTTTCAAACAATGATGGCGACATTTTAGGAACCCCCGCGCAACCCCCAATAAAGGGGTAATTGCTACTGGAACAAGTTAGATACCCGATGAGCTAAGGGTTCCCTACTGCCACCTGCCTTGACCAACCATCGCAGAAAGAGGACCTAACTATCCCAAATCCCACCGGAAGGGGCGGCTAAGACACGCATGTGGGAAATGTATACAATCGGGAGTGAGATAAAGCCATTATAACGCAGAAGGCTCCTGCTTTAACAGCCCGAATTTGGACGATTGACAACAGCGTCCAGTTCATAGTATTGCCTCCAGTAGACATTTGACCAAGCTGGATAATTTAGCTCCCAGGTAATCTCTGGTTACGTCGTCCGCAATGAAGCAGCCGTTTGGAAAGGGGATCATCAAAAACAGTTTTGAGCTCGTGGATGTAACTCAAAGCAATAATCATAATTTATCAATAATCAGAACCCTGTGCAAGGTCAGTTTTCGGGCGTTAAGGTGTGGCCCCTTTTCGAGGGTCCAGTGCCACACCAATGAGGGTCTGGTTTTGTGTATATATAGGGGCCCTCCACCGGAGTAGTTTGGGAGAGGCAGGCATTAATGGTTATCTATTTACTGCCTATACTGCGGACTACCAGCTAGGCCGCTTCTTCTGCCGTTCACTCTGTACTTCACCCTTTCCTCTGACATCAGTCAAGAGATATATCAACTAAGTAGGGTCAACTATGCATTGTGCTAGACATCACTCCGTGCAAACTTCTCGAGAACTGCGGATCCTAACCCTAGCTCTCCAGACCGATTATCTTCATTATTCCATGTTATAGACTTGAACCTGGCGGATCTTGATTTACAATGAGTGCGTGGCAGCAATATCTTTGTCAGAGTTCAAATGGCGGTCTCAAAACCTCTGGAGCGTATTTCCCGAGCCCTACTGCCGCTCGTCGAGACTGTAACCGGAGTTGAATACAAGGCTCGCCAACGGATTTATCCTCGATATGCAGGATTCATTGGATTCTTTTATCAGATAAACTCGGCAGTCCATCTTCCTGTAAGGGAGGTCGAATCTGGACTTGTTGATGCAGAAGCGACCGTGGGCAAGGAAGACAGCCTAATAGCTAGCGCCACGAGTCATGACAAAGTGATATAAGAGAATATGGCCGCAAAAGGATAAACCAAGACCTGGACTCAAGCCCCTGGCTAGCCATACTTATCTGCGACAGCGTGTTTGGGGTTATGCAGCTGGTGTCTGAAGAAGCCAACCAACATTGGCCCTCATCTACCATCGCAGAAAGAGCTGCCGTCTGGACGGACTAGCTGCATGAAGAAATCAAATAACTCTCTACCAAGCGGGTCGCTTGAAGTAGACATGCAGGCGGCATGAATAGACATAAGTATGCGGGCCAAGAGGGACATATATTAACAGTGAAGCAGACAGATAGATGACAAATCAGCTGTGCGAACTTCATACCACCTCAGCCGCATAGGGGAACTTAATATCTTTCTTCCCCGCACCGATCCTTTGGAATACTAATTGCTGTGCCAATTTGTCACTACCCCTCCTCTCACTCTGTGCTCCGATGTTTGGCCGGAGCGCCGAGGGATAGCCGAGTGGATGTGATCCCGACTGCTGCCGCAGTAGGTTGAATTCTCATCATAGGACCAATACAACTCCCAAATCCTCGTGACTATCGGCGGGCGCGACGAGTCTGGCCCAAGCCACCAACGCAAAGCCACCATCGAAAGCGGACATATTTGCGTCATAGCCCGTTAGCCAATCTTGGCGACTACGGTGCCTGACAAGGCACCTCGCATGGCGTTCCCCGGCTTATCGCGACTTTATGAAGCTTAAGCTTCTGACAATTATTCTAGGTAAAAGCAAAAAAAGAATAAAAGTAATACCTATTACGGGTATCGAAATTAAATTTAAATAAGTTTGCGGACCTAATTATAACGGTCGTAACCTTTTTGCCCGAGACGGGCCCGGTACCTTTGCCGAAGGAACTGGATTTTCGGATAAAAGTTATTATGTCGGTTTTTTAATTAATGATAAAAGTAATAAATAAGCCAGTAATGAACCGAGAACGCCGGACGCGGTAATAAACCTAAAACTGTTAAAACGTTTACCGTATTTATAAGGATTCGGAAATATATAAGTAACTTACGGACTAAAATAACCCGGATTAAAGTTATACGAACGAATATCGATAATTTTTATCGGTAATTCGTAAGGTTAAAAATATTAATAGTAGAAAGTTACTAAAACGGCCTTTACGAACGACAAATTTTATAAAATTATTAATTAGTATAAATTTAGATTCCGGCTAAAATTTTTATCGTTATGGATAAGAAATAAAGTAATAAAAGATACGCTTAATAAGGTTAAGGTTTTACATACGGAAATTCTGGAACGATTTTTAATAAACTATATCTTAAATTACAACTTTTTAAAAAATATAAATTGACGAAACGGCTAATTACCTTAGGATATTACGGTAATAGTTAATAAAGCCAAAGTTTATATTATAAAGGTATTAAATACCTTATTCGGAATAAATAACGTTACGGTTAAACTTTTAAAAATTAACTGGAAATCGATTAAATAATAGGTTAAAAACATTTTTAAAAATACGCTATAACTTTCATATTTTCGGCCGCCTAACGAAACGCCGAAACATCGAGAATACTTAAAATAAAGAAAAGGAATAAGGAGTTGCCAAAGTGTTAACGGCTTATAACCTTATTTTCTTACCTTAATAAAACGTTAAAAAAGTATTAATAAAACGGCTAATATAAATCGCCTTAACGAATAATATTTTTAACTTATAATACGGTAAGGCGTTACTTGAGTAATTAACGATAAATTTAGTAACGTTTTTCATATATAACGCGAAATAAATATTCGTAACTAAACGAAAGGTTTTTATCATTACGATAAACGTATAGGGAATGTTCGATACTCTATTATAAAAACGCTTACTGGAAAGAATAAGACGTTAAGGCTGGCCGCTGCTGGTACTCCGTTTTACGGAGTCCTTTTTATCGAATAAGCAAGTCCAGGTACGGATTAAATTTAAAAGGACGGGTTATAACCGGGTCCGATATGGTATTATTATGACCTAGCGCTCTTAGCTATAATATAAACGGTCGGATCTCCAAAGCCAGACCCGACCCAAGCTAAGAAGTTACGTAACAAGCTTAAAGGTCTTAAAATGCCAAGCATCTTAAGCTCCTTAAGCTACTACGAAAACTTAAAGGACTTAACGGCCTTAAGGGTTTAAGCCGCTTAAGTACTTTAAGTTAAGATAAAGATATATAGTTCGTTATCCCAATAATTTTAAATAAATTATTTACTTATAATATAACTTAATTACTTGAATTACTTTTCACAATTTACTATTAGTAAACGCAACTATCGTATACTTTATTACTTAATTTCTTACAATATTATTATTAATATAAACCGTACGATTTAAATTTAATAATTAAATAAATTAACTAGCCGTAATATATTATAAACTTTTATTTAATACTACCGTTAAACTTTAAGTAATAATTTCGATAATATATTTATTAACAAGTAACCAGTAAATGTTATGAAGGAGCTTACCTTTAAAAGTTTTTAAAATATATCATTGCCATAACTTAAAAGGTTTAAAAATTAAAGAAAACGAGCGAACGAACGATTTAAAAGTTAACCTACTTTGGTACTTAAGTAAAAGATCAAGGCCCTAAAACCTTTTAATAGTACCGGAGATATAAAATCTTTCTTAATGTAAATTAAGTTTTACCTTTATTCTTAGTGGGACTCTTTAGTTTATAATGTTAATAAAATTATTATTATTACCGAAAACATTAAAAAAGGATTTTAGAATAATTTAAACTTACCTTACAAAATTACTTAAAGAAAGTAAAGGACGATAGAAAAGAAAATACGAATAAAGTATTTAAGCATTATATTTATTTGGAATACAAATTTAAAAACATATACGAAAGTTTTAAGAAAAAACGAGAAACCGGGTAAAACATACTTTAACTTATTTAAAAAAAGATTAACGTTAAGATACGCCGTATTATTTAAATAAATCTTATTCCGTACCGGATAAACTCATAATAAAACTATAATAAATACTTTTTACGAAGGCTTGAAAAAGACCGTTAAGGACGAAATAATTCGGTTTAAAAAATTATCTATTTTTAATAAATACGTTAATTAAGTAATTAAAATTAATAACCGATAATATGAGCAACGTATAAAAAAAGGATATTATATTCTTAAGCCCGAGTTCTTAAAAAATAATTAATAAAAAAAGAATTTATTCGTTATACCTTACGGAATAGCATTGAAATTTATAAAACTAAGTACGGTTTAATAACGTAACCTTCGTATTATTAAATATTATAATTATGATAAAATAAAACATAAAGCTTATTAATATAAAGCACTTAAGAAATCACGATAAAATACCTAGATGCCGGTTTTCCAAAACCCCTTTCGAAATAATTTAAGTAATAATAATAAAGGAATTAATATAATTAAGATTAAAACCGATTATAATCCTTTAAAGATAATATAATAAGAATTATAAAAAATGAAAAAGAAATTATAAATAACAATATAAAAATAACAAACCTGGATTACCGGATTCATGATAATTTAATAGTTAAAGGAATACGATAAATAAAAAGAGCTTATAAAAATTAAATTGCTTTCCTATTTTTAATAAAAACGGCAGTAACTATACGAACAATTAAAATTAAATAACGTCCCACACCACCTCCTCGGACAAACCACCTCGTCGGACACTTTTTAGCACTCCGTCACAACAAATTCAAATAACTTAACCATAACACATCCAATTAATTCAAATCAATCAGATTCTTTTTCGCTAGACGTATCTACAACTTCTTCACAAGTACGCGCATTATATCCGGGCTTGCCGTAAACGCCACACTTTCTTTCCTTCGTTTCAACCCTTTTGCGATAACTACCTTCAGCCGCTATTAGCTGCATTTTTTTATTACCCCCTTCTTTTTCGGCCAGAAGAGCTTGTCCTTCTTGTAGGATAAGCGTCCCTCCTTCTTGGAAACGTTTATTTTTAGTCCTCTGACGTTTGCTTAAAATATGGTTCGTTTTGCGTAATTGGGCAGTTTTTTCCTAAAAAAAAAAAACAACTTCGTTTAAAAGTAACAAGTTGCTTTTCGTTAAAAAATTTACCGATTTTACCATTCTTGTCGGCGAGCTACCCTAATAATTTCTAATCTTTTTTTATAAGTAACGTTTTTATTTCGTTACTTTACGCATATTTTTAAGGGTCTTCGCAGCAAGGGAAAGAATAAAACCGACGGAAGTAAGCGGCGAAACCGTCGGTATAGGCATAACTAGAGGAACGTCCAATTCGGAAAGAACGTTATTAGAATCGAATAAAACAAGACCAGCTTTTACAGATCCGGATTTGATATTATCGGACGTTATGGCAGCTTTAAACGTATCGTAAAAACCGGCAAGAAAAGCTTTTTTCGCGATATAAGTATGGTAACGTCGTATTAAACCTTCGATATAAAGCGAATAAACGCGTTTTAAAATAGAAAAACAGAATACGTTAAAAGGTTAAAGCCGATAGGAAAAATACGCGGGTATGCAAAAAACAAAAATATCGTTATTTGCGTAATATTCTTCGAATTCGATCGAATAATAACTTTCGTGGCCGTCGAAGATAAGGAAACGTTTCGTTTTTTTCGTACGCGTTCGTATATATTTATCAAAATGTTGAATCCATTTTAAACCTAACTCGTTTATTGTCCAACCATTAGGACTGGTACCAACCTTTTAATCGGCTGGTAATTGGTTATCGCAATACCAGGAATTAAGGTGGGTTTTCCCCGCCAATATAATAAATAACGGTAAAGCCTAACCTTGCGAATTAACAGCTTATAAAACTATAACCTATTTTCGATTACCTTATTACGTTTATCTAGGTCTTTTACGTCTTTTAGCGCTTGTAATTACTATACCCGATGCCATAAATAATCCTATCAAAAAGCCAGTCTCGTCGAAGTTGTAAATATCCTCTTCTGCGATGTCGTATTTTACGATAGTAGCCCGAACAAGTTCGAACCATTTGCGAAATGTTTCTGGATTTTCGCAAATTGAGGATAATATCGGCTCGGGAAGGTTTATAGTTAATTCGGTTTTCTAACGTAGACGAAGGGATATCGTATATGAAACCAAGCCGTCTAAAACTAAGTTTTAGGTCTCTTTCTTTAACCTGAACGGCCATGTTCATTCTCGTTTCTTTTATAAGGCGTTCCATAACGTTGGTGTTGAAAAATAAGCGATTAAAGTTGGATGGTTGCACTAGCTAAAAAAGTGTCCGACGAGGTGGTTTGTCCGAGGAGGTGGTGTGACACGTTATATGAATTAAAAAATAGTAAGATTAAAACGAAACATTATTAACAGGATAACTAAACCGCTATATAAAATTACATATTATTTCTTATAAACGTACCAATTACCTTAAACATATAAAAAGATGACGGTATATCGAAAAGCGGCTTATACGAACATATAATTAAATGGGAAAAGATTTTAAAGATTAATAATGGTACAAACATTTTAAAATATACGCTTTTAAGTACGTTATTAACGTTATTACGGTAATAATAAATTAATTTTAAAAAGAACTACTTAAATGAAGATTTTATATGTTACTTTTGATAATATAATTATAAACCAGAAAAAATGGATCTATTAAATAGTTATAAAAATATCTTTAAAAATAATTAACAACTTAGATTTCCGATTAACTTTTACGGATAACCCGAACGAACGATAAAAAAGTAAGGATAAAGTCTTTTAAAAAGAATATAAGGAAATAAAATAATAGGATGCCTAATTACAGGTACAATAAGAAAAATAAAAGGATTCCGAATTAAAATATATTAATAAAGATTTTTTAAAACATAAGCTTTTTTATTTAAAATTACCTTAAGCCGATAAAAAAGATAATTAAAATAATTATTCTTTTTTAATTAGTAAAATTAAAAACCTATTAAGGCGTTAAAAACGATTTAAATGGCGAACGTTACTTATAAGAAAGCTATAGGATAATAAAACGTTAAAAGGTTAATTAGAGCTTTTTAAAAAGGTTTAAACGTAATAATAAAAATCGAAAATCACCTTATTATCTTACAAGTACGAATTAAAACATATTAATTTACCGTATTTATAAACTAGGAAATAATAAAAGGTAATTATATTATACCGGATATAATTAACTAAGTTCGATTACTATAGAAAAACCATAGAACCTTATATCGCCGAAAACGTAGAAAGTTAAGCATTCGCTTGCGATAATGGAAAGATTACCTATAAAATTAAACACTTCGAGATCTTCGTTAAAAGACGAAACTAAATAACGAATTTGAATATGATTCAGATAAGGAATTACGATATAGTTTTCGGAAAACTATAATTATATTAATATAACCCTTTAATTAATTAGGTAATTAATTAAGTAAAGTTCGTTTTATATCTTTTCGAAAAAGAAGTAAAATAAGAAAAGATTTTAATATTTAATTGAAGATAATAACGAATATGAGCATAGAAATACGACAGAAACTTTACTACCTATATAAATAAAACATAAAAAAACCAAGGGTATTATAAAGAAATACGACGTATTATCGTTACTATTAATATAAAGTTACAAAAAATAAACGATTATTTATAATATTAACCTCTGGAACCAGAAATAATAATTAACGTGCCTTAATAATATAACAAATTTAAACAACTATTTCGAAACGACCTTAAAACGAAATTATTAAAATATCGCGAATAAGATTACGAAATAGTTTTTAAAAAAGATATCGACCAGATTTTACTTATTTTATAATTTTAATAAGATACAACTATTAGCATTACGTAAGTACCTTATAAATAAGCTTAAAAAAGGTTACATAGAATATTTCACTATATTAGCCAGACATTTCATATTTTTTATATTAAGGAAAATCGAAAACTTACATTTAATTATCGACAACACATAATTAAATAATATCACAGTTAAAGATAAAACATTCTCGACTTTATAAAGCAAATTACTTTATGAGCCTAGATTTTAAAAAAGAATATAACTAAATCCGCATCAACCTAGGATACGAATAAAAGATATCCTTTAAGATAAAGTACGAACTTATCAAGTATTTTATTATACCTTTCGAACTTATGAAAATATTAATAATCTTTTAACAAATGGCGAACTATATACTTAGGAAGTACTTATATATCTTCGTTATTTATTATCTTAAAAATATTCTTATTTATTTAAAAAAGTGAAGAAAAATATATCAAATACGTTTATACAGTTTTTAAGCTATATACAACGTTAATTTATTAGTTAATATAAAGAGAAGCCAGTTTTAAACATAAAAGGTGAAACTTTTAAAATATATTATTACCTTAAAGTATAGCAAAATAAACCTTAAGAAAATTATTATGAGATAAAATAAAAGACGCTTATTACGATTAAAAGAGTATAAACCTTTTTGGGATTTGTTAACTATTATAAGAAATTTATTCGATACTGTAGCAAGATAACCACGCTATTATTAAACGTAACAAAATAAAGGAAATAAATTCCTTTAACTAATAAAAACGGAAAAGGCGTTTTAAGACATTAAAGACGCGATTACTAGCGAACTAATATTAATTATACACAACTTCAGCCGTTTAATTAAATTTAAAACCGACGCTTCGGATTACTTTTTAAACGTAATACCCGAATACTGGGATAATTAAAGTAACTTATATTTTATCGCTTTTTACTTTTACAAATTAATGGGAGCAAAGTTAAATTACGGCATTTCCGATAAAAGGTTTATAGCTATCGTTAAGGCTTTCAAAAAGTTCAAATATTACCTTCAGGAAAACCTTTACTAAGTTAAGGTAGATACAAACTATAAAACCTTACTTGCTTTATTATTACCAAAGAATTAATAAGATAATAATTACGTTATGCCGAAGAATTAGACAATGGTAAAGCAAACGTATTTACCCGAAAACTAAACCTGAAAAGAATATAATTAAGGTTAGCCACTAAAAGCTTTAATACTACGCTAAAAGGATATTTGTAACCACGATAAATAATAACTATTAAAACAATACCATTAGATTTATACCAAAAAGTCTAAGAATATAATGAAAACTTACTTATGAATTAAAAAACGGAAAAATATAAATCTTAAAAAAGACCAAAAAGTATTAATATAAAATATATACGAATATCAGTTCTACGGATATCTAAGGATGTATAAAACTTTAAAATAATTATAACGTACTTATTATTTCTTTAAAATAAATTTAATAATAAAGATTTTATAATAACGATATTACATATATAATAGGGAAAAAAAACTCGATGACATAAACTATTCGAAAATTTATACTCATTATTAATCGTAAAACGACCATAAAATTTAGTTATTTTCGACTTTACTATCAAATTCATATTATTAAAAGATTTAATTACAAACGTATATTATAATAGTATTTTTATAATCGTTAACGTACCACACAAGCTTGCGGGCCACACAAGCTCGCGGGACATTTTTTGGCACTCCGCAACAACAAATCCAAATAATTTAATAATAACATATCGCATTAATTAAAATTAATCGGATTCTGCTTCGCTAAACGTATCTATAACCTTTTTATAGGTACACGCATTATGTCCGGGCTTGCCGTAAATACCATACTTCCGTTCTTTCGTTTTAACCCTTTTATGATAATTACCTGTAGCTATTATTGGCTGCATTTTTTTATTACCCCTTTCCTTTTCGGCCAAAAGAACTTGTCCTTTTTATATAATAAGTGTTTTTCCTTTTTGGAGATGTTTATTTTTAATCCTGCGACGTTTGCTTAAGATATGATTCGTTTCGCATAATTGGACGTTTTCTTCCCGGAAAATAACGGCTTTATACAAAAGTAATATATAATCTTTTGTTATAAGACAAGCTGATTTAATTATTTTTGTTAGCCAACTGCCCTGGTAATTTTTAATCCTTTTTTGTAAGTAACGTTCTTATTTTGTTATTTCCCGGATATTTTTAAGGGTTTTCGCGAGCGGGGAAATAAAACCAGCAAAAGTAAACGGGGAGACGGTCGGTATAGGCATAACTGGAAAAATTTCCAAGTCGGATAAAACGTTATTAAAAGCGAATGGAGTAAGTCTAACTTTTTAAAAGCCGGATTTGATATTATGGGACGTTATGGCAGCTTTAAACGTATCGTAAAAGCCGAAAAGGAAATCTTCTTTCCCGATATAAGTATGGTAACGTCGCATCAAATTTTCGATATATAACGAATAAACGCGCTTTAAAACAAAAAAGCAAGATACGTTAAAAGGTTAAAACCGATAGAAAAAATGGGTAGGTATGCAAAACGTAATAATGTCGTTATTTGCGTAATATTCTTCGAATTCGATCGAATGGTAACTTTCGTAACCGTTAAGGATAAGGAAACGTTTGGTTCCTTTCGTACGCGTTCGGATATATTTATCGAAATATTAAATTTATTTTAAACTTAATTTGTTTATTATTTAACCATTAAAACTAGTACCGACCTTTTAATCGGCTAATAATAGGTTATCGCAATATCAGAAATTAAGGTAAGTTTTCCCCGTTAATATAATAAATAGCGGTAAAGTTTAACCTTACGAATTAATAGCTTAAATAACTATAACTTATTCTCGATTACCTTATTAAGTTTATTTAAGTTTTTTACGTTTTTTAACGTTTATAATTATTATATCCGATACCATAAATAACTTTAATAAAAAGTTAATCTCGTCGAAGTTATAAATATCCTTTTTTACGATGCCGTACTTTGCGATTATAACTCGAACAAGCTCGAACCATTTACGAAATATTTCTGGATTTTCGCATAAAACCCGTTTATAATTAATCTTCCGATTTAAACGCGTTTAAAGCTTTTTTTATCGTCGTACAAAGTTTAACACCCAGTTAACCCCAACGCGTTTTGCGGCGCGTTAGGCAAGTAACAAATTCGCCATATCTTTAACATACTAAAGCCGAACAGAAAACGCTCGCGTATCTAGGTTAAGGATTCGGTCGACAATCGATTCTTTTTCGGTCGGCTTCAATTTTCGCAAATAAGGGATAATATCGGTTCGGGCGCATCTACCGGTAAATCGCGCTTCCAAGGTAATACGTAAGACGTTAAAAACACAACTAAGTTTCCTATAACTAAGTTTCGGATTATTCTTTTTAGCCTGAACGGCTAGGTTCAATCTAGATGCTTTTGTAAATCGTTCCATATTATGGTTATTAAAAAATAATTAATAAAAGCTAAGTGGTTAAAATATTAAAAAAGTGTCCCGCAAGCTTGTATAGCTCGCGAGCTTGCGTAGTACGTTAACCGATTTATTAAATTGTCTTATTTCTTACTATATAATAAAACCCGGCCGTAAAATAATTAACTTACATCTTTTTAAAACGTATCTTGAAAATATATAGATTATTAACAGAAATTATCTTAAATAAAAGAAGGATATTTATTTCGAAATTTCGACAAGGATTTATAATATAACTAAGTCTGAATTTCAAATTATTTAATATATTTAAACGTTAAATAAACGGAAAAATAAAAAGAACTAACTAAATACTGGAAACTTACCTTCGATATTACATCAACTATAAATAAAACCTTGAGTTTTAAAAGTTACTTATCGTACAGTTCGCTTATAATATTAATTACTATAAAAATACCAAGATAACTTTAACAAATGTTAACTTTAGCTTTATATTAAAAGTTTATAAAAACGCGTCCTAAACGGGGCCAGTTAACGTTAAAATAATTCTTATATTAAAACAATTTAAACAATTATATACAAAGAGAAAAATAGAACTTGAATTTATACACGACTAAATAAAGAAGTATTATAATTAAAAAAGATTAAAAGGACCAACTTTTTAAAAGAGAAAAGTAGTTTATTTAGCCACTAAAAATATGTAGATTAAATAACTAAACAAAAGACTTAATTTTAAATATATCGGTTTATATAGAATCGCTAAGAGAATTTCAGAAAATAACTACTAATTAAAATTACCACCGAAAATCAAATGTAATTCAATTTTTTACGTTTGCTTATTCGAGTTAGTAACGGATATTATTAAGGTTAACATAAAGTATAAAAAAACTAAAAAAAGAATATACCTATATACAGAACAAAAAGAGTTTTAGATATATGCAAAAAAGACGGATTTATCAAATACCTGGTTAAATAAAAGGATTACTTAAACTTCGAAAATACATAGAAACTTACCAAAAGTCTTATAAACGTTTAACGCCTTTAAAAAAACTTTTATTAATGATACCGGAAACGTTTAAAGTAACTTGCTAATCCGGATCCGCTAAAAATGATTAATCGGTAACCTTTGGTCTAAATTAATTAATTACCTTAGCTGTCGACCTACTATTTTGACCTTTAATCTTTTTTTTTTTTTTTTTTTTTTTTTTTTTTTTTTTTTTTTTTTTTTTTTTTACTTTTTCTTTAAATGCTTAAACTCTTTTATCCTTTTTATACCTTTAATACCACGACGGAGCATCTCGATACCTCGATAACGAAAAAGTCGCCTTTGTTTTTATAAACGGTTAAGTTTATTAATAGCGGCCCGTAACGCCTTTCGGGCCTGCTTTTCTTAACGTTTTAAATAATGCTCTCTATCTAAAAGTTTTTAAGATTTTATTTGAAATAGCCCGAAAATATTATGAGGATTATCATAACGGACATACCGTACGTAGTTTGCAGAACTACGGGCGACCTTATAATTTATACCATTCTTTTTATAAGAAAATAAAAAGGTATATTAAAAGGGTAACGCTTAGTTCGTTTTAAAAGAATTAAAGTGTTAATATGTTTATAAAAGCGAGATTTTCTAATACGACCCGATATAATGAATATAAAAAAAGAAAAGTTACTTGTTAAAATTAATAAACAAATAATTAATGTTTAAGCATAAAAGTCTTAAAGGGGAAATATTATATTATAACTTAGCGGTCTTAGCTATGATATAAACCGTCGTATTTCCAAAGTTAGACCTAACCTAAGCTAAGAAGTTACGTAATAAGCTTAAAGATTTTAAAGTGTTAAGTATCTTAAGCCTTTTAAGCTACTACGAAAGCTTAAAGGACTTAACGGCCTTAAAAGCTTAAGCCGCTTAAATACTATAAGCTAAAATGAAGATATATGCGCTCGTTATCCCAATAGTTTTAGATAAATCATTAGCTTGTAACATAACTTAATTACTTAAATTACCTTTAATAATTTGCTATTACTAGACGTAATTATCGCATACCTTATTACTTGGTTTCCTACGACATTACTGCTAACATAAACCGTACGACTTAGGTTTAATAGTTAGTTAAACCGACCAGCCGTCACAGGTATACCTTAAGCTTCCTTACTTTCCCCGGTATTATATATGTTATATTTCGTAAAACTTTTATAACAGGACCGGAGCTCAAGATTCGATTATGCAGACGATTTGTATTTATATAAAACGTTTAAGATATTTAATAAAAACGTACAACTTTTAATTCGAAATGTATAATAAGTATTATAATAAAGAAAAACAAAAACCGGGTTTATTTCGTTTTAAAAAATTGCGAGATATTATATATTATTAAAATACGAAAGGAATACGACCCATCGGTGGTAGTCGACGACAACCTTATAATTTGCCTAATAAAAAAACCGGAGTATAATAATAAGGCGTTAATATTTAAAGAAATTAGAATATAGTTTAATAAAAAATTAATATTTAAACGATGCGTTGGAAAAAGAATAAGCAAAATAATACAGTTCGCTTAATATATACGGCATCTGGCAGATACGAATTATAGACCCCCGGCGTCCGGATTACGAAAAGTTATAATTACGTATGTTATTTTTACGGCATTATACGGCGCGGAGGCGTAATACGGAGGACGTATTAAATAGGTGGGAAAGAATAAGGTTAATATTAAGGTAAGCTGGTACGTAAAAAAAGTTTAACGAACTTTTAAGTTAGTTATTAAAATTACCCTGTTAATATAAAAAATAATACTTACGGACGTCTTATATCGCGATTCGGGATTGCCGATGGCATAAATAGTTTTAGATTTTACATTATGAAGATTTTGCATATAGGTTGCGAACTATTAACAAAAACTACCCCTTAGTCAAAAAAGCTAAACTGATGAAAACTATTAAGAGATATAAAATAAAAGGTTTACAAAATCCCAAAACCAAGGTACAAATAATAGCAAAAATGCTACCCCCCGTATAACGACTTATCTTAATCCCTTTTAGGTACCTACCTAATTCGAAAAAGGATCTTATATAAAGATTTACTAAAGAAAAAGACTACCGCAGCTTTCGAGGCTTAATATACGGCGTTACTACCGGAAAACGTTATCGTTTTTTCGGACGGTTCGCAGGATAAAATGGAAGTCGGCTATAGCTTTGCGGTTTACTAAAATAAGCAACTTTTTCGTATAAAATGCGGACGTCTGAACCCTTACTTTATTATTTTCAATACGACAGTGGTAAAAGGGACTAAAGTACGTCGTTATAAAGCTACCGATAATTAATCGAAAGCGAACATAAGTTTGCCTGAATAATACGGAAACGATTTAAAAAAAATTAAAGCGAATGTTATTATATCTTTTTAATAAGCATACTTAAAATTTTACGTAATGGTAGATACGTATAACGTCGGAATACGTTAAAATCTAGGATATTACAGTATAAAAAGAAACGAAGTAACGGATAAATTAACAAAGGCAGATTTGAAATTAAAAAACGTTAATAACGACTATATAATTATAACTTACGAGATTAAGTTTAAGGCGAAGTTACGAAATAAAGCGTAACGAAAAACTGTAAGGGAATGACCGCGGGGGTTCCCTACTTAAGTGCGGACAAGGACTTTCAACGCCAATTAGCGTTGGAACTGCTGATCTTTTGGATCATGTGGCGGAGTGGCTAGTCCTTTCTATTCCCTTACAAAAACATAATAAAAAAATAATTTTTATTAAACTTTTATAACGTTATAAGGTTTAAAAATTAAAATATTATCTACGCTATCCCGATAAACGGGGATATTTAATAAAACCGGCCTTTTACTATTATTTGACGCTTTATACAAAATATAGAAACTTTGCTTTATATTATTAGAAATTCAAATATAATAACGTTAAATTATATTATATTTACGCTAAGCTTAAAATATCTGAATACTTAATTTATTATAAAAAGACGGAGGCCTTTTTCGAAAATTAACCATTAAAATTAAAAACGTATTCATAAGGATTTAAAAATAAGGTTCGTTACTTAAAATAGCTTAGAAACAACTTAATCGCCTTTAAGAATTATATTAAGGTTACGGAATTTATAGAAATATTTATACGCGAAAAGACCGAAACTGGGTTATATTAAAGCCGTTACCGGATATCGTTCCAAACGGAGCGATTATCCTATAGCGGCGCAGGTTATTTAAGGCCCTGGCTATTTTTTGAAAATTAAATATAAGGAATTTGTCAGATAAGTAGCGCAATAAGTGCGCACTTATCAATACAGTCTTTTGGTGCAGTGGCTACGCAACAGAATTCAGCGGATACTTTTAGGCGTTTTTGAAGGAGTTAAAGGGGGCGTAAAAAAAGGATGATTTTATACTTACTAATGCGCCTAGGCGCGTAATACATGGCAAACAGCTAACTAACATACCCAGTTATCATAATTATAATTTAGGCTTTAGTCTTCGAAAACTTCCGCTAAGGGAAGGGGGGAAACGGTAGGCATTACCCTCGTACGGAAAAGGAGGATACAGCTTGATACGCTGGAAACGGCGACGCGTTTACGGTTAAGAACTGTTAAATAGATTTATATTTGCAAATAAGTTAATTAAAGATAGCTTCACCTAGCTTAGCACGCCCTATATGCCCTAAGGGAGGCTCTGAGACAGCTGCTATGCGGCTTAACCCCCCTGTGACGGCTAAGAGGTTTAACCAACTATTAAACCTAGTCGTACGGTTTGTGTTGGCAGTAGTGTCGTGGGAAACTGAGTAATGATACGTTTAATAGTTACGTCTAGTAATAGCAGATTATTAAAAGTAATCTGGGTAACCAAGTTATATTATAAGTTGGTATTATCTAAATTATAGGAAAGGTAATAAGCGTATATATCCTTTCTGTTAATTTAAGGTAATTTATATTAATTCCTTTTGATTATTATCGTTCGTTATAATTAATAGTAATCCTTTAGCCTTAATCATTTCTGATTACTGGATTTACCGTAATCAAAAGTTACGTAATCCGATCCCTTAGGACTTATCTTTCTGTAATTTCCGACCGTTTAAAAAGGTTAAGCCTTATTAGGTTATAATACGATTTCCCCCTTTTTAAAATTTTTACCCTTAAAGATTAATTTATTTATTTCGTAATTTTGGTAAGTAACTTTCCTTTTTTATTTTCATTTTTTTAATGTATTTCGGTAATTAATATATTTAGCCGAATTAAAAAAACTTATTATAAACCTTGTTTTTTTACCGTTTATTGTATTAATCTTATCGAAGCTTTTAACGAATTTAACTTTAAAATTATGCTTTATTCGTGGTATTTTTCGAAAAAATTAAAATACGAAATAATGAAAAACGAATCGCGATGTAAGAAATATGTTTCCCGAGATCGTTCTTGCGATGATACCGGCGGACCGCTTTCCTCCTTGTAGAACATCCGCCGTAAACATTAACGTTTTAAACGAAAAGAAACGTTCGTAAAGGAACGTTTTCTGAAATTTTAACGACGTTAATTAAAGATTTAACGTCGGTATTAAAAAAGATAAATAAGGCTTTAGCTCGTTTAATTCGGTTACGTAAATAAAAGGTTTTAACGCCTTTAAAAGGTATTATTATGGTTTAACGTGGCCTTTAATTGTTAAACGAGCTAGAAAAGTAAGAAAAATATAAGTAAGCTGGGTTAAAGGTTAGCGCGGTTATGCTGGCGTAGGCTTTTAGTCCGGTAAACTGGTCGGGTATTAAAAATACCGACTGATCCGTTATTAACAATATTAATTAAAGTGCCATTATTAGCAACTTTGGCGTTATTAATAAAAATTCCTTAAAAGGCGTTAGACGTTTATAAAACTTTTAGCGGGTTTTTAGGTATTTTCGGAGTTTAGGTAATTTTTTTATTTAATTAAGTATTTAATAAATCCATTTTTTTCTTTACGCGTATTTAAAATCCTTTTTGTTTCGTATGTTAATATATCTTTTTCCGTTTTTTCTTTTATATTTTATGTTAACTTTAATGGTATTTATTATTAACCTAAATAAAAAAACGTAAAAGATTAAATAAAATTTGATTTTGGGGGGTAATTTTAATTAATAATTATTTTTTAAAGTTTTTTTAATAATTTTGTATGGGCCGATATATTTAAAGTTAAACTTTTTATTTGGTTGCTTAGTTTGGATATTTTTAATAATTAAATAAACCATTTTCTTTTTCCGAAAGGTTAATCCTTTTAACCTTTTTTGGTTGTAATACTTTTTTATTTAGTTACGTACGAATTTAAGTTTTGTTTTTATTTTTGCGTATAATTACTTAAGTTATTTTAATATAAAAATTACTTTAACGTTAATAGGGTTTTTGCGTATATCTTTGTAAATTTCTGGTATAAAACCAAAGTTAACGTTTACTAGAATTATTTTAATGCTTTCGTAATAATTAGTATCATAAGCTAATTACGCGATAGGTAACTTTTGGACCTAATCGTTTTGTTCGTAATTAATATAATATCGTAAGTAGGTTTTTAATATTTAATTAATTCTTTTTATTTATCCGTTTGTTTAAGGTTTAAATACGTTAAATAATTTATAATTTAGGCCTAATTACGCCATAAACTCTTGCCAAAATTTCGAAATAAATATCGTTTTTTTATCCGAAATAATTTCCGTTCATAATTCGTATATTCTTAAGATATGTTTTAAAAAGATATAAATTTATTATTTTATATTTATATCCTTATTATATAATAAAAAATAAGAAGATTTAGTAAATCGGTTAACGATTACGAAGATATTATCATAATATATACCCGTAATTAGGTCTTTTAAAAATGAAAGTTTAATAATAAAATCGAAAATAACTAAACTTTACGGTCGTTTTGCGATTAATAATAGCTATAATTTTCCGTATAGTTTATGTCATCGTGTTTTTGCCTTATTACAAATATGGCATTATTATCGTACTTTTTTTATTACCGATTTTATTTTAAGGAAATAATAAGTACGTTATAATTACTTTAAGGTTTTGTGGATTCCTGGATATCCGTATAGCTAATATTCGTATATATTTCTTATTAATATTTTTTGGTATTCTTTTAGGATTTATATTTTTTTTTATTCTTTAGTCCTTAAGTAAGTTATCGTTATATTCCTGGATTTTCTGATATAGATTAAAAGGTACTGCTTTAATTATTGCTATCTGTTGTAATTATAGGTATCTTTTTAACGTAATGTTAAAAATTTAGTAATTAACTTTAATTACTTTTTTTTCGAAGTTCGGTTTTCGATTAAGTACGTCTACTTTATTATTTTCTGATCCTTTTTAATAAATAATAATAAAGTCGTGTTTTATTAACTCCTTAACGTAACGTAGTTATCGTTCTGTTAGTTCTTTAGTGGTAGTAAAGCGGGTAAGGTTTTTATGGTCGGTATATACCTTAACCTGGTATAGGTTTCCCTTACGGTAATATTTAAATTTTCCAAAGGCTTTAACGATAACCATAAATTCTTTATCGGGAATGGCGTAATTTAACTTTATTCCTTTTAACTTATAAAAGTAAAAGGCGATAAGGTATAAATGGCCTTAATTATCGCGGTATCCTATTATTACGCCCAAAACGTAATCCGAAACGTCGGTTTTAAATTTAACTAGGCGGTTTGGGTTATATATAATCAATACTAGCTTGCTAATAATCGCATTTTTAATTTTTTGGAAGGTGGTTTTCATTTTTATCGTTTAAAGGAACTTATTTCCTTTTTTCGTCAGGTTAGATAATGGCGTAATTATTTTGCTAAAGTTTCGAATAAACTTTTTATAATAATTAACGAATCCAAAAAAACTTATACTTTTTTAATTATAATAAGCGTCTTTTTTTTTTTATATTATAGCAATTTTCTTAAGATTTATTTTGATGCATCCTAGGGTAATAATATATCCTAAAAACTTTACTTTTTACGTATAAAACTAGCTTTTTTCGTTATTAATTAAAAGGTTAGCGTTTTGTAAGGCTTGGAAAACTATATAAACGTATTCCATATGTTTTTTTTTATTTTTCAAATAAATGAAAATATCGTCGAGGTAACAAATAACGAAAATATTGAAGTATTCCTTAAGTACGTAATTAACTATCCGTTAAAATATTGCTAGTACGTTCGTAAGTTTAAAGGGTATAACAAAATATTCGAAAAGTTCGTACTTCGTCCTAAAAATTGTTTTCCATTTATGTCCTAGCTTAATACAAATTTAATTATATCTTTCTTTAAAATTTAGACTTATAAATTAATTAATTCCGTAAAAACGATCTTTTATTTCGTTAATTAAAGATAACGGTGTTTTATTTTTAATTATAATATCGTTTAATTGCCTGTAGTCGATAACTAGGCATACCTTTCCGTTTTTTCTTAATATAAAAAATATGGGGTATCCGGTTAATAAGTTGGAACGTCGTATATAACTTTTCCGAAGCTTATCTTTAAGGTATTTACGTAATGCCTATAGTTTTATTTCGTTAAGGTTATAAATTGGATAAAATTTGGTTAATGTTCCGTTTTTAAGGATTATTTCGTAATCTTATTCGTTATGTTTTGATAACTTTGTTTTAAGTTCCTTACGGAATAGTCGTTCGTATTTATGGTATTATGGAGGTACGTTAGTTATGGTCTTTAGCTTTAAGGGTTAATGTTATAAGTAATCGTTTATTTTTCGTAACTTTGTTTTAATGGTAGCGATAATACGTCGTATTTTTCTATGGTACCTTTATTTTTTTTTGTATTTTATTCTTATAAGTGGTAAGGTTTTTATCGTATTTTTATGCCTGTATTCGTTATTATCTTCGATCGAATATTAAAACTTTTTTCGTATTTTGTTTTTTTTTTTATCGAATAAATATAAAGCGAACTTTACCTGGCTAGTTATTTAATTAATTAAGGGGTTATATTAATACAGTTATAATTTTCCGAAGATCATGTTGTAATTCCTTATTGGAACGATATCGAAGTTTATTATCTGGTGAAGTGGTGTAGGGTGCAGTATGGGTGCAGCTCTGCAGCTTTGCTGCAGCTCTGTTTCTAGCTGCTTCCATTCATTTCGCCGGTGGGCTCCAATGGAGCGACATCCAGTGGGTCGACGACGGTCTATAAAGTTCTGACCTGGCAACTTTTGTATGTAATCTTCTAGAGAACCAAGGCACGCCCGACAATTCCTTCTCCCAAGCAACCAGTCAAGATGTCCTACATACATCAGCTTCGATAAGCCCCGTCCCAATTCACTGGTTTCGTTCATTAACGAAGATCTCGAGGTAATTAATCTTGCGGTTGATTTTTCCGTTGTCGTAAGTAAATACCTGACCTTCTGCGTTTTCGGCAATATAAGGTTTTATTTTTTTTTCTCTGGTAATCGAAGTTTATTAACTATATCTGGCGTAATATAATTACCTTTTATTGTTCCGCAGTTCACAAATACGGTAAATTAATATATCCCAACTTTTACTTGCAGGGTAATAAAGTCGTTTTTATTTCCTATCGTCGCGTTTAAAGCTTTTTTAGGAAGTTTTTATTAGCTTTTCCGGATCTTACTATCCTGCGGCTTTCTTATAGGTAACGTTCGTCTTTTAACTCGTTTTTTAATACTTTAATACGTTTTTGATTTTATGCGTTAAAGGTTTTTAATTATTTTAACTATTTTTCCTATTTTCGTAAAGTGGCTTTAAGTAAAAGGATCTACGTTTAAAAATCTTCCCTGATGATATATTCTGGTTCGGGGATTTTTGGTCCCTTTTATCGTACTTGCAACTAGGCGTCATACTGCCTTATATTTCGTTCCTTTTTTTTATGTCGTATTTAATTTTTTATCGTTTATCCAGGTTATCCGTAAAGGTTAAATGGAAATTTAAATTATTAATTATTTTTAAAGATACCTTTATAATTATTTAATAAATTCTTTTTTTTTTTTATAATTATACTAACTATAATAGCACATAAGGTTTTCGTTAAGGCAACTCTTTTTTTCGGGCTAACTTGTTATTACCGTAATAATGTTAATAATATCTTTTAAGGCGAACGCTTTTAAGTATCTGTACCATCGTTAATTTTTAAAATTTTTCCCGGTTTGATTATAAAAATCAAATCCTTAGTTATATATTTGCGTAAGGCGTATCTTAATATACCGTTTTCTTTTTATATGTCTTAGGTAATAGGTACGTTTATATTAGATAGTATAAAGTTTCCGGTATCGGTTTGGTTATCCTGGTCGTAGGTTTTTATTTTAACCTTGGTATTCCTTAATTTATACGTTTAGTTCTAATTGTTCGTACTGCTATCGCCGTTTCCGTTAAAAACGGGAAAGTAATTTATCCTTTAAAAGCTCCTTTTATTTATCGTGTTTTTTTAGCCATTAAGTTATTATAAGTTTCGTAATAAGGGGTCGTTATTTTTAAATAGCCGTTTAGGATAACTTTTTTGCCTTTTATAATCCTTGTTATACTTTTTCGGGGGGATTATGGTTATCCTTAATCCTGATTATGTTAATTAATTTGTTGTTATTTTCTTGATTATTTTAAGGAAGTCCTTAGGGAACTAGTATTTAGGTATTTTATTATAGTTTTTTGGGCGCCTTACATTAAAAGGCCTTATGTCTTATTTTGTTACAATTAAAGCACTTAATGGTATATAGGTTACGTTGTTATATTACGCCTAGTTTTATGGGTCCTGGCGCTATTTTATGGGATGTGTTAATTCCTTGTGGCGTGCTGGTGCTAAGGAAGTGCCTTAGCTTATTGTTTTGTCGGTTTTTGAAATGTCGAGTTTTTTAGGCGTACTGCTGATCGTCGATCTTGACTGCCATGGCGATATAGTTTACCAGCTTTTCGGGGCGTTTATTCTTAAATAATTCTTTTTATACCTCCTTTTTTAGGCCGTTAAAGAATGTAATTATTAATACTTTTTATCCTTAATTAATTTTCGAAATTAATTAAATAAAGAAGTTGCCGTATCCGGAGGTTAATCCTTTTTGCTTTAAATTTTTAATTTTTTTCTTAGCCTTAGTTTTTTCGTTTATTATTCCGAATGCTTTTTTTAATTTTTCCTTAAACTTTTTATAGTCGTTATAGATAGTTACGGTTTTTGCGGACTTTTGTCAAGGAGGTTTAGTAACTTACTTTTAAAGGGTAGGCTTAAACCAGGTGGCCGCATTTCCGGTTAACTGTTTTATAGCGAACTAAATTTAAAAGGTAAACGTTACGAGTTTAATAAGAAAATATTCGAAGTAGGTACGGTATTCCGTAAAAAACTGTTATAATTTGGTGGTAGTTCCGTCGAAAGGGGTAGGTTTAATCGGCTTTAGGACTTTTCCGGCCTTCTTGCCGTGAGGTGCTTAAGTAGGTAATACTGGCTGAGCTGGTTGATCCGGTTGATCGGGTTGCTTTATATTTGCTTGTTTTGCTAGCTCGATTTTCTAGGCTTCTAGCTGTTCGCGAATCTTTTTAAGGGTATTAGTAAGCTCGATTTTGTCGTTAGTAAGCTGCGTAATTGCGTTAATTAGCCAGTTGAATTTGCGTAAGGCTTTTTCCTGGGAGAGGCTAGGTCGAGTTTTTTCGTTATCGGAATTTATGGGGTTATTCTCGGGTACCTGGAAGGTTTTTTTGGAGGCGGGCTGCTTGCTGGATGATATAGTATTAGGGGTATTGCTTAAAGTTTAATAACATTACTGAATAAGAGTTTGTAACGTATAACGGTTAAAAGGTTTAACTAACTATTAAACCTAGTCGTACGGTTTATGTTGGTAGTAGTGTCGTAGGAAATTAAGTAATGATACGTTTAATAATTACGTTTAGTAATAACAGATTGTTAAAGGTAATCTGGGTAACCAAGTTGTATTATAAGCTGGTATTATTTAGATTATAGGAAAGGTAATAAGCGTATATATCCTTTCTGTTAATCCAAGGTGATCTATATTAATCTTTTTTTATTACCATCGTTCGTTGTGATTAATAGTGATCCTTTAGCCTTGATTACTCCTGATTACTGGATTTACCGTGATTAGAAGTCACGTGATCCGATCCCTTAGGACTTGTCTTTCTGTAGTCTCCGACCGTTTGGAGAGGCCAAGCCTTGCTGGGCCATAACACCCCCGGCGTTAAATACTACCAAAAAAAATGTTGGTAGTAATATCGTAGAAAACTAAACAGTAAGGCATATAATAATCACGTCTAATAACAGCAGATTGCTAGAAGTAATCTGGGCAACCAAGTTATATTACGAGCTGATACTGTCTAAGCTATAAGAAAGGAAATAAGGATATTTATATGCTTGTATTTAACTTTATCTCTCTTCATAGATTTAATAACTCTGCCATAATCCTGTCGATCCGGCTTTAATAACTCGATTGCAAATCCTATTAAGACATTAAGTAACTATACGTAATCCCAAAATATAACTTACTTATATTGTGGCCTGACGGTTTTCAAATAAGCCAAGCCTATTCAATCATAATACGATTTCCCCCCTTTTAAAATTGTTACGGCCTTGTCCACCGTAGCAGCTCTCATACAGCTGTACGCACTAGAATGATTGCCACAATTGCGATCATTCCACCAACTTTGCCCTGGTGGCGCAGCGGTATTGGTGCACCCATTACACGATTTGTATGGGGAAATGGCGGCGCGTAAATGGGATGGGAAGTGAATCGGGTTACCGCCTTAGTAGGGTACATTCTGCAAAGTAGACTCCATATCGCAAATCAAATTTGGTGATCATCACACCAAAGAATGGCGAAGGAGAAGAACGGGATGGTAAGCCGGAGGATAAGAAGATTATAAGGCATACTTCAGCGGAAATAAGGTCGTAATGGCTAGATCCGATGTGCCAATAAAGTTGCGTTAACCTTAGGAATAAGTAACATAGAACATACTACTAAGTGGGCTTTGAATGGTGAGATATCCATATTCGTCGCTGTTGTGATCAGGATAACCCGTAGAAGATAAGTCTGCTGCTAAGGGTTAGCAAGAACGAACGGGGTAAGGGGCGAGATAGGGGCACAAATATTCTGGAGCTAGCTCTGCAATATACGGAACAGCTTGCTTCCTTTTCCCGTTTCCAGCGCGTGGACCCAATGGGCAGGGATACGACGGGTTTTATCAGATGTATGTCAATGGCGGACACTGCGGCAGAGAGCCCAAGTCATTGACTCTAGCAGGCCTTAGGGACCACTCCTTTTTGTCTTTCTCAGATTTAGAACCGGATGTCTTAGGACAATTCTATAGGCTTGAACTTAGAATCAGAGCTCCCCGGGGAGACCTCTGGTTAGTCGAGATACTACTCAGATTGGCTGGTGGAACCGCGACTCCATCCCTCTTCTCGCATGAAGTGCTCTATTCTCGCCATCACACTCTGGTGATGAGCTTATAAGCCCTACCTATCATACAAGGGTCGTTCTCTGATCAGTCAGAGAAACATTTCTCATATTCTTCCCTTGAACTCGGTGTTTTGAGTTCCGCTGAGATACGGCTTGGGCTTGCCAGCTTCAATATCATTGGTCATGAATTCATTGAACGTCCCTCGTCCCATGGTTTTCTAGGCCGATTTGAACGTATTGAGCATCAAGGTGTCAGACTTCTCGAGATAATGATGAGGCTACCCAGGTCGTTTTTGTGTGGGAAATTTTGCAAGGTAGACTCAAAGCTTCTGCAGGGTAGACTCTTGTTTTAATGCAGCAGGAATATAAGTGTATATTTGAATAGGGGTAGTCAGGCTCGTCGATGCGTGATGATCTAAAATCCGTAGGCTTAGCAACAGGTTGCTAAACCCCTATATATCCCCATACGCCTTCCTAACGCGTATAATTCGAAGAAGAAGCTGTGAACGAAGATAAAGGAGTTTTTGCTAACTGTTACTTTCGTCCCTGAATGGATCGGGAGCCCCTATATAGCCGTATGCAGCTATATATGACCGAATCCAGCGAATCCTTTGATATCCTTTGAATTCCTTTGAATTCCCACAGAAGGTTAACAATTCGTTAAGATTCCTGATTAAGGAAATTTCTGAGGTACAATTTGCAATTCGGAAGGATCAGTTAGAACGTTCCAACCAAGATTGTAGACGGCTGAATGCCTGCTGGTTCAATCTGTTCTGAATTGTGCGAGCGTCAATGAATGTGGTGCAGGTATACAAGCTGTTGCTATGTGGAAACTCCCGTATTAAACGCATATCAGAAACCTAATGGCTTGACCGTACCCGCGGCTAATGTTTAGGTCATTTGCCACGATCAACGACAGCCAATGGCAAGAAGCGAGCAGATGCTGTCGCCAGGATTGCCTGCCACGGGCACTCATTTGTGACAGAGATAAGCCCTCTTTCAGTGAACAAGCAAACTGTAGACGTTCGGAGCAGGGTGTTCGGCTGAGAAAACCGACACCCATCACTTCTATTTCCCGCTCCATTTACTGAAGAATATAAAGGGTAGAACACATTTTTACGAAAACCGTAGTAGTGGCAAATCTCCAGAAATGAACAAGGTAAATAGGAACGTCTCCTTCGTCGCAATTAATGGACTGCAAGAGACTCAGAGAGCAGGGGCAGGCATATCATGTTCTGCTGTAACTTAAGAAGGATTTTGGATCCTATCTTATAACACAAAACGGAGCACAACCTGAATCGCTGCAGAACGGGCTCAATTGGGGAAATGCTCCCTAGGCAGATGACAGGAGCAAGAAACATTGGGAACATTGAGTGAATAAGTGTACTATACACGCACATATATAAGTCTCGTACATCGACCAAGGAACTGACTTAATGTATGAGATTGCTGGATAGGTGCCTTGATGGGTAGGTGGAGGTACATTACTCAGTCACCATTTGCCATAGCTGGTATGAAACCCTGATATCACACACTAAAGAATATGTAACTGGAGGAGGATAAATTATCAGGTTGGCCTCTAAGAGGTCCTTCCTGGAAGGGTTAGGCAGTGAAGCCTCCTTAGATACTTGTGAAATAGTTACAACTGAGAGAAAGCGAGACCGGAGAAAACAGCAATCTCCACAAGTAGCAAAGCTAACTAAGCCACAGCTTAACAGACTTAGCCTTCAGCTATGTCTGACAGCTGGAAGTTATGGTTGACAGACTGATTCTTCTCCAAAGGAGCCACGCTTACTAGTTAATCGCTGTCCGCCTAGGAAAGTCGCAAGCATCGAGGCTTTTCACTGGACGTGAGGCGTGGCATACTCGCATATGTACACAATTTTCACGGCGTTCGAACAAGAATATAGGAGACTAGATACTATGTTGCTAGGCTGAAGAAAGCTGAGAACTACTACTGAAGGCGACTATTGGGATCACGAGAATAACGGGTATGTCCTTCATCTTGGCAAGATGTCGTCCCTTTTTAGGCGTTCCCCTGGGCATTTCGCCTTCTACCAGCACGTTAGTGATGCATCTCGTCTGTGTCACATATTTCCAGCGATCCCAGGCTGAATAGCTTCAAGCTTCTCAATAAGTTCAGACCAGAATCGCTTCCGCAGTGCAATGCCTTCTTCACTCCGCACGAAAATTGAAGTTCTAGTCCTGTCAGCTGGGAAGTCGGAATGCTGTCGAATTGGAAACTTACGAGCCCACCTTGCAATCGTCCAGATACTGACCATGAGTCTCCTCGAGACCCTGGGCAGCATGCACGAGGGTGCGACTGGCTTCTTCCGCATTCCTACCAACTAGCTTCAAGAAGACCTGGAACAGAGCACTTCGGATCCCGTGGCCTTCTCGGTCAATCTCAGTTACGACTGTGCCTGGATTTAAGATAGAGCAGATGATCTTTCCAGGCTGTGTTGATACAGACAGCTTGTTGGCCAACTCCTGAACCGCCAACAGTTCAAGCAGCTTCGAGACATTGTATCTGGATCGCTCAGCTTAGCACATAGAATGAGGCAGGGTTGTTTTGGTGGGTACCTGTCGCGCATCCGCGCTTTCTCCTTAATAGCGCATGCCTCCAGGATCCTTTCTTCTTTGCGTTCCGGCAAGTTAGTCAACCAGTGAACGAAAGATCCCGTGAAGGTGAGTACCACAGTCTTGCCGAGTCGCTGCGAGGTTTCGCGTAGCTTTGGGAGGAGCAGCAAAGCCAACAACATTGTGCTGACGACATTAACTGTGATAGTTGACTCGTTGTCCTCAGCTATGGAGAAGTCGTGAGTCAATTTCCCAGCATTCTCCACCACCACATCTAGCCGATCGAGGTCAGTAGCTCGCTTGGCGAAGCTTTTTACAGACTGATAGTTGGAGAGGTCAAGGGGCCAGACTTCGACAATATCAAGCTGTCCTGTGCTGTCTTCAATCGATCTCTTGGCGGAGTCACCCTTCGACACATCTCTCACAGCCAGAATGACCTTCGAAGCGTCAAGACGAACGATGTGCCGCGCTGCTTCCAGTCCTAAGCCAGTATTGGAGCCAGTGACGATAACAGTCTGGCCGGTGAAGTTGTTGAATTGGCGGGGAAGGGTGGTGAATAGTTGGGATCGGAAGTACTCCAGGAAGTACCTTGGAGAAATTAATGGCATACTGGTTCCAATGCAACGAATAAAATGGGCATCTATGGTGACTATTGCCGTACGTATCAGATGCAATGTCATTTGTGATTGATCCTCCCACCGAGTGGTCGTAGACGCATTTAATATAAAGGCGCCTCGGTTCCTGGCCTGCTTTCATTCCGTATCTAAGAACAAAGGCAAGGTGGCCCTACGGCCTCGGCACGCTGACCGCCATGACGTCGTTGCCACCTGTTGGGAGCCATACGATTAAGGTAAGCGTTATGCATGTATGAAATTGGGAGAAACAAGGGACACACATTCTCGATAACGCAAGCATAGGGGTCCTAGCCGTAGCATAAGGTAAGTGTTGGAGGAGATTATAGATCGAAATAACGGCTTTCAATGCTCTCTTGCCCATTAATCCTAGCATCGCCATGCCCCCCTTGTGAGCTTACCTATCAAACTGCAGGCCTATCTATCTCAAACCGTTTGAGGCGGAAAATCCGATGTTCTGTCGACAACTAAGTCAAGCACCGGGTCAATGCACCGCCCCCTCAACGCTCCACAATTGTCTGAAAGATTATTTATTAATAACAAAATAAAATAGAAATTCTTGTAAATATATTTACATATAATACTATATCGGATATAAAGACTTATAAAAACCTTGTAAAATATTTATATTACGTAATATATCTTATACTAAAATAAATGACAAATATTAAACATACACGTAAAAAATAAACAATATATACTCGGCGTTATTATATATTTTATAACTCTTTATATATAATAAGGCTTTACTTGTTCTGTATTAAAAGTTGATTTTATTTTATTTTATAAATGGAAATAATAGGCTCTATAATTTGAAATAATACATATGAATATTTATATGTATGCATTATTTAATATTTTTATAACGGAAAAGTAGATTTTATCTATTATTATATTGTCACAGAGTTACATACGTTCTGAATAGGCCCAGGTATAAAACGGTGTATGATTCAGAAGCTGAGTGGGGGACCCAACGCTCTGATTCGAAATGGGAGTACAGCTTGGGCCTTGAAAGCAGTTGCCAAGACCATCCCCCTGTCGCACGCTGTAAGCAGATTGCATGGTAAATCTGCATCAAAGGATGGTCATTCAGGTGACGCGGCCGTGTGTTACCACACCAAATCCTCAAGCCACATTCCACCCAGTGTAAGCTGGCTGCATGACAGCTGAGTCTTGCGCGGCACATTCGACTCCGACTAACCTCCACGATCAACCTGACAAACATGTCACTCGTTGTCTGTGTAAGTACGGTATCACAAGTCCGTATGCGTCAACTAATGCCGATCCCAGGCCGAGCGTTCCCAAGATGACTGGACTGGACTCAAGGACGCCAAAGAAAGACGTAGGATCCAAACTCGCTTGAATGTGCGAGCCCACCGTAAGTCTTGCTCACGACAACCCAATGCTACACACCCGCTGAGCTGAGGCTAGGGCGACGGAAAGCCAGGAATGCCCAAAAGCCGTTGATTGCGAGCGCCATCGGACAGCCAGGAAATGCCAAACTCGTTTACCATAGGCAAGGAAGCGGGGATGCGTTCCATGCAATCACTGCTGGCAGTTCCACGACGGAACGCGCCATCTTTCTGTCAACGGGCCCAGTCTGCTATCTTTGGCGCAATAATGTGGTTAGCGTAGCCGCCTCTAGCTTCCCGCTCTCCAGAGACCATCTCATACCACTTATTCAATTCAACCTGCTACGGGGCATTCGGACTAATATGCTCATATTGTCAATGGATGGCTTCATGTCGGATGAGTGTGAATGGCATTGGCAAAGGGTGCCGTTGTTTCCTGCGGCGCCCGAGGCTCAACATACGCTACAACCAACAGAGCTTCAGCTGTGTACACCACACGACCCTGTTATTGATCTCGTCCCTGATCCGACCTTGCGAGACAACATGATCCTAGCAACCGGCTCTTTCGACATCGACGAGCTCTACATTGACCTGTGCGGTGGAATATGTGGAGAGATGGTGGGGTCTGAGCCGAAAGGACTGCTGATTTGGAGCGATCCGTGGTCTGTAAAAGGTTGGGAGATGACACCTGGCTTCATGACCAAGTGGGAGTTCTTGCTAAAGGGCTGCTTCTCGCTTCTCGATGCGACAAATCGTTGGCGGTCATTACGGGACGAAGACCCTTTGATAGCGGAGTTATAGAGCCATCGATGGACAGCTTAGTCAGAGTCGGAGCGGGGTTCTGGCGATTTGCTATCAACTGTCACCGGCTCCATGTGTTTGACTCGTAGCTCAGGATCTCATAAATTGTGTTGTAGAAGTTAAATTGTAGCTGAAATGGGTCCCCAGAAGCTTAAAAGTGACTCAACCGCACCCGGATAGCTATGTCGGTAATGTCAACAACCTAATGAACACAGAAGCATGCAATCTGAACAGGCCGACAACCGTAGCCGTACCAACTAAGGAAACCCAGTCTTCATCCGGTACTAAGCAGTTCACCGAGGGCGGGATGGCTTTTCCTTTAATATGACTCCTTACAGGTCTGATACTTCCCTCCGCTTTTCTCCTTGGACGGGAATGAACTTGACAAACAGATCTGGCTTCTGCCACATACTGTAATGCTTCATATCTCTCTCCCAGTCATAATCCTGACCGGGAACCATCTCCAAGTCAAAGTTCCAGACAACCTTGGCTATGAACAGTTTCGTCTGAACCCATGCCGACTCCCTGCCGGGACACATGCGGGGACCCTGGCTGAACGGCCAAAACCCCTTGAGGTGGTCGTGTCGAAACGCCTGGTCGTAGTGAGGATGGGTGGACGGTAGCCAGCGCTGCGGTTGGTAGCGGCGTGGCTCCTTGAAGTAGCGAGGGGAGTGGGCAGCTGCAAAATTAGCTATTTGGCAGACTACCTAAATTTTCGGTCAGCACAGAATAGGAATATAAGCCCGGGTCAAACATGATAAAGTTGAGTGGAGTGTTGGGGGTATATACATACTCCTTTGGGTATGTAAGTCCCATCAACCTTTGCGCCGGGGCTGATGCGCGGCATACCAAACGAGGCATTGGTGTGTAGGCGCAGTGTTTCCTGGAGGCAGGCGTGAAGAAATTTCAGAGGAACCAACCCGTCGGGGTTGATATCGTCATAGTTCTTGAACGTGCCTCTGACCTCCTTCTTCAGGAGTGAGAAAACCTGAGGCTCCTGTGTGAGGAAGTAGATGGTCGAGTAGAACTGGTTGGCGATGGGATCGAAACCAGCTAACATGAGCTGACCTGCAACTTGTTCCAGATGAGCCCTGCGCTTCTTGTCCGTTGGCACGACGCCATCTTCCGGGCAGAGCTGCTCGAAGTAGTCGAGGTGCTCGGTCTTGCCACGACGCTCGATGCGAGCTTGTACTTCCTTGCTATTCAGTGACAGGACCCGGGGCAGGCTGCGTATAACCGAGACTGGGATGACCAGGAACATGAGCGGCGTCAAAAGGGGGAACTTTTTCATAATCTGGTTCATGGTCCCAAAAAAGTTGACTCCGTTGATGGAGTCGAGCAGGTCTGATGATTTCACTACATGATTGTTAGAAGGTAACCGAGTAACCATGGTCCCCAGACGACCTACTACTCTTCACTTGGTGCAGCTGACGGTTGTAAGCCAAGTCGGCAGCGATGTCCAGGGCCAGCCAGTCGGTCCACTGTGGCGTGTCGTCAGCTCGAGCACGGTTTGGCGGTCTGAAATCACACTCACTGTTTTCAGTTCCACACCACCGTTCTGACCCCCATAGGTACGCATTCTGTCTATGAAAAGGTCAACATGCTTTTGGAGAGTAGTCTCTTTAGCTTTGATAGATTTAGCACTGAATGCCGGTGAGAGTCTTTTTGAGACTTCACGATGTCGCACCGGATCTTTCTCCCAAGAAATACCGCCATCTCCAGCACCGATATCTTGGAAATTGGTTTTGACGAAGAGTTCTTGGTTCCGTACATGGGAGCCATGAATATCTGCCAAGAGTTGAGATATGTTTGTAAGAAAATTTCACGATTCGATGGAAAGGGGGAAATAGGGGAAAGGGGTAGGGGCATATCTTACCAGCTGCGGCATTCGGGTTCAAAAACACAATTTCGTTTGGGGCAATTCGGACAATATCACCTATAAAATACTTAAGATCGTGATTTATCATTGAAAGTCATACTGCAAGTGAAGACTTCCCACTCGAAGCCACGCCCGTTGGCAATAAGCGATTCTGGCTGTCACACGTTGTAACAGAAGGCTATGTGGTTGCGAAAAAAATAAAATGTGGCCTAGATGACTGACCATATTCCTGTAAAACCCGCTCAATTGCCCAAGGATACTTGCCCGTGATCCTGTCATAGTTGGCACCCCTTACCCCGTCGTCAAGGTCCCTGTTGTGGCTGTTCAAGATGTACTCACCAATGATACGCATACCATGCGTTAGACACAGCAGCAAGCTTTGGCCCAGGATATTTCGCCAGGGGATGGAAAAAGAGATGGTATGCAGAGCGTATGCATGCGTAGACAACTACCTGCCAGTAAATTCCTGTCAGCTATATTCGGCCAGCGTCTTGAAATGTGGGCTATATGAGCACTAACAAGACATAGCATCACGTAGGCCCAACTTGACCTGCTAAGGTCTGATAACGAACTGAAGGAGGTCACTCCTGTCTGTATATGCGAGGCCATAGTTGATCAGCTAAAAATGGTTCGAGTGGACAATTGCCCGCAAGCGAAAACAGTGTTGGAAACTCTAAGGCAGGACTGAGTCACGCCAAGACTTGTACTAGAGCATCGACACTGCTGGAGCTTGGAATGATATAACAGCCACTTGTAGGATCAAAGGACCGAATCTCTTGCTTAGACATTGCTCCAGGCGTCCGGGTGATACCTGCGTGCGACATGTTGGCTGCAAGTTGCTTCTTTGGGTAAAATTCGGAGTCGGGTGAATATGAAATTCGGGATAGCCCGTCAGTGCCTCAGGAATGAATATGGTGCTTCGGACTCGGAGTCAGGCCTCACCGCGTGGTAGCCATGGCGGAATCCCTATCGACTCAGGACGTATCCCATATAGTAAGCACTCACCCGTTGGGATCAGCGCGAAGAAAACCACTGGTCCCACAACCCAGCTATCTCCTGTGAATCAGAAAAGGTGCGCATCTAGTAAGCGAAAGTGATGCCGTCTACGCACGACTGGGCCCTCGCGTGCCACTGGTGTTGTCCCGGCCTCATGTCGGTGATGTGCTGGATTATGTCATTGGGGCTAATCCGAGCGTAAACTTCAAAAGATCACGGCGAATGCATTCCTACGAACACCCTTAACTTCAGTACAGTCGACGCTAAATTCACCTGTAGACGCACGATGTAGCAACCCACTCACAAAGACGTCCACTGAATGCCTGCATCGATGGCTGAAGTAAGTGGAGCAATTCAACGCACAGGAGTTCTATTGGGGGCCATTCGAGCGGGGGAAAAGGGTAAGGAACTGACCCGTGCTGGGTTCAGCTTGACGTGATTCCGTCGACCAGGGCCCCTTCAATCGTGAGGGAATAAGGAGCTGCTGTTTCTCCTCCAATAATCGTTACGCGCATACTTCTGAGGTACGAGTAAGCATTACCGCCCATTTCACCAAAAGGAACAATAGTGACCCTTGACAGGATGACTCCGTCCAAGTGGAAGTCAGATTGATGGAAGATCGAATATTGATTGCTGATCAGGCAAGCCCCTGGCAGACCCTTACATCGAGCGCACCAAGCTATCAGTATTTCCGAGGGCGGAGGTTATGCTCCAACAAGCTTGGGTTGCGGCAGACGGTCGGATATAAGAGGCCCCGACAGGTCCGAAGTTCGCAGGGCTCCGAGATCCTGTTTCTCTGGTACAAGGAGCCTAGTAGGAAAGAATGAATAATACGGGTAAACGTTGAAAATAATAACGGACCAACGAATATAAGTGTTATATGAATATATTTAATTACTTTTAAACCCCCGTTTAATATGCAATTTAATAAAAATACACAATATGCATTATATAAGCCACCGAGCTATACAGTAAGCGAGTTGTTTATTAGCAGCCTATAATAATAAATTTATAATTAATTAATTATTATAATGTAGTCGACCACTTCCCCTTCCACACCACACCAATTCATCGTAGGTAGATACGCAGCACCCTAAACCTCGTGGGTTCATTTTAGGTAAACGGGCCCTTAATGTCGAAACAACAACTAGCCTCAGTCCTGTCCACATCGTCCCGCAGGTCTGCCTGTGATCGGTGCCGCGGCCATAAGCTGCGTTGTCTGAGAGAAAACGCCCTCCAGGAGCGCTGCGACAGGTGCATGCGAGCAGATACGCAGTGCACGACTAGTCCAATCTTTCGCCTCAGACAGCCATCTAAATCAATGAGCGAGTCGGGCCGGGGAGAAGACGAGAGTTCTAAGCGACGCAAACACGACCATTCGCCCCAACATCAGATCATTGGTGAGGGTAAGGATGCCGATCTGGGCACCAGTGCTACACTGAGGCTCAATACGCCTGTTTCCGAGAGCCAGCGGGTTGCTACTATCGGCCCATATCCACTGCAAATAGGAAGTGCTGATGATGCCTTCGATCAAGAAATGGACGTGTATCACCTTGGGCTTGCACTTGCGGATGGCCCCCAAGAATTCTTCCCCTCTCCCGGGCAGAGCAGCCCAGGGCAGCCGAATAATAGCGGCCACCAGCAGCAGCAGGTGTTCGATATGTCGTCAATGCAAAGCCTGGAAATCGCTAGCCAACCAACCTCGGAAATCAATCACGAAGCACCTAGTCTTAGTGTTAACTTGGGGTACTCACTTCCGTCCATCTTCGATGCGAACAAACTTGCGGATAGTGGGATCGGAGCAGAGACGAGAATAGGGACAGAGAGCGTGATACAAAGGCTTTCAACTGTTAGCTTCAAGTTCTCCACAGAGATGGCTCGACTAGATAAGGCGCCTTCCGCTCAGGCCGTCGATGAGCTCATATCGCCCTTACATGAGGGGCTTAGGTCCCAGAACACAACAGCCGCGACCCTTACGCCCGTGGACAATATCTTGAATGCGACTCGAGAATTTCAACAGATTCTCAGCGAATATAAAAGCTCTCTTGACATTTACGGCCAGACTTCTGCACTCGGGGACTCGGGGGTTTTGTCATTTGCCCATAACAGTACGTCCAATAGCTGGGACAACTGCACGGATGGCTCAACAACCACGAGTGTGCCAAGCTCCATTAGCTCCCCATCGCTTCAGGCAACTCCCACGGCCAATAGTTCGTCTTCGGAGGCGATAGCCAAAGCCCAGCACAGTGTCTTCAAAAACGACGGCCCTACTTTACTCCTTATCCTCACTTGCTATCTTCAGATGGTCGACATTTACATTGCGCTTTTCTCACATGTGCACCAGTTCCTCGTCGAGGTCTCCGCGAGTGAAAATCCGTGCTTATGTCCAGTACCGGGCATATCGTTCAGCAACTTTCCCCTTCGTAAGTCTTTCTTGTTCACGCTTCGTTTCTGTGGACCACCCGATGATAATGTGGATGATCGGGATCTGTCCTCTGCCTATTTCAACTCTGCTGACTATTATGCATCGAATAGAATCTGGAAATCTACAAGCAACAATCTTAATTCAGATAGTAACAAACCTCCTTGAGAGGGTCGATGATTTGCTAGGCTTGCCGGAGAAGTACAGGTTGACGACCAAGTCTCGCTGTGAGGGCTTACTGAGTGACAAGAGTCTTACCAAACTATTCCAGATCGTGATGAAGAAGGAAGGGAAGCGCAACGACAAAGGGGGAAACGGGGGTATTGGCGCACTTCGAAAGCTGCTGAAAAAGAACAGGCGACTGCTCACCAAGAGCATCGCACCGTGAAAGCCCTTGAGTAGTCATGTAATACTTGTTCGAAGCCAAAAATCACTCCTACAAGGGGCCATAACTGAAAGTGTTGAATCTCCTGACAATTTCATCCCAGATTTCCTGCACCTGCTGAACACCATGGCACTACAGCAGATGACCGTTAGGCCTTTCCTATAGAGAATTCAATTTTCTGGGCGCTTTTTGGTCGCTAGGCCGGCTTGCGTCGCTCGGTCACTGTTGTTAGCATACATAGTCAGGGTCTATACGCCTCATTACGTAGACGAAACAGCATGGCATGCATTACGCCGATCAGCCACGCTGTGGGCATTGTGCATCGCGACATATTGGGAACGCTACCTGCTCCGAGTTTCAACGGTTGTCACGGGAGGCTGGTTGAGATCATCGCACCCCTGGTGAACCCTTTAGACCTTGCATGCAGCTTACTAGAGTAAGAGTATTCCGTCTGACAGGAAGCTGAGAATATCATCCTTGACCTTTCGAAGTTAAATGTTCCGGCCACGTGCTCCCAAGCCAACCATGCACGCCACGTTCCCCGGGATCGGCTTGGAAAGGGGATTTCAGCTCTCATTCCTCAACCCGAAAGCGTGGCGTCAATGACCCCCGACCTGGCTATGATATTACCAGATTGGGGAAATACACCTGAACTCTTCTAATTTTCGGCTTCGGACAGAAGGCATACCAGAATATCGGACGCTCTCCATGAGAGCTGGGTCGCCGACAATAGTCTTTGATAATCAGCGGGAGAAGAGTCAGGCGGCATAGGTATATATGGCTGGGCTTGAGTGCAGAGTGAAGAATGTGCTAGCATTTGATTGGTTTCGTCTTTGTAAACTGTAGGCGTATCAATCATCTCTCTATTTCAAAACAATTCGTTTTAACATGATGTCCGGAGCACTGCAGCCCGCAGACCATGCGAAAGAGCCCATCGCCATCATCGGCAGTGGTTGTCGCTTTCCGGGCCACGCGAGTAGCCCATCAAAGCTCTGGGACCTGCTCAAGAACCCCAGAGATCTAATGACGCCTATTCCACCCGAGCGCTTCAATGCCAAGGGTTTTTACCACCCAGATGGGCAGTTCCATGGTCATAGCAATGTTAAGGGTTCGTACCATCTACATGAAGAGGGAGTTGAGCGCCGCTTTGATGCCCACTTCTTCGGGATCAATCCCGTCGAGGCCAACGTTCTGGACCCGCAGATGCGGCTACTCCTCGAAACTGTCTACGAGGCCGTCGAGGACGCCGGTCAGACCCTGGATGCACTCCAAGGCTCCAACACGGCTGTCTTCGCCGGCCTCATGTCGCTCGATTACGAGACCGTCATGTACAGGGATCCCGACAGCATTGGGACCTACCACGTCACAGGCACAGCTCGGTCTCTCCTCTCCAACCGCATATCCTATTTCTTCGACTGGCATGGCCCCTCGATGACCATTGATACCGCCTGCAGCTCCAGTCTCGTTGCCCTTCATCAGGCCGTCCAGGTTCTCCGCTCCGGGGAGTCGCAGGTCGCAGTGGCGGCCGGGACTAACCTCATTTTGGACCCACAGTATTATGTCAGCGAGAGCAAACTCCAAATGCTTTCTCCGGACGGGTATGTATATAAATCCATTCTTATCCCGGCCATTTTCCGGCAAAGCGCGCAGGACACAAGAGCAGCGCCGTTTTCTCACCAAGTCCTGGTCCGTCAATGTGCATGAGTTGACATGTCCATGGAAAACCTTGCATTAGGTGGCCGTGCAAGCTGTCTAAGACTTGTTGCTCTGGTCTTGGTTCAATGCTTCCTAAGTCTAAGATGGTAAGAGTCAATGGCTGACTGTGTTTCCTAGGCGGTCGCGTATGTGGGATGCCGGAGTCAACGGGTATGCTCGTGGAGATGGCATTGCAGCTGTTATCCTGAAGCCGTTGAGCAAGGCAATTGCCGATGGCGACTGTATCGACTGCGTCATCCGAGAGACGGGTCTGAACCAGGACGGAAAGACGCAGGGCATCACACTCCCTAGTGCCATGGCGCAAGCTAAGCTAATCCGTGACTGCTATAGCAGGGTCGGCCTGGACATCAGCAACCCAGCCAACCGCCCGCAGTACTTCGAGGCTCACGGAACAGGAACCCCGGCCGGTGATCCCATCGAGGCCGAAGCCATTAGCACGGCCTTCTTCGGCGAGGGCGTTTCCGGCACACATGACACACTCTACGTTGGAAGCATCAAGACCGTCGTTGGACATACCGAAGGCACTGCCGGACTTGCAGCCATAATGAAGGTGGCATTGGCCTTGCAGAATTCAACAGTCCCGCCAAATTTGCTCTTCGAGCGTTTGAATCCGCGAATCGAGCCTTTTTACAAGCATCTTGAGGTTCCCACTTCCGCAAAGCCTTGGCCCGAGGTATCAGGGACTCGACGCGCCAGCGTCAATAGGCGAGTACCCGCAACCCCCAGCTCAATGTTCAGTTCAGGATCGCTAACCTATCCTAGTTTTGGTTTTGGTGGTGCCAATGCACACGCCATTCTGGAGAGCTATACACCACTTGATACCCAGGTCGGCTCTGGGAATACCACGTCTGTCTTCACTCCATTTGTGTTCTCGGCAGCCTCTGAGAAATCTCTGGTGGCCTATATCACGACCTTCATCAAGTACCTAAAAGAGCACCAAGAGTCGGTCAACCTTCGCGACCTCGCCTATTCCCTGCACACCAGGCGAAGTCGGTTACAGTACGCCACGTCAACTGCATCCTTGTCAATTGAAGGCCTGTGTTCCAAACTTGAACAGAAGCTCAAAACAGCTGGAAATGACTCCGAGAAGCCTGTCGGCCGGCGTGCCGACTCTGATCTCAATTCCAGAAGCGCTCGCATCCTGGGCGTTTTCACCGGCCAAGGAGCACAGTGGGCGCGCATGGGAGTAGAATTGATCTCGAGCTCCGATGCCGCTCGAAAAATTGTTCAACGCCTGGAGGCCCGGCTCTCACAGCTCCCGCTGGTGGATCGTCCCGCGTGGTCTCTTATTGATGAGCTGCAGAAGGACAGCTCCTCATCGCGGATCACAGAGGCTACCTTCTCCCAGCCTCTCTGTACCGCGATACAAATCGTACTGGTAGACCTTTTGCACGCGGCCGGCATCAAGTTTTCTGCTCTTGTCGGTCACTCCTCTGGTGAAATTGGAGCAGCGTATGCGTCTGGCTTGATCTCAGCCGAGAGTGCCATCTGCATTGCGTATTATCGAGGCCTTCACACAAGACTCGCTACAGGGGGCGCCATGATGGCCGTGGGCACATCTGCCGAGGATGCGCAAGAACTCTGCGACGACCCACTCTTCGAAGGAAGGATAGCGATTGCTGCGGTCAACTCTAGCGCCAGTGTGACACTATCCGGAGACGAGGATGCTATCGAGGAGGCAAGGCAGATATTCGTTGATGAGAATAAGTTCGCCAGACGTCTCAAGGTCGATAAGGCGTATCACTCTCGCCACATGATTCCTTGCTCCGAGGTGTATATTCAATCTCTAAAAACGCTGCATATTGAAATCAGGCCTCAAAGTGGTGGGGTGTGGTTCTCGAGTGTGTGCGGGGACGAAGCGGCCGAAAGCAGAAGCCGATTACAGGACGCATACTGGGACGCCAACATGGTCAGCCCCGTGCTTTTCAAGCAGGCTATCGAAAAGGCTTGTACCGTAGAAGGCCCTTTCGATCTATGTATTGAGATCGGACCTCATCCTGCTCTCAAGGGCCCAGCTCTCCAAACCATCCAGGACGTTTGCACCCAAGACGCTGCGTATACTGGGCTTCTTGAGCGAGGCAAGAACGATATTGAGGCCTTTGGGGACGGTCTTGGCTACATATGGACATGCCTCGGAAAGGGCCAAGTCAACCTACAGGCCACCGACGAGCTTTTGTCCAATTCCTCTCCCGTCAAGCTTGTGAAAGGCCTTCCAACTTACGCCTGGGATCACGAAAACGAGTACTGGCATGAATCTCGATATGCAAGAGCCATTCGCATGCGGCCTGATGCTGCCCACGAGCTACTTGGTGAGTCATGTTCCACGCGTCCTTGTCTTACAAACCTAACCAGCATACCTTCGAGAGCTAGACAGTTCATTTTCCCTGTTTTCAATTGGTGTCCTACCAGTGCACCCATCACGTCTGGTTTGATTTAATTGCAATACACTGATTTTGTACGAACAGGTCACTTGACTCCCGACAGCTCGGATCATGAAATGAGGTGGCGCAATGTCCTTCGGCCTCAAGAGATTTCCTGGCTCAAAGGACACCAACTGCAGGATCAGATCGTTCTCCCAGCTGCGGCGTATGTCGTTCTGGCCTTCGAGGCAT
Source organism: Monosporascus ibericus (assembly GCA_004154915.1). Taxonomy (NCBI): domain Eukaryota; kingdom Fungi; phylum Ascomycota; class Sordariomycetes; order Xylariales; genus Monosporascus; species Monosporascus ibericus. The sequence goes on along the minus strand of QJNU01000011.1, from coordinate 49,961 downwards.
CCATGGCTTTATACAAAGCATCTGTGCCAAGTCTTGTCGAGATCGTTGACCTTGACATCGGCCAAGCTCTTACGTTCGACAATGAAACGGCGAGCATCGAAACAATCTTCTCCATGTCTGATATTCGACAAGATGGGAACAAGATGCATGCATCTTTCAAATACTACTCGACACCGATGATCAGGGCGGGAGCCTCATTGAGCTTGATGGCCAGCGGGACTGTCCATCTCACCCTCGACGATCCCTCCGCAGTTGCACTTCCGGCTAGAAATCCACGAGAGCCCAACCTGCTCAGTGTGGATACTGCTGAATTCTATAGTTCTCTGCAACAGCTTGACTATCAATATTCTGGGGATTTCTATGCTCTATCAAAGCTCGAACGCAAACTAGGTGCTGCGACGGGCGTCATTACGGACGTCGAAGATACCAGCTTACTAGTTCACCCGGCTATGCTCGATGCTGCCTTCCAATCAGTTCTCCTCTCGCACAGTGCACCATACGATGGTCGTTTATGGGCTATGCACGTTCCGCGACGAATTCAGTGCGCGAGCATCAACCCGTACTTATGCGCGAATAAGACTACACATGTGTTGCCTTTCGATGCTACACAGCCCCACGACCAACAGACCATTACAGGGGATGTTAGTGTGTACCCGGGAGATCTGGAACATGCCATGATCCAGGTCCAAGGCCTGGAGTGTGTACCGTTCTCAAGGGCAACAGAGCATGATGACAAGGAGGTGTTTTCCACCACTCACTGGGACCTGTTGTCGCCCAGCGTCGAGAAGGTTACATTTGACGGCCGAGCCACCCCTGAACAGTACCAGCTGTCTCTGCTACTCGAGCGCCTGTGCTACCAGTATCTGGCCAATTTGGAGCGAAGTATACCTGATGATCATTGTTCGCGATCTGAAGGACCCTACAAGAACTTTTTCAAATTTGCTCGCCATTTCTGCGAGTCGGCTGACAATGGAAAATTGTCATATTGGCAGGCAGACTGGGCCGATGATACACTCGACGAGCTTCTAAGGTTGTCGGAACCATATGCTGATGCGGTCGACCTACGCCTGTTGAACGCGTTGGGACCCAGCTTTCCTGCGATTGTCATGGGAGAGACCACGCCAGTAGAGATTGGCATGCAAGACAACCTGCTAGCGAACTTCTACTCAAACGGGCTTGGCAACGCGGAGTATACGAATTACCTCACCAGAACGGTGAAACAGTTGACACATCGCTACCCGCACCTAAGCATTCTAGAGGTCGGCGCGGGTACTGCTGGCGCCACTAAGGGTATCATGAAAGAAGTAACTGATTTTGAATCATATACCTTCACCGACATCTCGTCCGGGTTCTTCGACCAGGCCAAGGAAATGCTTGCACCTCAATCCGAGAGGATGACTTTCAAGGTGCTTGATATTGGTCGAGACCCTCGCAGCCAAGGATTTGCCGATGGCACCTACGACTTGATTGTTGCATCCTTAGTACTGCACGCCACACCTTTCCTCAAGGATACAATGAGGAATGTCCGACGCCTATTGAAACCAGGTGGCTATCTGGTGCTACTCGAAGGAACCAACAATGACGCCGCGCGTATCGGCACGATCTTTGGCGCCTTCACTGGTTGGTGGCTGGGTGCTGAGGATGGCAGAGTCTTGACTCCACAAGTGACAGTCCCTGAGTGGGATCGGCTACTACGAGAGAGCGGATTCTCAGGATGTGATGCCGTAACACCAGATCATGATCCCATAACTATGCCGATGTCTCTGATCGTGTCCCAAGCTCTGAACGAGAAGGTGGCTTTCCTCCGGGAACCCCTTGCCTCCCCAATAGAGATGTTCAGTTCTGGTCTAATCATCTCAGATCTTGTGATCGTTGGAGGTCGCACCTTGAGCACCTGCCGGCTTGAGGGCCATCTGAGACGCTGGTTAGAACGATATTCGGGAAACGTCAAGACCGTGCGCGCTCTGGATGAGTTATCTTCTGTCCAGCTGACTGCGGACACTACCGTGCTTAGCTTGGCAGACCTGGACGAAGCCACGTTCAAAAACCTGAGCGATTCGAAATGGAATGCACTAAAAACAATGCTGCAGAGCGCAGGAACGGTTCTCTGGGTCACTGAGGGCCGCAGATCAAGGAACCCTCACGCAAACATGACGGTCGGACTGGTACACACTGCGTTGAAGGAAATACCTGCACTCAGCATGCAGTTCCTCGATTTTGAAGACTCACGAAACATCGATGCTCGCACCATCGCCGAAGCTCTGCTGCGTTTCAAGGCGGGATTGATGTGGGCGTCAGACGAGAGTATGCTCCTTAGCGTCGAGCCGGAACTTATCCTGGATCGCGACGGTCAGACTTCCATTCCCCGTCTCATCAAGGTCCAGGCTATGAACGACCGTTATAACTCCTCCAGACGCCCCATTCTCGAGCAGTCCCACGCCGAGGTTGACATTGTCAGACTTGAGATTTCAGGTCCGGGGTTTTCGCTACGACGCGAGCGCAATGACTTCAACTTTCGGCCAACGTCACTAACTCGTCTACATACAACCCATTCACTACTATATTCGGTAAAGATCGAGAATTTTGGAAGCATGTTCCTCGGTCTCGGTCGGCACGTCGAGACGGGAACTCAGATGGTTTTCCTATCAGAGCATCAGTCCTCTCTCATTGAGCCCTCGGCTCAACTGACTGTTCCTTGCAAGGTGCCCGATGGCCTCGAAGCTGATTTTCTGTCTATTGCTGCCCTGAGATTGATCTCGCTGAGTGTCATGAGTCGCCTGAACCGATCAGAGATCCTGCTCGTACACGAGCCAAGCCATGCTTGCGCTGCGATTCTGGAGAAGGATGCCGCAGCGAGGGGCATAATTGTCAAATTCACTACAACCAAAAAGCCCTGTGGCGACGGATGGCTCCTGATACACCCCCGGGCGTCCATGCGATCAATCAGTGGGCTCCTAGGACAAGTCTCGGCCTTCGTTGACTTTTCTAACCATGAGGACGAAAGAACCGTAGCTATCATTCGTGCCCATCTTCGCGTCTCCTGCATATGGGAAGACATGTCAAGCATTTTCAGCAGATCTTCCTGGGTGAAGCCGGCTGCGGACACCCACGCAATCCGTTACCGGCTAAAGGCTGTCGCCGGATTGGCAGCCCAAGACGTGTCAGATTCAGACATCAGCATGGCCAGTCCAGACACCGTGGAGCTCAGCCAGCTAACAGACACGGAGGACAGTTTCAGCTCCCAATCCATTGTGAGTTGGACAACGTCTTCGGTCACCCTAACGAAAGTGGAGCCTATCGATTCGCGGCTCAGGTTCTCCGACTCGAAAACGTATTGGCTCGCCGGACTGACTGGGGGGCTCGGCTTGTCCCTCTGCGAGTGGATGGTTCGTCACGGTGCCAAGTACATCGTTATTACGAGCCGCAATCCCAAGGTCGACGAAGGCTGGATTGAGAGAATGGCCGCAGCCGGTGCGGTTGTCAAGATCTATGCGAAGTTCGTTACTCACATCATATGAAATGGAATAATAACAGCATACTGACATCTCGATAGCGATGTGACGGACAGAGCCCAAGTTGTTGGCCTTCACAAGGATATATGCGATACTTTGCCACCTATTGCGGGTGTGGCCCAAGGCGCTAGTGAGTGATCCCTTTCTTAGTGCTCTGACCCCAATGCCATTTTACAAGACACGGGCTGCTCGTGGTGACTACCTGGGTATACCTCTAGCTGACGTTATTCCGAAGTGGTGCTGGACGATACGCCCATTCGAAATATGAACAAAGAGTCGATGCTCAAAGTTACGCGGCCTAAAGTCGAGGGAAGTATTCACTTGAACGATCTGTTCCAGGAGGATACATTGGATTTCTTCATCTTTTTCTCATCCGTCACGGTTGTGATTGGAAACATTGGCCAGTCTAACTATACCACTGCGAACGCTTTCATGACCAGCTTGGCTCGGCAACGTAGGGATCGTGGACTAGCGGCCTCGATAATCAACATCGGCCCAGTGCTTGGCGTTGGATATATCGCACAGAAAGATCTGGACCGGACAGCTGCTTTCGAGCGATCCGGCGCATATGTTTACCTCGCAGAACAGGACGTTCACCAACTATTTGGCGAAGCGGTGGCGGCCGGCCGCCCATTCTCGAGTCTGCCAATTGAGATCACCACCGGAGTCCGCAGGATCAGCGCGGCCGAGGAGTTTAAACCGCTTTGGGCATCGGATCCCATGATGAGCCACTTTGTGAAGAATAGCGAATCTTCCGGAGCCGGTCTAAACGACTCCAAGTCGAAAGTGTCGTTGAAGACACAACTCGCCGAGGCGAAGAATGAAGAGCAGATTTACCACACAGTCAAGAACGCTCTTCTCCCCAAGCTCGCTGGATTATTCCAGTTTGACATTGGCAAGTTGGAGCAGGCGGACCTGGCGACCTTCCGGCTTGATGAGATTGGAATCGATTCCCTGCTGGCGGTAGAGATCCGCACGTGGTTCATGAAGACTCTGGAAGTCAATATACCCGTCCTGAAAATTCTCAGCGGTGTCTCCGCCGGCGCACTAATTGACGAGGCTGTGGCAGTGCTCGCTCCAAGGTTGTTGGCAGCGGAGGGCTCGACAGAGCCCACGGACCTTCTCGAGCAAGCACCCGAGATCGAAGTTTCCACCCCAAACTCGGGCGAAACTGCATCGCTATCGGACCAGACCTCAGAAGATACCGAGGTATCCAGCGGAGATTCCGAGATTTTAAATCCGAATACCACGGGCACCACACCGTTTATAGATCTCGATGACCCCATCAAAGGTCTTCCGCTGTTGCCGGTCCCAGAACGAACCGTCGAGCTGTCGTTCAGCCAGTCAATGTTCTGGTTCGTTGCCGCTTACCTCGACGACAAGACTGGTCTGAACCACACTGGCTCGCTACGCATAACAGGAAAACTTCGCTCGCAGGATTTCAAGGCTGCGATAGAGGCTATTGGGCAAAGGCACGAGTCTCTGCGAACCTGCTTCTCTCTAGTTGATGGCCAACCTTCCCAGAGTATCATGGAGACTAGTCTCTTGCACCTGGAGCACCGTCAAATTTCTCACGAGCGTGAAGTTCATGACGCCGTTTGGGAACTAGAACACCATGTTTTCGATCTCGAGCAGGGAGAGACGGTCCGTGTTCTGCTGCTGTCTAGATCACTGACGGAGCACTACTTTCTCCTCGGGTCGCACAGCTTAGTCATGGATGGTCTCTCATCTCAAGTCTTCATCAAGGACCTCCTTCAGCTATACGACCATCAGCCCCTACAACCTGCTCCTTTACAGTATCCGGACTATTCCCAGAAACAACACCAGGAATTCTTGGCTGGAAAGTACGAGAACGAGCTGCGATACTGGAGGAGCGAGTATCCGGACTTTCCACCTCAGCTTTCTGTCCTTCGTGTTTCGACTACCGTGACGCATCCTGTTCTCAAAACATACGAGAATACGAGGGTTGACTTGAAGATTAAGCCCGATGTAAAGTCTCAAATTCAGTCGGTCTGCCGTCGCTGCAAGGTCACACCGTTTCATTTCTACTTCACCACGTTCCGCGCGCTGCTGGCGCGGTTCTCTGACATCCAGGACGTCTCGATCGGTATTGGCGACGCGAACAGGCTAGAGGACAGACTGCTCGAAAGCATTGGGCCTTACGTCAATCTTCTGCCACTCCGCTTCCGTAATGACGCCGGCCGTAACTTTGAAGAAGTACTACAGGAGACCCGCTCAAAGACTTATGCGGCATTGGCAAACTCGCGTGTTCCGTTCCAACTTTTACTGGACCAGTGCGTGATATCCCCGAGATAATGAGCGAAGGTGACCGCTAATACTTAAGACACACTAGGCTGAAAGTCCCAAGATCCGCAACATGCACCCCTATTTTCCAGGCCTTTATTGACTACAGGCAAGGGCAGAAGATGAAGGAGAATTGGGGTGATAACCATGTCGAGCTCATATCTTTCCAGGCCTCTCATACGCCATATGACCTGGCTCTCGACATCATCGACGATCCTCAAGGAGAATGCCTTCTTATGCTCCAGACCCGCAAAGACATCTATAACCAGGATGACACTGCGTTCCTCCTCAAAAGCTATGAAATGCTTCTCAAATCGTTTGCGCAGGAGTCGAGTGTTGCCTTAAGCCAGCCGAATATCTTCCAACAAGCAGATATCGACAGAGCAATGCAATTCGGACAAGGTGAGTTCGTTAGCTGATCCAGGCGCTAATTGTGGTGTTTCCAACTTCCATGCCTATCTCCACTAGGCTTTCAAGAACCCTGCACGTGCGCTGAGGAAAGCTGAGCACGCATCAATAGGTCCTATCTACGATTCTCGGTGGCCAGAGACCATTGTTCATAGAGTCCAACAACTAGCCGAGTCGCAGCCAGCCATATCAGCCATAACCTCGGCTGGGGGCGTCTCAACGACGTATTCCGAACTTTCCTCTAAGTCTTCTTCCATCGCCGTGGCGTTACATCAGGCTGGCGTCGGACCCGGCTCCCGAATAGCCATCCTCCAGGAGCCCACCGCTGATTGGGTTGCTTCGATCTTGGCAGTTATGCACATCGGCGCAATCTACTTGCCGCTAGACCTGACCACGCCCATGGCTCGGCTATCTGTCATTGCCAACGATTGCCAGCCCAGTGTTGTCCTGGTCGACGACGATACCCAGCACCTAGCAGGAGAACTTGGCATGCGCAACCTTAGGCCCATCAACGTGTCAGTCGTGAAGGATACTGGCGTGTGTATTCCCATTGCCGCCACCGCTGACTCGATAGCCATGATACTGTACACTAGCGGCTCATCCGGTACGCCAAAGGGGATCGCCTTGAAGCATGAAGGCCTACGCAACTGGATTGAACCAGCCGCGGAACAATACGGGCTAGGTGCGGAAACCGTCTTGCAACAGAGTGCTTCCAGCTTCGATATGTCTTTCACCCAAATCTTCATCGCCCTTTGCTTCGGTGGAAACCTCGTGCTCCTGGGACGTTGTCACCGTGGAGATGCCCAGGCCATTTCGGAGCTCATTGTCTCGAAGGATGTCACGTTCACCTGTGCCACCCCCTCAGAGTACTTTAGCTGGCTCAAGTACGGCAACGATGACCCGCTTAGGACCTCATGTTGGAAGAGAGCACTCTGTGCTGGGGAGCCGGTTGTAGAGTCCCTTTTGCAGCAATTTGCATCTCTTGGAAAGCCCGACTTGCGATTTTTCAACTCTTACGGACCAACCGAAATATCGCTCGTCGCGACTGCTACGGAACTACCTTACGAACCTCAGAACAAGAAGCCCTACGACTCGATCGATGCTGGGTACACCTTGCCAAACTACTCTGTCTATGTTCTTGGAGATGGCTTAAAGCCGGTCCCGCCGGGGGTCCAAGGCGAGATCTATATTGGCGGCGCCGGAGTCGCTGCCGGATACCTGAACAACCCCGGACTGACTGGCGAGAGGTTTGTTCCAGACCACCTCGCGTCGGCCCACTTCATTTCCAAGGGGTGGAACGTCATGCACCGCACAGGCGACCTCGGCCGCTGGCGGCGTGAGGACGGCGCCCTCCTTATCGAAGGCCGCATCTCCGGCGATACGCAGATAAAGCTTCGAGGGCTTCGGATCGATATGCGTGACATCGAGAGCGCCATGATCGAGGCGGCTATGGGCAGCCTCAGTGAAGTCGTCGTATCTGTCCGGCGCCGTTCCCCCCAGTCTCCCGAGTTTTTGGTTGCCCATGTCAAGTTCAATCCGAAGCACCCGAAGGTCAAAGAGGAGCACATATTAGGAACTATTTTGGCCAGTCTGTCACTCCCGCAGTACATGCTCCCCTCGGTCGTCCTGCGTCTCGATCAGATGCCTATGACCAGCTCAGGGAAGCTCGATCGCAAAGCCGTCGCTTCGCTTGCCTTACCGGATGTCAGCGTTGACCAGGATTTGAGCTCAAATTTCACGGAATCCGAGAGGCGGCTGAAGGATATTTGGACCGATGTGATCTCAAAGGAGGTTATCAACATTCACCATATCACTCCATCGTCGGACTTCTTTCATGTTGGTGGTACGTCTTTGCTTTTGCTGAGCTTGCAAGCACACCTGAAGCGTTCCTTCAACATCAAGTTGCCGTTAGTCCAAATGTTCGAGTCCAGCACCCTGGCCGCAATGGCCCTGCGGATTGAAAGCGAAAAGACACCGGAGATGGAGAACTTTGACTGGGAAGAGGAGACCAAGATATCTCCAGCCACGCTCGCTTTAGAAAAACGTGGAAGCCAGGTCCATTACGGGCCAAAAACGGTGGTACTCACTGGCGTGACGGGCTTTCTTGGTCAGGAGTTGTTGAAAGGCCTGCTGGATGACGACACTATCTCGCGGGTCCATTGTATTGGCGTGCGCAACTTCGATCGTCTGCCCAGGTCTTTGAGACACGAGAAAGTGTTGCTGTACCAAGGCGACCTAACTCTTCCGCGCCTGGGTCTATCCGAAGAAATTGTCAGCCGCATCTTCAAAGAGGCTGACAGAATCATCCACAATGGGGCTGATGTTTCGCATCTCAAGACGTTTCAGTCGCTTCGGACGGCCAATCTGCAAGCTACGAAAGAACTTATCGAGATGAGTCTGCCTCGCCTGATACCATTCCACTACGTCTCGACTGCCGGCGTCGGGACTTACTCAGGCCTAGATGAGTTCCGGGAAGTCTCGGCTACTCCTCATCCTCCGCCGACGGATGGATTCGACGGCTACACCGCTTCGAAGTGGGCGTCGGAACGATACCTCGAGAAGGTCGCCGAGCATTGCAGATGGCCGGTTTGGATCCACCGCCCGTCGAGCGTCAAGCGGGCTGACATCCCGGACTTGGACCTGATGCAGAACCTCTTGAAGTATTGCAAGCTTATGCATGCGGTTCCGGTCTCGACGAACCTGCGCGGCGAGCTTGACCTTGTGACGCCTGCAACGGTCGTGCGAAGCATGATCGGAGAGCTGCATAATGAGAACCCCGGCCCTGGCTGGGTGCGCTTCCTGCACCAGGCCGGCAACGTCAAACTGGCGCTCGACGACATGAAAACATTCATGGAGAGGGAACTGGAGGGACCAGTGAAGGAGCTACCAATTGACCAATGGGCACGCAAAGCAGGGGAACTGGGCTTGCATGAAGTACTGGTGGCTTTCTTTGAGAACGTGGTCAATCTTCGTGTCATTACATATCCGAAGCTGATTAAAGGTCAGGCTTGAGTCATAGATTTAGCATAGTGCTCTCTTCTGATATGTATTCTTATTCTTTCTTTGAGCTTTACGTATTCCTTCATCTCATGCCGTGTAGTACTATCACTTCTCCCAATGGACTCATTGCCTTGTGTAGTGTCACCATCCCTAAGTTTCCGCACACAATTTTGGGAAGGCCGCGGGACCCTGACGTGCGCAGCTGGTGTACGATGACGTGTGCTAGATGCGCTACTCTCAGCCATTTGCCTCCCGGCCAGCACCGGCGGCACTACGCAGAGGACAAGCGAGAACCGGGTGACGGTTCATAGGGAAATGTTCAAAAGTCATGACCAAATGCATCTTCACTGATGCCACTGATATGTTGATCACTGTAACTGTCCCGAATGGTTCATCCGTTGCCACAACCCACAGACGCTTTATTCATCATACAGCTCACAGATGGCACCCGATCGTATGGCTGGCACCTGGGTCGATCGCATTCCGTTTCAACTCCGCCTCCATAACTCCATGATCCATCTGGATCGGATATTCTCTGGTTGTATGCCTTCGTCTGCGTACGTAGGTTTCTCTGCAGTACGAAGACGCAGTTGGTGGTAGTTGATGGATTCGGAGTCCGAACTACCAAATTACTTACCTAAAAGGGTAAAAGCAAAAGAGGCCGAACCCGAAATTTCGAGGTGAAGTGGGGCCGCAATCGGACAGCCCCTGAATCTTGCACTCCGAACACTTTCCAGGACGATCGCAATGCTCTGTCATGGGGGGAAAAAATTGAAAAATGAAAAAGACAAGCAGAAAAAATCAGCTTGCTCACACTAGAGCAGGACAGCCTATTCAGGCATCTCGAGTAATCACGTGACCAGCCATATCACCTCCTGGGAGCGCTGTGTTCTTCAAGCCCTTCATCAAACAGCTACCACAACTAGCTTTCGTCACACCTGGAGACCAATATTACACTCGCGATATATGTGCTGTCGGGTGTCAATGAGCGCAACTAGTGAAACCGCGCCTATGGAGCCAGTCGGTCAGCCCGGCTCCAGCGAACAGCCTCCAACAGGGGCTGGTGCGCAAAGTGAAGGAAATGGCCAACCCCCGCCGACGAAGAAAGGTTTTCGATTCTGGGCGATCCTTGTGGGACTCGGCATCACTAATTTGCTGGGTGCCCTGGAAAATACCGTCGTGACTACGTCTGCGCCCACGATTGTGGCGGATCTTGAAATAGGGGAGAATTACATCTGGATTACCAATGCGTTCTTTGTCTGCAGGTATGTCCGCTGGCCTCCCTGTGTCAGTCTGTCATAGACACTGGCTCAACCGAAACGGGTGTTGACTGTTCTCTACTATACCAGTGCCGCATTCCAACCGCTTTTTGGTCAATTCTGTAACATATTCGGTAGAAGATGGGTCACGTTGATCATCGTTGCGATATTTATCTTGGGAAGTGGCATATGTGGAGGGGCGACGACAGGCGGGATGCTAATTGCCGGTCGTGCAGTGCAAGGCATTGGTTCGGGTGGCATCATGTGAGCATTCAGTCAGTTCGTTATACTTGAGAGTCACCTGGCTGATAGAGGATCAACAAATACAGCATGATAATTGGTAAGGCATTCAGGGTGACCTCCTGTGCGAGACTGGAGCGCTAACCGGGAGTCGCTGTAGATATTATCGTGTCCGATCTGGTACCTCTGCGGGAGCGCGGAAAATATATGGCTTTGGTTCTTGCCATTTATGGCATCGGGACGACGATGGGACCTTTCATCGGAGGAATCCTCACCGAGACGATCGGCTGGCCTTGGGTCTTCTGGATCAACCTGCCTATTGGAGGCGCCGCCCTCGTCGTGCTGTACCTATTCCTGCACGTCAACTACAAGAAAGAGATGACAGTCAGCCAAAAGCTGCGGCGCATTGATTACGTCGGCAACGGCATCCTTATGGCCGCTACTGTTGCTGTCTTGTATGCGCTTACCTACGCCGGCACGGTCTATTCCTGGTCTTCCTGGAATGTCCTGGTCCCTCTGATATTGGGTCTCTTTGGGTTCTTCCTCTTCGCCGCCTTCGAGGTATGGGGCTTTTCAGCCGAGCCGGTGATGCCTCCGCGCATCTTCGCCACCCGTACCTCGGTCGTGATTGCCATCAATACCTTTATCAACTCGGCCCTCGTTTACTGGATAATCTATTTTCTCCCAGTGTACTTTCAGTCCGTGCACTTGTTCTCCCCCTCCTATACCGGCGTCGCGCTACTCACACAGTCACTCGTTGGTATCCCCGGCGCTGCAATCTCCGCAATCGCGCTCTCTAGATGGGGCAAGTATAAGCCTATCCACTTCTCCGGCTTTGCGCTATCGACCATCGGTATGGGTCTGTTCTCGCTCTTGCGCGAAGGCTCGTCGACCGCCGCCTGGGTCCTCTTCCAGTGCGTTGCTGCTCTGGGGGCTGGCATGATACTCAATGTTCTCTTGCCTTCCTTCCAGGCCCCGATTGAAGAGGCCGACCAGGCAGCCGCCACGGCGGCCTGGTGCTTCATCCGAACCCATGGCCAGGTATGGGGCGTTGCTATCCCGGCCACCATCTTCAACAACCAGGTCGACAGACTCTTATACAGGATCTCCGACCTAGACGTCCGAGAACGGCTTGCGGGAGGTGGGGCATATCAGTACGCGTCGGCAAACTTCGTTAGTTCGTTCGATGAACCACTGAGGGGTGAGGTGATTGGCGTTTATAGAGAGGCACTGCGGTTGGTATTCCTAGTAGGTATTGCCTTTGCTGGATTGGCTTTCTTGCTGGTGTTTATCGAGAAAGAAATCCCGCTCAGAACGGTGCTCGAAACGGAGTTTGGACTCGCAGAGGCAAAGACGGCGGAGAAAGACGTTGAGAAGAGCTCTGACAATGCCGATGACTCTGGAGTGTTGACTACTTAGCGGCTATGGTCAAAGATGGGGACACCAAATGGAAAAGCCCAGCTCGAAGACAGGCTACATAAGGATTGGGCGACCTGATTGGGTCAGGTCGCTAACATGCAGATCAGCTGTCTTTATATGACTCCTGACGAGCCATATGCATAATCTGTACCGATTGGAGACCAATAACCAATACTATTCACAGATTTGCTTCATCCCCTGAAGCTACCTCGATATTGACTAGATACCTGTCAAATAGCCAAATTGGCCTCTAGAGCCAATATCCGCACTTTTGCCGCTTGACAATACTCTTCTTGCAGAAAGCATGGGTACGAATCTGGAGCACTCGAACAGCTCTAACTGTACATCCACCTTTTATACTTTGGGGAGGTTTTCAAACCAATGACTGAGGGCTCATGCCAATTTCCTCTTGCCCCGATCTCCATTTCATGAGGTTCAACAAAGTTTCAAGATTGGACGCGCGATCCAGAAATTGACGCCATAACTAGATACGATTGACAGCGAGGCCGTCACACTGCCCTCAACGGTCTAAGACAGACGAACTACCAGCTTTTTGCCCGACACAGCCCCCTTCTTCAGTAATTGCAAGCCCTCCAGGATGGCGTCAAATCCACCATTAATCACCTGGACTGGATGAGCCTTAAGCTTCCCACGACTCAACAGCTCCTGACACATCGCGAACCATTTGACAGCGGCATGGTACCGCGCAGGGCTCGGATCTCTTCCATACCCGCTATGAAGCTCTACGCCTCTCCCAAACACGTCGAGTGCCATGACGAAGTCGTATTTCACCGCTCCGCGCGTCCGGAGCTCGTCCTCCACAAGTTCCAGAGCGGCATAGCTGCCACCAGTGCGACCAATGGCCTGGTAACAGCACCCCACCGAGTCTTTGTCCGCTATGCAATCCAACGCGTGGCGGAGTCGGCCTCCCGTATGTTTGCGAATGGCGGCGGAAACGTCCTGCGATGCATAGTCGAAGACGGCTTCAGCTCCGTAGGACTTAACGAGGTTGAAGTTTTTCGGTGAGCATGTCGCAATGGGAGTCAATCCCGATCTGCATGTGCGATTAGTCTCTCGTTAAAGATAGTTATGTCGGGACGGGAGAGTCAGGAGTGGAAAGTGCTCACAACTTGAGGAGCTGAAGGGCCATTGTCCCGGTTGAAGTACTCCCACCGTAGACGAGGACGGGAAGCTGCTTGAGAGTCGGTGTGTCCGGCGTAGCTGTGAGGCCTAGAGACTCCCATATGAGACAAGCGGTAGCCACAGCGACACCCAAAGATGCTGCATCTTCGACCCTCACTCCAGGCGGTATCTTCATGACGAGTCCCGCGGGGGCTCTGAGAAACTCGGCGAATGCGCCGTTGTCGGGCCCTGCAGGGTTCGAGCCATGAATAACACCGCATACCATGTCCCCAATCTTCAGGTCGGGCCTAAGCTCGGCTGCTTCTGGGTCCATACGGATAACTTCACCAGCAAAGTCCATGCCAATGAGCGCCCCTGGGGTAGCAAAGTTCTGTCCCATTTTGTAATCCGAAGGATTGAGGGCTACAGCCACGGTCTTAACGAGGATGTCGTTCGTGCCGAGCGAAGGGACGGCCACATCGCGAGAGAGGACAGGGACGCCAGTCGCATCTTGCACAACAGCGCGCTGCAGCTTTGGTACTCGTGGCTCCGTACTATCCGGAATGACAGACGGCATATTCAAAGTCTGGTTAGATGATCCTCAAGTGCGGGTTCACAGAGAAGTGAAAGAGTAGGGTCAGGACTCAAGCCTTGTACTGGGCCATATGCAGCATATTTGAGCACTCTAAGGGGAAGACGCAAGGTGTGATCATTTTGAAGCCTTGCTAGGATTCCTTCGTAAGCAATACCGGGATGCGATCTTATGTCTATGCTGACAACGTCAACTGGAACAACCGATGCAATCGATGGGCTGCGCACCCGCATGTGTACTTACGAGGTCTCAGCTGAGTCCAGCCAACCGGCAGTGGGCGACGGTTTCCGAGGTGCAGTTTCCACCTTTCTCAGCCTCAGGATCGGGTGCTGAGGCATGGAGTCGTGCATTACCCAATGAGGAAATTGACGGGCTCCAAGATTCGGAGTCGGGAATCCGATCTTGCCATATCCAGAGTAGGTAAAATCGGCAGTGCTCATTTTTCGGCATTGAGCGACTGCTTTCCTCGTCCTGTCTAGTACTCTCGCGTATTTTCTCATTCGTCCGTTCTGATACCTCGAGCCTTGCTGGCGTTTTTGTACCTAAAGCCTTGCGAATCCTTTGTGGGATCATCCCCGGCCCATGATATGTCCAAATCATGAGCCAGGATAGGTTCGAGACGAGCAGTTCACATGGATATCCCTTATCTTTACCTCGTCGGAACATTCTTGCTCGTAGTACTCATTGCCAACGCAGCATCCACAGACGTATTGCAGACTGCGATTCGAAAGACGCTTGTAGGCATGGGTCAAACATATAGCCAAGCCTTGCCTCCACCAGCCAAGTTGACCGAAAAGAATCTTCCTGATCAAAGCGGAAAGGTAAGCTGGCGAGCAGACGGTATGGGCTTGGTCTAGATGAGACACGGAATTGACTTGAAATTCGTGTTCAGGTCTTTCTCATCACTGGCGCAACTTCAGGTCTCGGGAAAGAGCTCGCAACTATTCTATTCGGCGCCAATGCCAAGGTATGGTTAGCAGCTCGCTCCTCAGAGAAAGCCACGCGTGTCATGAATGAGATCAGATCCAGATATCCAGACTCCGGCGGCGAGTTGCAGTATCTACACCTCGACCTAGACGACCTATCTACCATAAAGTCATCCACGGAAGAGTTTCTGTCGAAGGAGCAGAAACTGCACGTGCTTTGGAATAATGCCGGTGTGATGATACCTCCTAAAGGGTCCAAGACAACTCAGGGACACGAACTTCAGCTCGGCACCAACGCCATTGCTCCGTTCTTATTCACCAAACTATTGACTCCGCTCTTGATATCCACGGCACACGAGTCGGCGTCAGGCGATGTTCGTGTGGTCTGGTTGTCCAGCTCCATGGTTGAAGGCTTTGCTCCTGAAGGGGGCGTTGACATGAACAATCTGGACTACAAGACAGAGAGAAATGCAATGCAGAAGTATGCCGTGAGCAAGGCGGGCAACATCTTGTACAGCGCAGAAATGGCCCGTCGTTACGGGGGCCAAGGTATCGTCAGCGTCGTAAGTGCTGTCCTTTCCCCCTGCCAATTCAGTACCTTGGCGCGATGTCCGGTTGAAGTCCCACTAAAGGCTCTACAGTCTCTAGATCCAGGAAACCTGAAGACAGACCTACAGCGGCATGCTTCGAGTGCCCTCCGGAAAGTTTGGGGCTTCGTGCTGCACCGGCCCATCTACGGAGCATACACTGAGCTCTTTGCTGGCTTATCTCCAGACGTCGCCGAAAGGGATAACAACGCCTGGAGTAAGTCACCTTCCTTCATTACCTTCTAGACGCATATGTCGCTAACCATCCATGTGAAGTCGTCCCCTGGGGCCGTTTCGGATCGCTGCGGAAGGATATCGGTGATGCTTGCAAGACGAAAGAGGACGGTGGGTCTGGAATTGCGCAGCAATTCTGGGACTGGAGCGAAAATGAATTAAAGCCATACTTTTGATGCGGATCGCTCAGCACGTCATGTTGAGCATGTCACACTCTGGTCAAGGGACTGCCGGAAGAGGGGACGCCGATCAGGGGTAGTGCATGGAACCCGTCCTGGTACTCGGGTGGATTGGCGGGTTCAGCCTGTATATGAACTATGGTGCACTGCCAATGCGGGCTCGTACCAGGGATCCCCTGCCTCTTGAAGAACCGTATTGGGAACATTAACCCCTCCATTGTAACATAAGCACGTCGTAATTACCCTGATCGATGGGCTTTCGTACGGTTTTATTGAGCATGCCAGATACGACGTTCACCATAAAGTCCTGCGTTTAGATTCTACATGATCAACAAATCACAAAGCCATATACCCAGGCATGGACAGGGTGAGCATGAATCTCGAGCGTCTCGTCCACTGCATGTTGCAGGGGCAGTCTAGGTATACAGCTAGGATCATTAGATCATGTCGCGCAGTCCAAGCGGGGATCTGCTTCCTGAATGTCAACATAGCGTGGTGCGAGAATTGTGTGAATTTGTCAGCTTTGACTGTTCAAGGAATTAGCCTTCGCCTAACTTTCCGCTATAGAATAGGGGTTAGAATAGGGGTAAGACGACCCACATCATCTGTGCGTATATGTATAACTGCGTAGTCCCCGATCCTTAAGGATGGATACTTCGCTTGGAATCTAGCGGGTATTCAATCCATCTTTAACATGCTGTACCTTCAACAAAATCCGGCCTTTAACCCGTGGCTAGAGAAAGGTTTGAGATTCCGGAACCTTAAGCTATCACACCTCCCTCTCCCACCGTAGTCGAGGAAGCATTTCAGAGAGCCACTCCTCTTGCACGTCTTAGCAATATTAAGCAATACAAGCTGACTAGTTCCCTCAATCGATCTGCCAACACCCATGTAAGTTCACCTCCCCTTCGAGTGCTTGTCCGTGGCTAACTTTAGAAGTAGCAAAATGACAAGGCTTCTCCGGCTGAGGATCAGTTCGTTGCTTAGTAAGTCCGGGAGCGTCGATCTCGAAAGAATTATAGTATCAATCAATTCAAGACATAATAAAGAAAGCTTCATTCGCCCTAGCACTTGGAGCGTTTCATCCGACCGGACGACATATGTCCAAACAGGCTGTGTCCGAAGTGGGGCTCAACGGGGGACGCATCACACTAGACGATAGTGGGGCCGATGACGCAATGGTGCCCTCCCGAGTCGGCCGCTTGGCGGTTCGGGGATGCATCGTCAAATATCATAGGTTAGCACGAAAACGGCGCTCAAGATGTCGTTTCGCTAGAAGAGGCGCATTAAAGATAAGCTGCTGCGCGTGTTCAGTTGATACCTGACCTCGGCAACATATGCGCTGGAGATCTTCTCGTGAGCGGATGGTAGATCACGAACCCAAGATCTTGTGACAACTACGGATGGGACCCTGAATTTCCTCGGTACCTGTGAGACAAAGCCGCTCACCTGAGCCGAGGAGCTTGGAAACGATGGTGGCGTGGTATCTGCCTGGAGGCGCAGTATAAGCCGTTCGTGCGGATGCTTAATCTCATCCCGTCGCCCATACATATGCCTCCTGAACATTGTACTGGATATCTGGAGTCGCAATCGATGAAACAATCGTCGGCACGATGACGCTAGTTGGAACCGCAACGGTAGGGTAGAGATCCCCGTGCGGCTCGTCAGGGTCGCTTCTAATTAATAAGGCAAGCTGGGACGATCTTCTCGGGTTGCCCGATTAGCCTAAGCGGGGGACCGAAAGAACCGTCCCGAAGATCAGACGAGATTGGGTGGTTCACAAGGATTGCAAATGTCAGAAAACCTCGGTAGTCTGGGTGATATGCGTTAAGAATGCTATCATACCGGACATTTTATGTACTCGCAAACATACAGTTCGTGTTCGCGAACGGCGCAGATCTGGGGAGTCTCAGGTGAAAGCAGAGACATGTGCCTAGGTGTAACGGCTCCCTCGCGACTTAGTTATGGCTGCGAGTGCATGTCTGCCGTAACGAAACTTGTTTGTGAGGTCGTTCCTATTTCGGGACGCTGCAGCCGAGTACTCTATCCGGTTTCTCGAAGCAGCAACCCGGCTACCCAGCCATCCTGTTTCGGACGAGGAATGGAATATGGGAGAAGAACAATGCTACGGCCGCGAGCACTGTCCAAAGACCTCCCAGATGCTCGAGTATCATAGATATAGATATTACTTATGTTCGTAAAGCAGTCAACAAAGTGACTAATGGAATACAAGCCTACCACTACGAAGGAATATCCGCCAATGCGAACGTACGTGAATGGGTGCTGAAGCTACCCATGCCCAGCCAATATCAGCATTGACGAATCCTTATAGCCAGGTTCGTATGATAGCCATCGTAATCTCCCAAGTATAAACCTCATTCCGCTTCGTATAATTTTATGTTATACGTCGAAGTGTCTAGGCCGTCTCGTTGTACCGCAGCTCTATTGTAATTTAAATGAACCTATCAAACCTAACCTCGCTCATATCCATGAAATTACCTATTTAGGTAGGTCCCCGCAACTAACATGCCACTACATACACTACAAAGTAGGAAAGTATATGCACGTCGAGTTCCGCACGCGCCTCCGCATAACACATCGTTCTTAATATGCTCTTGTCTTTATTCCACGCAAATGGTTAAACCCCTTCTATACACAGAACTGGTATTAAATGGCCTTGTGGACAGGTACAATACAGTGGGTGAGTGAGTGAATGAATGAATGAATGGGTGAGTGGCTGAATCTTCAAAGGTGTCACACCAGCCACATCTTAATTAATCTTAGTAACCCCCCCGTATTATTATATGACAGTTCTTGCCCCAGATCTGGTTCCGATAAGTCATGTATCTTCTTATCCAAGTTTTAAGTAAGTCGCACTAAAGTCTGGTAGAGAGATACTAAAGATCAAATGCCATAATCATCGCTCTGCAAATACCGGGGCCCACATACAATAAAACATGGGGGACACACTGTGCTGTACTCCATACTGGAGGTTCAATGTTATTGGCGCCATCCCCATTCCGCCCTCAACTGGCCTGGCTCATGACGTCCTCATCGTACCAATGCAGCCCCGATCTGGGAATCGCCTTAGCAGGAACAATATCCTTGGGCTTCAAAGAAAGAGGGGCAGGCAACTAACTGCACGCCATCTCATTCTCCGACTACCTGATCTTGGTACTTCTCTCTCTCTCTCTCTCTCTCTCTCATCGTCCCGTCGTCGTCTTCGTGATCCTATTGTTTATTGACATGTTATAATTAGAGAAAGTACGGCATCTCTATCTAGAATTCTTGTCATGCTCCCCATAAAAAAATCCCATCATCTGTAGTGATTATTATTACTAGAGCGCGGACCGACCGACGGTGTGTTGCTGCCATTGAGTCAGCCAGTCGCATTTAACGCATCGGGACCTGACTTGTTGAGCAACTCATATTCTCCCGACCGAACACGTTCCTGCCCACTTGCCGTCAAATCTTGAAAGGTACGAAAAAAAAGGGGGTCAATCCCGTCGCATCGCTTACCTGGACCTTTAGAGTTCTGCTCTACGTCCTGACTGCAAATACAACTGCGGAAATTTTGCGACCCGACAAACGACACGACACGAAAATGAATGGCGCAAATGAGCAGCCATCATCGACGGCGGCCACCGCCCATGCGCAACAGGCGCAACAGGAAGAACAACCACTGAAGTCGCGACCGCTGACGAGACCTCAATTACAACAACATCCACCCCTGCCATCTCAATCGTCAACCGTCCCGCCCATGATGGCCGGCGCCAACGGAAATGGCACAAACTCAACACCGACATCGTCATCCGCCCTGGCAACGTTAAACAAGAAGCGCAAGAAGGAAGGCTTAAAACCCATCATCACAACTGAGGCTCCCGGCCCGGTGTAAGTCCAAATTCTATTTTCCCCGTTTGCTTTCCTTTCCTTCCACTCTCTTCTCTCTTCTTTTCTCGGTCTCGTATATATATTGTTTCGTATCTCGTTCTCTTCCAATATGATGCACTCCTTCTTCGCGATACCCACCCACGCGCGAATACGCCCTGCCGATAGCGCTTCTCCTAGCTCGTCATGGGAGTGTTCGCCGACGAAGTAACCACTTAAAAGCCAAGCCAAGCAACCGGCAAGCAACCCGACAACATCATCATTTCTCAAAAAGCAAGCAGGTCTTAAGTCCAAGTGGAGAAATGTGAGAGCGGGAGAGAAAGAGTGAGAGAATTAGCAGCCGGCGCGTCAAGCGACATACCGTCTTTCTCCCGTCGGATCGCATTTTGTCCCATGCTGCTATGCCAATGTCATAGAGCGAGCTGCGGGTCCCGCCGTGGTGGCATTGCCATTGTTTACATGGTATCATCGTTGGCGGGGCTGAGCAGCAACCCACATAATCATCATCAGCCAGCCCCCCGGAACATCCACCGGGCTTGACGATGGGAGAAAGAGGGGCGCCAGCGCGGAGAACAAGAAGAAGAAGAAACAAGGAGGACAAGTGCGGCAGCCTCTTCCCTTAAAAGACATTCATCCACTCGAAAGAAGGGAAGAGGGAGCCAAGACTCTGCAAAGTCTCGAACAAGGTCTCCTCTTATAAATGGCTTTCTTGAAATGAACGGATGATTCCTTTAGCGCCCGCCCACCGCTCTCAATCCCATCCCCATCTCTCCCAGCATATTCTACTATTCACACCTATTTCCATTTCCCACTGTGCAGGCGAAGTACGTATTCCGCGATAACCCTTGCGATAACGAGAACAGCCCCAGGGCAGCCAAAAGAAAAGGAGGGGGGATCGTCGCCTCAGCACCGCTTTAGTTGGCCCTGAGCCAGCCGCGCTTTTACCTTTTGGGCCTCCCATGATTATCGCTCACTTGGCCACCACAACTTTTGTGCCCCAAGCAAGTGTTGATTCTCTGAATATACCATTTGACCTTTTCTATTATTTCCTGGCGGGCATTTCTTCCCTTCGACTGGCATCCTCTGCTATTCCGTTTTGAACTCTCTCTCCTTGCCCTATACGACCCACGTTCCTGCCAATATGGCCTCTATGGCGAAGAAAAGGTGTTACTAAGCCCTGACTTATCCATGATCCCTTTCCCCACACCCATACCCATGTGCGGGCGGGCGGGCGGCTGGGCGACGCGACGGATGTGTCTGTCCCTTCGAGCCTGGGTACCGAGTTAGAGCCCTGTCTACTCGTGCTCGTTGGGTCGATCCCCGTCTTGCAACCGCCGACCAGGGCTGCGTGCTCTGCCTGCAAGCGCCTACTGTCTTACTGCCTTTCTCCCTACCTCCTGTCCCTGGCTTGCTCGCTCGCTGCATTGATTGTTTGGTGTCGAGTTGCTTGGTTGACCTGCTCGCTCTCGCTGGTTCGAAATCCTGCTGCTTTTGACTGCGAACTTAATCACCATTTGCCTTCTCGGATACGCCATCGCAATTCAAGTACAATCTCTATTGGCGCAGGCCCGCTTACATTAGTCTTATCACAGGCCGCCGCATCTGTCGGCCAATATGCATCAGCATTCGCCAACGTCGTCCTCCGGCCCCGACGACGCCGCCGACAACACCGCCGACGAGGAAGATTCTGAGGATTATTGCAAGGGAGGATATCATCCGGTCCAAATCGGCGAGAAGTTTAAGGATGGGAAATACACGGTTGTGCGCAAGCTTGGCTGGGGGCACTTCTCCACAGTCTGGTTATCGCGGGACAACGAGAACGGTAGGCACGTCGCCTTGAAGGTCGTGCGATCTGCGAGCCACTACACCGAGACGGCCATCGACGAGATCAAGTTGCTACAGAAGATCGTCCAGGCGAACCCGAATCACCCCGGCCGAAAATATGTCGTCAGTCTGCTCGACTCTTTCGAACACAAGGGACCGAACGGTGTACATGTCTGCATGGTATTTGAAGTGTTGGGAGAGAATCTGCTAGGCCTGATCAAGAAGTGGCAGCATAGGGGGATACCTCGCGACCTTGTCATGCAGATCACGAAGCAGGTCTTGATGGGCCTCGACTATCTGCATCGAGAGTGCGGCATTATCCACACCGACCTGAAGCCCGAGAACGTCTTGATAGAAATTGGCGACGTCGAACAGGTGGTCAAGAAGGTCGTAAAGACCGAGAACTCGGAGAAGGAAAACCACAGGAACGGACGCCGAAGAAGACGGACCCTCATTACCGGAAGCCAACCGCTACCCTCGCCCCTCAATGCGTCTTTTGGCCAAGACGGCCTCTTCCCATCCACCCAGTCACGTAAGAGCCTCAACGCTATATTAAATGATAGTAGGTGCCACCTGTCCTTCCCCATCGGCGCCGGTGTATGCATACGTGCGATCCGTTCTTGGCCCTAACCCGAAACCTTCCCCCTATTCTTCACCTCCACGAACCGACTTTGGGACCCACCGCCGTCGGCCGCGGCCCGCAACTTGCGCACGGATTCGCTAACAGCTTCAATAGAGACACCTTCGAATTCTCCGAGCCAAAGACAAGGCCAGCGGGAAAAATCTGCGTAGGTGTCCTTCCACCACGTCGCTGTCCGGTCTTGGCATTCGACAGTTGCTAACACGGGGTAGGGACCTGATAACGAAGGAAGTGTCTGGTATTTCACTAGATAAGTCGGCATCTAGCACACCAACATCTAGCGACAAGAAAAGGAAGCGGAAGGGTACGATCATCAATGTCAAGATTGCCGATCTCGGCAACGCTTGCTGGGTATCACACCACTTCACAAACGACATCCAGACTCGACAATACAGGTCGCCGGAGGTAATCTTGGGTGCGAAATGGGGTGCGAGTACCGATGTTTGGAGTATGGCTGCAATGGTAAGCTCTCTTCTAGGGCTGCACTGGGCGATATGATACCGCTCTCCCATTCCTTGCCTCCCCTTCCCCCCGATAGGGTTTATGGGCCGCCGTTGGGGTCTCAAAAGCTAACCGCGCACCCCATCTCAGGTGTTTGAGCTAATTACGGGCGACTACCTCTTCGACCCTCAGTCTGGTACCAAGTATGGTAAGGACGACGACCACATCGCACAAATCATCGAATTGCTCGGGCCCTTCCCCAAGGAACTCTGGAAAACCGGCCGATGGTCCCAGGAGATTTTCAACAAGAGGGGAGAACTTCGGAATATCCACCGCCTCCGCCACTGGGCCCTACCCGACGTCCTGCGCGAGAAGTACCACTTCAAGGACGCCAAAGAGCCGACTCCGGAAGAGAAGGAGAAGAGGGAGAAGGCGTCCAGGGAGCGGGCCGAGGCCATAGCGAAGGCGAAGATGGAGGCGAGGAAAAAGGGCGAGGACGAGGACGCCGTCGCGGAGCTCTTTCCCGAGGACGAGTCCCCGCTCGAGTACCACCCGACCGAGGTGGCCAGCTTCCTGCTGCCGATGCTCGAGCTCCTACCGGAGAACCGCGCCAACGCCGGCGGCATGGCGAACCATCAGTGGCTCGACGACACGCCTGGCATGGAGGACATCAAGCTCGAGGGCCTAACTCCGGGCAGCAAAGGCGAGGGCATCGAGGGTTGGGCTTGCGAGGTCAAGAAGCGGTAGGATGCTGAGGACCCTTTTCGTCCAGCCGCGAGTAAGGTTCCTGACGACTAGTACACGTGCGAGGACGACGAGGAGGAGGAAGGGGGGGCGTACTTGGACGGTCCGGACGACATGATGGAGGAAGACGACGATGCCGACGACGGGGGTGTGGAATTGCGGGGCGGAAGTGGGCGGAGGACAGGAATCACGACTGCAGCACTCGGCGGCGGATGGCGAGCCTAAACACAACAACAGACATGCGAGACCCCAGACGCCCCTCCAGGCAGCTAAGGGGGTCTGGGTCGTGTTTTATCAGTAGAGCATAAGAGAAGAGAAGTAAAAACAGGAAAGACAAGGGGAAACGTGGGGTTTCTTTTTTCGTCGAATATCATGATGTGTTGCCGCGGCTGCTGCTTGTAACATGACGTAGGTATGGATAGAGAGATATGAAGATTATGAAATGAAACCATGGCGTCCTAGCATGCCGTTACTTATTAGCGTTATCCTATGAGACTTGTACATTAAGGGATAGTAAACTATTAGATCTTTAAAGCTAGCCTGATACGAGGCGCACCCCTCCTAACCTCCCATCTTTAAATATCATATATTTTCAGTATCATATTCCTACGGGCCCTATTATTAGCTGTAAGGGAGATGTTCTCCCTACGATCGAACATCTGGCTATCGCGGTGTTGGTCGCCATTATGCGAACTTAACCCCTACTCACCCTTAGAGATTCTAATTATCCGTCGGCAGAATGCCGCAGTCGTTTAAACGCAGTGGAGAAATGCCGGAGATGACTTGGAAGCCAGAGGATTGGCGAAAAGGTCATTTCTAGCCGGCGGTCAAGAGAAAGCAAACCATAGGAAAGAAGACTTGAGAAGCACTCTTCCGGGCGATGTGAGTTTCCCGCATACGATATAAGCTAGCTGGCTATTATCTATCAGGTGGGAAAGGCAGGGGCCTGCAGTTGGCTAAACCGATGCCATGCACCTAGCCTACCGTAGGCCGCGTATTTAAACGAATATGTGTGCCATATAATCAATCACTCGTCGCTTGGTAATGGATTATTATCGTCAAGTCCACCGGGCTGCTGCGAGCATCGCGTACTTTAATCGGCATCATGAGCTATTCATGACATGGATATCTATCTCTCAGGCTGAGCGGACAAACCAGTCCAGCGAGGGAAAGCAGATAGTTAAAGGGTTAGCCTACCGGTTCGTAGAATTATGGGCACGAATCGCCTCCGGGTGGTAAGTAAGGCCGTTTCTACTTTCGGATTTTGTCGAGCCGGACGTTCCGATCTTGAGATGCGGATGCGGATGCGGATGATCATTTGAGGCGTGGGAGAAGGGGTATAATGTGACGCGATGGGGAGGTGGGACATATAGGTGGGAGAAAAAACATAAACAATAACACTTAGCACGCATGAGGCCTCAGGGTGGATATTAAGCAGTAGTGGGGGAGTGGCGATCTCGCTCTGATTGGATTCACATACGTACGCGTCAAAGGGGTAAACAGAAAAAGGAGGCGGAAAACGAAGGGAGAGAGAAAGGGAAGTTTTGCGTCCAGCAAGATTCGAACAGAAGCACTTAAGTAAAACAAGAAGCCACATCATTCCAAATCAGTGATATTACAAATTATAATAATCACCCAACCCAAACCACTCGGCCAACAGCCTTCGTAAAACCACGGCCCCGGCGTAGCCACCTCAGGCATGGCACGGAGGTACCTTCCGTCCAGGTCAGTCGTCGTGCCGCGTACCTCACGGCAGCCACGCCCGCAACCACGGACATCGCACCACCACCGCCCACTACAACCCCCCTTCCCCCCCGTCCCATAGACCGCCCAGCCGCCAGACTTCTCTCTTCCGAGTCTAGTAAAAAGGGAAACGTAATCAATGGAGAAGTAGACAGAGAGCTGGAGAGAGAAATAGAAACACGAGCCAAAAAAAAAAAAAAAAAAAAACCCCCC